>CP124713.1:30812500-31412500 GCA_031232105.1 Capsicum rhomboideum | reverse complement strand
AAAAGAGTTTTCCCAAACTACACAGCAACAACAACAATTGGGGCATCCTCATCCTCAGATGCATCAACATTAGCAGCTCCAACAACAACAACAACCACCTCAACAGTTTTTGCATCAGCAGCAGTTTTCTCCAACAATGATTGTCCTTAGTGGCCACAATTCTCTGAGTTTGACTGGATCAGAACTAGGTGCTACTGGATCTGGAATGACGACTCCTAGGAGTAGGTCAAGCCAGGAGACTGAAGCTAACAATCAGTTTCTTGGGAAGAGAGAGATACAAGATTTAGTTTAACAGGCTTTCCCTTCTCCTTGTTAATCTCCATAACTTTCTGTTCTCCTTGATGGTTACTCAAGAAAATTTTTGGAATCAATTTTAAGTTTTTTTATTTTCACAATCAATTAAGAACTTTGGAGCACAAAGTATACGGATAGTGATCTTTTCCTCAGTTTACTTTTTCACCACCCCCAAACTCCAATAGAAGATTCCAATTTACTTAAAATCATGGCCTAGAGTTGTCTGAAGTATTTTGCTAAGGAAGATGAATATGACTAAACTGTACTGCAACAAAAAGGTTAATTTGAATAACCATACTTCTAAAAACAGTTAAGTTTTATAAATAGATATTATGGTTATTATTACTGTTGACACCCAATTTTGAACTCCTGATACTCCTCCCCAAACTGTTATTTTTACCAAATTTTATTAGTTTTGAATTTTAATATTTCTTTAATTATTATTTTGGTATCAAATAAATCCTAACGTTTTGCATTCATGATTTTTGAAATATGAAATTCATTTTATCATATAATTTTATATTTTTTTATATACTACATATAATTTATTAATTTAAATACAGTATTTTTTTACATAATTTTATTAATATTTATTAGATTATTTCCGCAAATATGCATACTCATAAACACTGCTGCTGCTGCTGATCATCATCAATTTTGTACAATTTTTACATAACATTAATTTTATATACATAATTTATTTTAGAATGAAGATTTCTTTTTGTGACATTTTTATTTTTATTATTATTTATTATTATTACTATTGAGTCATTATAGTATTTACAAAATAACAGCCTAATTCAAATCAATTTCCCCAATTTATTTAATTTCTAGCCTGTTATTATTCTATAATGTCAATGTTAGCCTAAATTGAACCCAATTTGGCTCAATTTTAAATCCCAATTCAATTTCAATTGATCCCAATTAAAACCCAATTCTTGACCAGGTTTTAAATCAAATTTGATCCATTTTTACAATTTTAAATCCCAACCGTTGATCAGGATTGATCCAACGGTTGAGATTCACCCTCCCTTTTCTTTCCTTTTTTAATCTAGACTTCCCCCCAAACCTAACCCTAATTCATTTTTCATCCTCCGCCAGAACCAGCCGCCACCCCCATCACCTTTCTCTCCCCGACCTCTCTCTTCTCTCAACCTCTTCGCAGCCGCCTGCCACCACCCGTCGGTGGACCTGCCACCCTCATCTTCCTTCACTTCTCTCTCCTTTTCTATCTCTCCACTCCATCCTCCAGTCGACAAAATTCCTCGGTTTCTCTCCCTCCCTCTCTGTCTCCTCTATTTCCCCATGTCCTGTTACTACTGCCTTGCCGGAGGTGATGACCGGTGAGGCAAATGCTTAACTCTAATCGGATTTTGAAAAATCCAAAATGTATTCGTCAAAAATAGAAAGGAGGCGAAATTCGTATGGGTGCCAAAAGTTTAAATTCAAGGTTCTTTTATTGAGTCTATAACAAATTCGTCTCTGGTGTGATCATTTCTATCTCCTTTGTTGCGTGGTATGACTCGCTTGTTCAAATCAGATTCTTAGATTTAAAATTCGCGATCTTTGATTTTGAATTTTGATTTGATTCTTTCAATTTCATGTTTATTTACATCTTTAGACTATCATATGTTAAAAGCCCCAAATTTTTTTATGAACACCCTATAACCCTAATTATCGATTGGGTATTGATTTTTGGACAATTTCTAAAAATACATTTCTTTTGCTTGTTATTGATTAATTTGATACTGAAAGTTAGGAATTAGATAATGATTTGATTACAAGGAATCTTTCATGTGCCTTATTTTATTGATAATTTATTCTAATTGATTTTGCTTCTTTAAAACGATTTCATTACGTATGTAATTAAAGTAAGTTTCGGATTCTTTTGACTTGTCCTACGTGATTTTGTATTAAACTCATATGTGATTCATTTTTAGCAATTTTTTATTCTGATATATTTACATTCCTTAATTAATTTTACTTGCAAAAATATCTGATTGTATGATAAGCTGTCCATGTGTCTTTGTTTGCTTACTTTTAATTCAATATAAATTTATATATACACACATTTTGTTACTTACATATTTATGGTAAAATTTGACCCCTCTTAATTCTTAATTGATTCACCCCATTCATTTAAGGAAAATATTTTTTCTTTAATTGATTGTCAAATATTTTTCTTTCCTTTTAATAATTGGCATAACAGCCATCCTCTTATTATATAAAGAATCCCTTTCACTCATTCATCTCACGCTTTCAAGCACTACTATTTTCTACACTTCAAATATTTTTAAGTTTTTGGTTGATCTCATAAAAAAATACTTTGAGTTTTCATCTTGCTGGTAGTTAGAAAAGCACTGATCTTTGCTTGATGTTTCGTTGTTCTCATCTTAAGTGTTGTTAAAGTGTTTTTTTTTTCATCTGTTTACTGCTATCAACAGGTTAGTTCTCTTAACGATGCATTCGATACTTGTATGTTAAGTTCTATGTGATGTTTAATCTTGCGTTTGGTGTGCATTCCTTAAAATCTTTAAGTGCTGACATGTTCTTGCAAACCTTGTCCCAAATGCCTATGTTTGTTTGATCCCTGCTAACCCATTAAATACCCTAGTTATATTATTTGCTTTTATTGGTAAATGATGGCCTACTTTTTGTAATTAAGCATGATATTAGATGTTGCAGCATGCTCATATGACTATTTTTTTAGGGTTCAATGTCAAATTCTATTGGCTTGTTATTGTGCACTGTTCTGTTTAACAGGTACTATATTGGGTGGATATTGGTTTACGATGAAGAGTTGTTTTGGGTCAGAAGGGTTGTGCTTAAAGTTGTCCAAATAGCCCTGTTTTTTTTTTCTTTCTCTTTTTACTTTCTTTTATATTTATTGGGTCTATAATAATTTATATAAACTCTCTGAATAAATAAAATTATGGGGACTATTTTTGGGGGGCGGGATTATGTGACTAAAATGTGTTAACACAATTATTTTATCACCTAGGCAACACTTTCTAGGCTTATTAATTAAATTTCAGCATGTTAACTGATCATTTTTATCACTTAGAAATCATGTTTTAGGGTTATTAACTATTTAAATTAATTTCGAGCATGTCAAATTTTAATTTAATTGTGTTTAACTAACTTTCGGCATGTTTAATAAACTTTTGACATATCGCAATTAATTTTCATCATTTTATCTATTTTTCGGCATGTCTATTTAATTTTCACGTGTCTTATTAATTTTAGCATGCTTTAGTAATATTCAGCATATTTAATTGATTTCTAGTTTATTTTTAATGTATTTCCAGCATATTAAAAATATGTTTTCCAGTATATTTTACTAATTCCAGCATTTTTAATATATTTTCAGCATATTAAAAATATGTTTTTCCAGTATATTTTCGCTAATCCTAGCATTTTTAATGTATTTTCAGCATATTAAAAATATGCTTTTCAGTATATTTTTACTAATTCCAGCACATTAAAATTGATTTTTAGCATTTTGAATAACTTTCCAACATATTAAACTAATTTCTAACATATTTTTTTAAATTAATTCCAGTGTGTTAAACTTATTAGTTTTCACTTAAATATCATGTTTAGGTTTATTAATAAAAGTTCAGTATGTTTTAATTTATTCCCACCTTGAAATTAATTGATTCCAACATGTTTTCCGACTACGCCTCACCTAGACATCATGCTTTTAGGTTCATTAACAAGTTTCGACATATTAATTAGGCTTAGATATCATGCCTATAGGTTTTAATCACATAAAGTTGGTATGTGTTTTTCGCATGCTAATCACCCTAATTAACTTTAATTAATTAAGAGGCTTATTTGAAACCATAACATGCTAAATGTCAAGTCTTATTTGTTTTGTTTGAGGCTAATTTCGAGTCTAATTAGGTAAACTAAGCTACCTTTCGTCTAGAATCAAATCGAAAATAGTAAGTCCAATGCCTCTTGGACATTAAGTTTGGACGGGTAGGTACTTTAGGGAACGTTAGTTTTGTCGTTTTCTTTAGAACGCCTTTAGGCTTAATAACCAACTAGGAGGGGTGGGTAGATAGACGGAAATGATGGAAGTTGACCTGAGCAAAATTCGACAATGCAATATGCGACATTGTCATCCGTTCATAAGCCGAGTGCTGATCCGAATATAAAAAAAAATTAACCCTTGTCCAAGGCCGTAACTTCATCTATCTTTGATTGAGTTCTCCTTTACTTAGTTTGATTTTTGCATATCTCTTTGTTTGGGGTAGTTTAGGTTTATTATTTAAGTGAATCTTTTGGCTATATAAATTGTGTCCTTCTATCTTCTCGCTTATCTGATATTACTATTTATAACTTCTTTTTTATGTTTTCTTAATAAATCCGATCTACTTTCCTTATCACTTAGATTAATCCTAATTAGGTAATAACTGATTTGTACGTCTAATTTATTATTGATTCAAGGATCTCTCATGTTTAAATGCCTAGTTAAATATTAAGTTAATAAATTTAATCGACCTTTGTTTATCACGTAAAATTCTCCACGTAATATATAAGTTCGATCGGGACCCACATTATGGACCTCGAAAGGTGCTTAACACCTTCCTTTCAAGGTAATTTGAACCCTTACCCAAATTTCTGGTGACGTAAATCAATAATAATTAAAATAAGTTCGTAGTTAGCTTAGAATGGTGCCCTAACGCACCGTATACATTAGGTGGCGACTCTTCACTCTTAAATCATTCTAAAAAGAGTTGTCATATCGAATTCCGCTTTTCGCGAGAAAAATAGGGCGCGACAAATACTGCAACTTTTTAACAACTTTTCATGTACTATTATAATGTTTCAGGTGGACCCACAGGGAAAAGTTGATCCAGAAGTTGAAGAGTTTCTTTTAGAGATTGCTGATGACTTTATTGATTCGGTGAGGCACAAAAACGATTTGTTCTTTGTTATCATTATCTTTTTTGTGAGGATTGGGCCAGGGGGTGGGGGACTGCGGGTATCATGTTCTGCATGACTGCCTTTCTCATCCTTCTACAGTTCAAGTTCTAAGATTGTTAGCTTTTCAGACTCCGTGGTTGAATACATTGACATAGTCAGTTAAAGAGGATTTTTTCTTTAAGGGTCATCATCCGATGATTAAAAATAATACTCCCTCCATCCCATTATAATTGACCACTTTTCATTTTACACGATACTTAAGAAATCATAAATATGATGATTAATTTTATTAATTTACCCTTTATTAATGTTGATGGATATCAATATCATTTATGAAAAATATGTTTGTATTAATGGAATAACATAGGACAATGAATAGATTTGGAACTTATCAAGATCATTTATGAAAAATATGCTTGTATTAATGGAATAACATAGGACAATGAATAGATTTGGACCTTAGCTTTAAGTTCCAAATCTATTCATTGTCCTATATTATTCCATTAATATAAGCATATTTCCTAAACAAATTTGTAAGTTACAAATCTATTCATTGTCCTATGTTTTTTTAAGACAGTGAATAGATTTGGAACTTATAAATTTGTTTAGGTTTTCGATGAATATTAATTGTAGTGGTAAAATGGAAAATTTTTAATTAATTTTGTCTTGATTTAATAAGTGGACAAGTAATTTGATACATATATTTATAGTATGGTGGCCAACTAAAATGAGATGGAAGGAGTAATAAAAGAATAACACCCCCTTCTCCCATCTATCTTTTGCCATTTTTGAGTTGTCATGCTTAAAAAAAGTTAAATGGCATGATGTGGTACCTTTTTTAAGTAGAGTTGGATAAACAAAAATAAAAAAAATTGTTGGAAAGTGAAAAAAAAGTTACTCCCTCCGTCTCAATTTATATGAGGTAGTTTAACTTAGCACGAAGTTTAAGAAAAAAAGAAAGACTTTTGAAATTTATTGTCTAAAATAAGTCATAGATACTTGTGAGGCTATAAATCATTTCATTAAGGATATAATAGATATTTTAAAACTGTAACTAAATATAAAAATGTATCATTCTTTTTGGGACTGACTAAAAAGAAAAGTGAGTCATATAAATTGAAACAGAGGGAGTATCAATTTACTTTGATGCATGAAGCTGTCGATCAATAGCTTCCTTTTGAAATACTTTCTGCAGAAAATAATTCATGAAAGCCAAGCATATATGATATATGTATTTAGTATTGCTTGTTAGTCATTTTCTTTGCTAAGTTTCATGTTCCATTCCTCTTTGTAGGTTACTGCATTTGCTTGCAATTTGGCAAAGCATCGGAAATCTTCGACTCTGGAGGCCAAGGATGTATTGTTACATTTAGGTTTGTGCCAGCAACTGCGAAAGATGATAGACTTGTTTACTTTGTTTTGTTTTTTAAGAAAAAACAAGCAATTTATCACTATTTTAGAATGTAAGATAAATCATTTCGGAATTAATCAAAGATAATAGAATTATAGAATTTAACGGTCGTAGTTGTTGCATATATTTTCATACTAAGATTGTTTTTGTTGCTTTCTGTTTATGAGTGTGTGTTTTACATGATTATATGGTGAGATCCTCTGCATTTAGCCTGTACACAGGTTTTCTATCTGGAATATAATCAGTCACAAAATTTGACAACATATTCCTACCGACAAAAACTGGGACCAGACTTTGTTTCATGGCCGTACGGTGTACCATCAGTCTCCACAGTTTAATATCTTTAGTTTTTTAAGCTACTTATGCACACATCAACTAGTTGAATTTGAATTCCACCACTTCATACGTATGCTTCAAGAGTTGCTGGCGAATAATATGATGAAAACAGTTTGGTAGCTAAGCTTTCTCTTTAGTCGTCAGGAATGGCTCCAAGTTAGATGTGATCTGAATCCTGACTTAGTTAAAAGGTTGAGTATCTGAATTGTCCTAGTTGCATCTGAGAGAGTGACACTGTAGTCGTATACAGTACATATAATGGTTCCCATTTTTGTGAATAGATTTCGACTTCCTTAGTTGTTTAGAACATGTATAACGCTACTGTATCTTGTCCCTTCACATAATTAACTCCTGCTAAAATTTTACTAGGCAACCACTTTTTGCTTTGCCTAATGCACTTTGCTATATTTTGATGGAAAGGCTCCTTGAAGGCTTGTATGTGTCCACCACCAGTCAAGGGATCAGGTCCTTGACTGAGTCCGACTACTAATTGGACAATACAAACTACACAGAAAAGAGAATGCGAGTACTAACAACTGAAAATAGTAAAGAACACGGGATATTTACGTGGAAACCTCCTTGCTCAAAGGAGTAAGACAACGACCTACCTCGTAGGATTTTCACCGACAACAATTCACTAAAACAAGAGCAAAGGTTTGATTACAGACTCATTCCCGTAATCCTATGGTTAACCTCTTAACCCCATTCCCTTGTGATAGCTTCAACACGAGAAACACTACAATAACTCTATTGTAGCCTAAAATGTCAACTAACTCTAGTTGACCATAAATCGGCTAACTCTAGCGCTCTTTATCAATTAACTCTAGTTGACACTCCTAGGTAACTCTACCCAAGAAAACACCAACAAATAATGAAGATAAAACTTGACTAAAACAATAGATGATTCGACTAACTAACTCTAGTTAATGCGACTTAACCTAATGACTTAGTCAAGTGCAATATCTACTATCCTTTATAACATAGGAGTAGATTTATCATTTAGCACAAAGTACAAAGACTCAAACAACAATAAACTAAGAATAGTTGTCATTGATGGGGAACAAGTCCCTTGTTGTAGAAGCTTTGAGCTAAAGAACAATGGAGACTTTTGCTAAGAGAATGTGAATTTTTGGATATGCAAAAGCTAGGTTTTCCTCCCACATAATGATCTATATATATGGAGCAAATGGGAGAGAACAACAACAACAACAACATACCCAGTGTATTCCCACAAAGTGGAGTCTGAGGAGGGTAAAGTGTACGCAGTCCATACCACTTGATGTAAAACGAGATACAAGAGAAAGAAATTCGAGAAAATACTAAGAAATTGAAGGAGAGATAGACAAGAAAGAAAGAATAATCCCACAATTGAAGTAAATTAGAGACCAACAAATTAGATTTGTAATTCTCTAATTTGAACAAACAATTACTTGATTAATTCAAGGGAGAAGAGAATTGAACTCATACATGAATAATCTTACCACAAGATATTCAAGAGAGATCCACTGTAGAGACAAAGGGATAAACCCACAAACCTCACCAAGAGAGTTAACCTAAAAGTATTGTCTATTCATAGCCATAATCTTCAAGATCATCATCACAAGAATCATCCGAAGCTATGGAAGACATGCTTGCAACCAAAAGAAAGTAGCAACAAAATCGAAGGCCCTCACAAATTCACTTGCTCACATGTATCACTCAATACTCGTGCATACACTCAAGGTCAAGGCTTTTAGACCTCACTCAATTAATCTCACCAATTCTTGCCTTTTTTTCTCTCAAGGAAATTTCCTCAAATCTCTTCAAGAACCAACAATTCAATCAACTCAAAGTAAGCATCCAAGTATCGGTTCGAAATGGAGTTTTTGATTAAAAAAAGAAGCACAATAAAATTAACAGACTTGAATCAAGAAATTTACAAAGAAAATAAAGAGAAAAGCAAAAAAGAATTAGCACGAAATAAATTTAAAGCACACAATTACTAATACAAAGAACAAGTATCCTAAAATATTAGCAAACGACTAGTAATGAATGAGAGTAGAATCTAGAAGCAACAAGAAAGTCATTCAAAGTCACCAAAATTGATCAAATCTATCAAGACCCAACTCCAATCAAGCTTACCCAATTAATATAGAGCATTTCTAAGCAACAACCTATAATTTTTTATGCAAGGAATCAACTCAAACTCCCAGATTTTCATGAAATTCGCACAAGAAAAATAGCTCATTTTTAAATTCAAAATTGATTCTAAATTCATCCTTAGATTTCAAAATTGGAACCTAATATAGTTTACCCATGATAGAAACAACTTTAGACTCAAAAGATGGTGTCAAATTTTGCACAAAGGAGCTCAAAAACTCAAATTTTCGCACATTAAAAAGAGCAGAAATTTTAGGTGCGAAAATGGGTGAATATTGGACAAAATCAACTCTAAATATTCTCAAATTTGATATTCAAGCACTTTAGAGTATTACCAACAAAATCCAACAATTCTCACTTGAAAATCACTCCGATTTTCAGATCCAAATTTTTTTCCTTCTTTTTTGATTTTTTTTAATCTTTTTTTTTTCTCGAATAGAATAAAGCTAAGGATTAAGAATTATAGAAACAATTCTTTAGCCTTACTTTGATACTAATTGATGTGAAATGAGATACAAGAGAAAGAAATTCGAGAAATACTAAGAAATTGAGGGAGAGATATACAAGAAAGAAAGAAAAAACAATCCCACAATTGAAGTAAATCTGAGACCAACAAATTAGATTTTTAGCATAAAAAATAGCTCCAAACTCAATGTTTCCACTTTAGTGTTAAGATTGTGGAACAACACCTGCTCAACTCTCAATCCGAAAAAGACGATTTTGACGTGGGAGCACTTTTCATTGTCTGTCAATGGAAATGTAACTTATCATCCTCATTTTTTTAAACCACAAAATCAGATAACGCACTTTAAGCTCCAACAACTGATTGTCCCAAAGATTTTAACAATTGGTCATTTCCACAAAAGTGACTAGTTCCTCGTTCTGAGAATGCAACATTTGTCTGAGAATGCAACATTTGTTCTTCATCTTCACTGTTTCGGGATCTAGTTAGTTGTTTCATTGCTTTCTTATGTGTGAATTTATTGGGTACTACAAACTTGGAAACAAGAATCTGTTAGGTTTACTTTTTCAGTGGTTCAAAACTAAAAGGTAGATCTGGATAAATATTGGTTTCGTTGTGCTTAAGTTTCACGCTACTATTTTGTTTCCTTGAATCGAGTTATGTGGGTTTGATTTGAAGGTGTGTTTTGGTTGAGTTTCAGCTATGAATTGTACGAAGAAGATGAAGAACAGATGTTGCATTCTCAGAACGAGGAACTAGTCACTTTTGTGGAAATGATCAATTGTTAAAATCTTTGGGACAATTAGTTATTGGAGTTTAAAGTGTGTTATCTGATTTGTGGTTTAAAAAAATGAGGATGATAAGCTACATTTCAATTGACAGCCAATGAAAAGTGCTCCCACGTCAAAAACGTCTTTTTTGGATTGAGAGTTGAGTAAGTGTTGGTCCACAATCTTAACACTAAAGTGGGAACATTGAGTTTGGAGCTATATGTTATGCTAAAAATCTAATTTGTTGGTCTCTAATTTACCTCAATTGTGGAATTGTTCTTTCTTTCTTGTCTATCTCTCCCTCAATTTCTTAGTATTTCTCGAATTTCTTTCTCTTGTATCTTGTTTTAAATCACCACTACCACAGATGAAGTAGAGAGACTGTTTTCGAAAAACCTAGAATATTTCTCATTGATCGAGATTAAAAAGTTGTTGTTCTCCTTTGTTGTTGTGCACCAACTTTTCTACAAAAAGTATAGCTGACAGCTATACTGTTGACTGCCAGAAAGTTCAACGTCCGATGGACCTGTTCCCTCATCTGGTCCCTATGAAACAAGATCCCTCTAAGAAATAGTTCATCTTGAGAACCAGATTTTTCCAAAAGATATCCGCACACACTCGTGTAGTACTATCAGACACCAGTTGACCACGTACTCATACATCTCAGGTACCAGGTCCCTCCATACAATTTGTCAATCATTAGGAACAGATGTCACATGTGCTAGTTCAGTGCTTCCATGTCACATATCACCTGCACATATTTGAACTAGGAAAAATCCCCTTGAGAAGTTCCTGGTTAATGAGGTTATATATACATCCACAATGTGGACTTGGTCCTTAAATGAGTTTGTTAATCATCAAAACCACGAGTACAATAATTTCCTCCTTTTTGATGATGATAACCCGACAACTAGTATAGCAGCAGGTTCAGAGAGTTTTCCTATCATCAACATTTATCCCTTCTTCAATTTCTCCTACCATCTAGGAGTATCAGGTCCCTTATTAGTTCCTCATGTCACCAACTGTTGACACCCAATTTTGACCATCTTTTTCGCCATTTTACTCATTCGAGCATCTATTTTGTTCGCAAGGCCAAAATCGTTATTTTTACTTATTTTTATTAAAAGTTGTGACAATATATATACTATTCACATTATTTAAGTATTATTATTATATGATTATTATTTTTAATTATTTTTTATCATTATTACTATATCATATTCTTTACTTGCAAAGTTATTGTTTTCTTAAATCTTTTACATTTCTCTTTTATTCTATTCTAAAGGTATTTGATTAAATATTTTAAGAGTTATTACTCTTTCATGGTGAATTATTTATTTTATATAAAATATAATGATTGATTTAATAATTTAGTAGTATTATTTTTCTTCACTTAGTAATTTAGTAGTTACCCATTTTATATATTTTTGGTAGAAATTTATTTAGTCCTAAACAAGCTTAAAATTCAAAAATTCAAATTCAAATTTTGTCAAATCTTTTCATAAGTAGGAAAATCCTCCTCACTATCTTTCCTTTGTTGTGAAGAATTATTTTTATTCTCAATAAAATTTCAAATCCATTTTACCTATTTTTATTTTACTTTACTCTTTTCATATCTATAAAATCCTCCTAAAATATTTTCTTTATATGGAAGAATATTATTATTTTAAAAAATCTTCCCAAATCAATTTTACTTATTTTTCATTCCATTTTCCACGTTATTATCCCTAAAATATCACTCCAGTATATTGCTTTTCCTATTTTTGGCTCCCTCCCCCCAAACATCTATTTCTTCTTCTTCTATATAATTGGACATGAAAGGAAGAGAAGGGGGGATCCATCATATTTTCTCTAGATAGAACACACATACTCGTTCCCTCTGCATCGCCATATAAGGATGAAACCACCATGCCAACAACCCAGAATCACTGGCTTCCTCAGGTCACCAACAACTACCATCAAACACCATTGAATTGCAGCGAAACCAAGGATTAACATACCATCATTCTCCACTCATATGCACACAAAAATCCGCAAGAAGAGAGCAAAAAAAAACTAAAAAAATGTAGCAGCTATTTTTTCCCTGAAGAACAACTCTATACCATGATCTCTCCACCCTTAAGAAACCATGGATGTCACCTAAAAGCAAACATGTGAACCTCGTCGTACAACCAACTACTTCAACTTTCGACGATGATAACACCGAAAAATATTCATGAACCACCTCCAACTCGCCCTCCTTTTCACATGAAATATCAACAAAACCCATCTTAAGACGATAACATTGACCATTCCCTAGTTTAGTTCGACATTTTTGAGTCTCCAACAAGGTTGTTTGAGTTCTCCATTGAGCTTCTCGGTGCCGCCTTGATCGCTGTTTATTTTCAAATGGTTTGGATTTCAAGTGTACTCCTCCAAAAGAGGCCTCTTCATTAAATCGAAAAGGTCCATTCTCCTCCTTTTGTTTACTTTAAAGCATAATTATGGTGCATTATTCAATTTGATTCTTTCTTATGTACTTTGGTCGAGAGAAATATAGTTGATTGACCTAAGTTTTCTATATTCTTATCCGGATGCCAAATATAGTGTGACATCAACTGTGTTAACATGTGATTGAATTGGTTTTTCCTATATTTATCGTGGACGTGCTGAATGTTTTAAACCCTAACTTGATGTCTTTCTTGGTCATTTAGTATTTTATTTGTTAGTACCATGTGATGTGTTTTAATGGATTAAAAGATAGCTTTTTGGATTTTATTTCACGGTATCTTTTTTTAGTTATGTTACCGGGATTACATCTTCATGTACAAGAATAAATATTTTAGAGATGATAATATTCTCATAGGTATTCAAATATTTTAGTGCCAGTAAAGTGTTCTCATAATGTGCATTCTCATTAGTCCAATTAAGTGGGTTAACATCTTGTTTAATGATTTGTCGAAGTGTCATTTATTGTCATTCTTAAATTTTTTAGTAGTCTTTAATTTGTTTTGTTGCTATTCCACTGAATATTCAGAGACGAGAATCTATATTGTGTTTTTTAGAGATTAAGGAGTAATTTTGATGCCTAGACCAATTTTTTTTTTAAGGCCATATTAGTATAAATGAAAAATACCGAGATGAGATGCAAATATTTTTCAAAGCTTATTGTCCAGCAATAAGGAAAAGAGATGAAAACTCTTTTTTAATTAAATCATTTTCCTTTTTATGTACTTACTTTGCTTAAGAGTTTTTATCATTTAAATTTTACTTTCGAATAATTAAAAATTAAGAACAGACATACTCTCACCTATTTGCATATTTCTTGTAACACCCCGTACCTTCCCAACTCTACTTGATGGCATTGACTAATGTTTACTTAGGTGTCGAGAGTTATAAGTATGTATTTGGTAATGTCAAAGATGAGAAAAATTGAAATTTGACCTTGTACATGTGACTAGCCTTTCATAGGAAGTGTTTGGTGGTTTCGTGGAGCATTTGTGTAGTACCTCGTACACATTCTAGCCTCATTTGGTGACTTAGAGTCATGTTTACTTGATGATTAAGATCACTAAGTAAGTATTTTTTTGTGTTTTGATAAGGTATTGGACGATACGCAAGTGTTGGAAAAATGGCCGAAAAATTCAGCAAAGCATCAAAACTTGTGCCACTACCCTGTTTCAGGGGGTGTGGCGCAAGCCACTGATTCAGAGGGGGCTCAATTCTTGCGCCACTGCCTTGCTTTGCAGTAGTGGCGCAAGGCACAAAAAATGTGCCCTTCCAGACTCGTTTTGCAACGTAATTCTACGACGATTCTTGGATGGTTTCTTTTGGTTCTTTGGAGTTCTTTGAGCATTGTTAAAGCTTCAAACACTTCAATACACTCCTACATACTCCTACATGATCAAATCATGAAATATGAATAGTGATCCAAAATGTCCAATGAAGCCAAGGGCGACTAGAATTCCAATTTCTGCGATCGAGACGACGAATGAGAATCTCGTAAAAGAATATGGTCGTGACATTATGGAATTATTTAAACATGAGATACATGATGGATTATGCATTGAAATTGGTGGACTAAATTAATATGTGTTAATGGGCTCAAAGGAAGGCCCAAAATGAATTAAAGACATGGCCCAATGGGTCAAATGACCCATTCTTGCTTTGAAAAGTCAATTATTGAGCCAAATGGCTAAGGATGACTTAAGGGGTCTATATAAAGAGGCAAAAATCAGATTTATTCATCAAAATACACATGTATTTCTATGTTTTTCTAGAAAAATATCAAGAAGGCTTCTTTGACTCCCCAAAACCCTAAGGCATATTTGAACAAGATCATCATCTTCCAAGCTTGGGTAAGTGAATATTATTGTACTTTAACATATTATAAGCATGAGAGAATATGTATATCATGTTGGTTATGGTTGGAAAGGTTGGACATGGCACTTTTGGTTTTGTGAAAGAGATGTGTTATCCATGGGATTATAGCTTGAATTATGACTTGTGCCTTTGATGAAAGATCATGGTATGGACAAAATAAGAACATCTATGGTGTTATTTTGTTATTAAATTTGTTATTTTTCTATAAGTGCAAATTGTGGGATTTTGGCCGATTTGTGCTATGAAGTGTATTAAAGTGAATTGATGGATTGTTTGTGATGTGGTGTGGATAAGAAAGTGTAAAGGGGAATTGTTGTGGTGGAATGTATTGATTATCATGTATTGGTCAATGTTGGGAATATTGGAGGATTGTTGGAATAATGATTTTATCAATGGTTTTGTCAAGGGGGAAAGGGCATGTTAAAGCTAAACATGTGACTTATGGTTATTTTATGCATTTGTAAAGTAATTGGTGGTTAATGTGAACTTCGTTATGCATTTATGTTGTAGAGTGACACATAAAGAAGGAGCAGGACTATTGTATGCACCCCTAGGATTATATATTCGTATTGCGAATCCAAGGTATGTAAGGTTACTTCTATATCCTTCTGCAACATATGATGTTCACACTGTCATAGCACTCACTTGATTCTGAAATACTCTAAGGTATTTCATATTCGAAAGTTGGCTAAAGTTACTCATATGTTCCTTATTCATTGGTCAATGGTGAATCGTATGACTCATGTTTATTGATTGACTCATGTCCATTGGTTGACTCACGTTCATTGGCTAATATGTCAAAAGTTCCAAATGGTCCAAGGTATTGCATCGCAGGGTGGTGAATAGTTAGTATCCACATGTATCGTATTTAGTGATCATTATGTTAAGGTTCCAAAAGTGTACTATACCAAGGGGGTTCTATAGTATTCCAACTAGGGTTGATATATTGATAGTCATATGTGTTTTACTCCTATACGTATCATGAATCACTTAGTTCTTATTTATGGGCGGAAGTTCTTAAGTTGTCATATGTTGTAGATCCCAAGAGAATTATCCCGATAAGAGCAATGAGGTAAAGAGAGCTCGTTTAGTTGAATAGTATTGTTTCAATCATGTTATGAGTCCAAGTTCCATTAGTGTTATATACATGTGTCATATTCATTAGCAATGTTTCAAAAGTCCAATAAGGTATGTTTCAAGGTTTCAATAGTGGTTGTACTCATGTATCTTGTTCATTGATTATTGATCCAAAACTTCAAATAAAGTTGTGACTACCATTGTATTAATCTTTCATAAGCAAGAGTATCAATCTCTCTCAAGTGAATGAATCAATCTCCCACAAGCAAATGTACTAATCTCAAAGTAATGAAGTAAAGGAAGCAATGTTATGTAATGTTGACCCACAATAAAGTGGATGCCCACCAAGAGTGGATGACTACCCACAACAAAGTGGATGCCCACCAAGAGTGGATGACTACCCACAACAAAGTGGATGCCCACCAAGAGTGGATGACTACCCATAACAACGTGGATGCCCACCAAAAGGTGGATGATCATAATAACCCACCAATAAGGTGGACGACTAATAAAGATGACGAAGGTAGGTAAGGAAAAGAATAAACGTAATGTACATGGTTTCCCACATTCAGAAAGAGAGTTTATTCGCATTGCTATTTCTCTTATATTGATTTCATGGTTGTTGTTACTATGTACGAATCCTTGGAGATAGTCATAAAGGAAGAAAGGTACATAAGTCCGCACATAGAGTTTCTCTTATAATTATTTCCATTGAAATTATTACGTATTGATGCATTGATGTCATTTTCCTAAGGCCTTACATACTCAGTACATTTTTCGTACTGACCCCTCTTTGGGACTTACCTTACATGTTGCAGGTGCAGAAATTAGTAGACCTCGTCAGTAGGTTGCGGACCATTTGCAGAGTATTGGTGAGCTCCAATTGCTTCGGGGCTTCCCAAGTCACATGTGTTCATTAAATTTTGGCATTTTGTAAATATTGTATAGACATGGTCATGTATCTGTAGAGGCTTTGTAGACGTATGTGGGGAGATGAAAGTAAAGGATGTATGTTCGTTTTGACGCAATGGCCCTAACGGCCAAAGTTTTATATATTGCATATGTTATCACGAGTTCCGCCTTTGATATTTAATTACATGATATAAAATGAGATGCATACGCGATCGTACATATAAGAGTACTTGAGCAAAGATTGGTTCTCTCGAGCCTCATCGGCTTCGAGTGCCAATCACGCCTCGTGGGGATTCGGGGTGTGACAAAGTGGTATCAGAGCAGTTCGTTCTCAGGGTGTCTACAAAGCCGTGTCTGAGTAGAGTCTTGCTTATCGATGTGTTGCGCGCCACATTTATAAGTAGGAGGCTATGGGACATTTAGGAGTTTTTTTATTTCTTCATTCCAGATCGTGCAATAGAGCCATTGTCATAGATTGGATTACATTTGACCATTGTAATTGGTTTTCTTTGATATAGTACAATGCCGATTACAAGACAAGGTTTGGGCAAAGATAAACAGGTAGTTATGCATGCGGGAGAAGGAATTAGTAAATCCCCACCTAATCCAGCTAGTCAATATGGGGTTGAAACGGAGTTTACATCACGGGCACCTTCTCCTCCCCCTTTTCCAGGGAGACCACAAAGGAGGGAAGTATCCCCAGAATCGCCTGCTAATGTTACTAGGCAGGAATTAAAGGATTTGAAAAATGCGGTGCAAATGTTGACCCAGATAGTTGTGGCCCAGAGTCAAGGACGAGTTGGTCCAGTGACAAGTGATGATGGTGCGGCTAGGATAGCTAGTCGGCGGACACAGGATTTCCTGAAATTAGATCCCCCCACATTTACAGGGTCCGATCTTAATGAAGATCCGCAAGACTTTATAGATCAAATTCAAAGAGCTTTAGATGTTATGCATGTAACTGGTATAGAAACAGTTGAACTTGCGGCCTACAGATTGAAAGGTGAAGCTATATTATGGTATGAAGACTGGAAACGATCTAGAGGTATCGGTACAAATTCAGCTAGTTGGGAGGAATTCAGGGTGGCCTTCCTTGATCATTATCTTCCATATGAGGTCCGCGAGGCTCGAGCGGATCAGTTTTTAAATATTCGTCAAGGAAATATGAGCGTCAAGGAGTACAGTCTTCGGTTTAATTCGTTGGCTAGATATGCTCCTCATATGGGAGCAACTATGGCCGATAGAGTTCATCGGTATGTAGACAGATTGGAACCCTACTTGGTAAGAGACTGTACTATTGCTGCATTAAATAAAGACATGGATATAGCCAGAATTCAGGCCTTTGCACAAAAGATGGAAGATCAAAAGCACCAAAAGAGATTACATGGATCTGAAGGGGGGCCTTCAAAGAGGACTAGACCTATGGGACAGTCTACGGGTTCCCAAGGAAGACCTAGGCCTCGGAGTTCTCATCGACCGCCTAGGCCATCATATTCTTCCCCTACAGTAAATATTTCGTTACACTTTCGAGAAGCTAGAGGCAGTCATATAGGGCAAAGTAGTATGGGTCGAGGTTCACAGACAGAAAGATTTTCTCATCAACTGTGCCAGCACTGCGGGAAGTTTCATTCAGGTGAATGCTGGTATGGATCGAATGTTTGTTTGCGATGTGGTATATCGGGACATCTGACGACAGAGTGTCGACAAGAGGACACGGGTAGTATGGCGCGACCTACGGGGTTAATCGTCGGGGCATCGTCGTCTAGTGTACGACCTGCTGGTCAAAGTAGAGGTGCTGGAGGAGCAGCTCATTCCAGGTGAACTCAGAATCACACCTACGTTCTCTTAAACCGGCAGAACGAAGAGGCACCCCCTGATGAAGGTACGGGTACATTACTATATTTTTACATGATGTATATATACTGATGGATCCGAGCTCTTCCTTATTATATGCTACTCCATCTATTACCGTGAAATAACGAGACACTGGGATTATTAGTTATTATAGTTAAGATGGAAATGAGGGATTTCAAATGTTGCAATGGGTATAAAGGGGTTGGCTTCTTGTATGACACGATGAATGTCGAGTTAAGAAAGTACGTTTCCATTTTTCTTCCATAAATGATCATCTTGAGCAGAAAGGTAAATGTGTTCTTATCCTAACGTAAGAAAAGTTATGCCAAAGGTATATACATGTGAGTGGTACGACCTAGTATGTCCTTGTAGGATGCACCAGTGTCGAGGCACACAAAAGGAAAAAAAAAAGGGGGTACATTGTGAATGCGTATTGATTATGAGATAGCAGTTAGAATTGAAGTTGGGTACAGTTTTCCACCCCTAAATACGTTGTATTATAAAGGTAGTGAGGTGACTATCAACAAGTATCATCATGGTGTCATACAAGGGTTTATATAAAAGCAAGTTTCCTCTCTAAGCTAAGTTAACACCTGTCATGAGTCGAGATACATTGCGCTCATTGAAAATGTATCATTATGGAGGATCCCACGAAGAAGAGACGTCTATGACTATCCTGTGCAAGGGTTAGTAAGTAAATGATGAGAAGCAGGAAACCAGGTGATGAGACCAAGATACTTATAGTTGCTTCAAACGAAAGGGAAAGGTGCAAAAGTGCAAAAAATGAAGAGAGACTAAGTAAGTACCTACATGAGCATACGTATAGAAATATATTTGTTTACTCATAAGAAGACGTCGTTAACATTCGAGGACGAATGTTCCAAAGGGGGGAAGAATGTAACACCCCGTACCTTCCCAACTCTACTTGATGGCATTGACTAATGTTTACTTAGGTGTCGAGAGTTATAAGTATGTATTTGGTAATGTCAAAGATGAGAAAAATTGAAATTTGACCTTGTACATGTGACTAGCCTTTCATAGGAAGTGTTTGGTGGTTTCGTGGAGCATTTGTGTAGTACCTCGTACACATTCTAGCCTCATTTGGTGACTTAGAGTCATGTTTACTTGATGATTAAGATCACTAAGTAAGTATTTTTTTGTGTTTTGATAAGGTATTGGACGATACGCAAGTGTTGGAAAAATGGCCGAAACATTCAGCAAAGCATCAAAACTTGCGCCACTACCCTGTTTCAGGGGGTGTGGTGCAAGCCACTGATTCAGAGGGGTCTCAATTCTTGCGCCACTGCCTTGCTTTGCAGCAGTGGCGCAAGGCACAAAAAATGTGCCCTTCCGGACTCGTTTTGCAACGTAATTCTACGACGATTCTTGGATGGTTTCTTTTGGTTCTTTGGAGTTCTTTGAGCATTGTTAAAGCTTCAAACACTTCAATACACTCCTACATACTCCTACATGATCAAATCATGAAATATGAATAGTGATCCAAAATGTCCAATGAAGCCAAGGGCGACTAGAATTCCAATTTCTGCGATCGAGACGACGAATGAGAATCTCGTAAAAGAATATGGTCGTGACATTATGGAATTATTTAAACATGAGATACATGATGGATTATGCATTGAAATTGGTGGACTAAATTAATATGTGTTAATGGGCTCAAAGGAAGGCCCAAAATGAATTAAAGACATGGCCCAATGGGTCAAATGACCCATTCTTGCTTTGAAAAGTCAATTATTGAGCCAAATGGCTAAGGATGACTTAAGGGGTCTATATAAAGAGGCAAAAATCAGATTTATTCATCAAAATACACATGTATTTCTATGTTTTTCTAGAAAAGTATCAAGAAGGCTTCTTTGACTCCCCAAAACCCTAAGGCATATTTGGACAAGATCATCATCTTCCAAGCTTGGTTAAGTGAATATTATTGTACTTCAACATATTATAAGCATGAGAGAATATGTATATCATGTTGGTTATGGTTGGAAAGGTTGGACATGACACTTTTGGTTTTGTGAAAGAGATGTGTTATCCATGGGATTATAGCTTGAATTATGACTTGTGCCTTTGATGAAAGATAATGGTATGGACAAAATAAGAACATCTATGGTGTTATTTTGTTATTAAATTTGTTATTTTTCTATAAGTGTAAATTGTGGGATTTTGGCCGATTTGTGTTATGAAGTGTATTAAAGTGAATTGATGGATTGTTTGTGATGTGGTGTGGATAAGAAAGTGTAAAGGGGAATTGTTGTGGTGGAATGTATTGATTATCATGTATTGGTCAATGTTGGGAATATTGGAGGATTGTTGGAATAATGATTTTATCAATGGTTTTGTCAAGGGGGAAAGGGCATGTTAAAGCTAAACATGTGACTTATGGTTATTTTATGCATTTGTAAAGTAATTGGTGGTTAATGTGAACTTCGTTATGCATTTGTGTTGTAGAGTGACACATAAAGAAGGAGCAGGACTATTGTATGCACCCCTAGGATTATATATTCGTATTGCGAATCCAAGGTATGTAAGGTTACTTCTATATCCTTCTGCAACATATGATGTTCACACTGTCATAGCACTCACTTGATTTTGAAATACTCTAAGGTATTTCATATTCGATAGTTGGCTAAAGTTACTCATATGTTCCTTATTCATTGGTCAATGGTGAATCGTATGACTCATGTTTATTGATTGACTCATGTCCATTGGTTGACTCACGTTCATTGGCTAATATGTCAAAAGTTCCAAATGGTCCAAGGTATTGCATCGCAGGGTGGTGAATAGTTAGTATCCACATGTATCGTATTTAGTGATCATTATGTTAAGGTTCCAAAAGTGTACTATACCAAGGGGGTTCTATAGTATTCCAACTAGGGTTGATATATTGATAGTCATATGTGTTTTACTCCTATACGTATCATGAATCACTTAGTTCTTATTTATGGGTGGAAGTTCTTAAGTTGTCATATGTTGTAGATCCCAAGAGAATTATCCCGATAAGAGCAATGAGGTAAAGAGAGCTCGTTTAGTTGAATAGTATTGTTTCAATCATGTTATGAGTCCAAGTTCCATTAGTGTTATATACATGTGTCATATTCATTAGCAATGTTTCAAAAGTCCAATAAGGTATGTTTCAAGGTTTCAATAGTGGTTGTACTCATGTATCTTGTTCATTGATTATTGATCCAAAACTTCAAATAAAGTTGTGACTACCATTGTATTAATCTTTCATAAGCAAGAGTATCAATCTCTCTCAAGTGAATGAATCAATCTACCACAAGCAAATGTACTAATCTTAAAGTAATGAAGTAAAGGAAGCAATGTTATGTAATGTTGACCCACAATAAAGTGGATGCCCACCAAGAGTGGATGACTACCCACAACAAAGTGGATGCCCACCAAGAGTGGATGACTACCCACAATAAAGTGGATGCCCACCAAGAGTGGATGACTACCCACAACAAAGTGGATGCCCACCAAGAGTGGATGACTACCCACAACAACGTGGATGCCCACCAAAAGGTGGATGATCATAATAACCCACCAATAAGGTGGACGACTAATAAAGATGACGAAGGTAGGTAAGGAAAAGAATAAACGTAATGTACATGGTTTCCCACATTCAGAAAGAGAGTTTATTCGCATTGCTATTTCTCTTATATTGATTTCATGGTTGTTGTTACTATGTACGAATCCTTGGAGATAGTCATAAAGGAAGAAAGGTACATAAGTCCGCTCCGCACATAGAGTTTCTCTTATAATTATTTCCATTGAAATTATTACGTATTGATGCATTGATGTCATTTTCCTAAGGCCTTACATACTCAGTACATTTTTCGTACTGACCCCTCTTTGGGACTTACCTTACATGTTGCAGGTGCAGAAATTAGTAGACCTCGTCAGTAGGTTGCGGACCATTTGCAGAGTATTGATGAGCTCCAATTGCTTCGGGGCTTCCCAAGTCACATGTGTTCATTAAATTTTGGCATTTTGTAAATATTGTATAGACATGGTCATGTATCTGTAGAGGCTTTGTAGACGTATGTGGGGAGATGAAAGTAAAGGATGTATGTTCGTTTTGACGCAATGGCCCTAACGGCCAAAGTTTTATATATTGCATATGTTATCACGAGTTCCGCCTTTGATATTTAATTACATGATATAAAATGAGATGCATACGCGATCGTACATATAAGAGTACTTGAGCAAAGATTGGTTCTCTCGAGCCTCATCGGCTTCGGGTGCCAATCACGCCTCGTGGGGATTCGGGGTGTGACATTTCTTCACATGTACACTACAATAAAATGATGTTACTTGGAGTTCAACCACCATACGTGAGTGAAGGAGTCAACACGTGAAGCGGAGTCCCCCCAAGCGGGGATAATCGTCGCCTCAGCGGCGGCCAGGTACGTTTGGGAAATGATGAAAAAAAAGACAGGCAATAGCTGACTTCTCACATGAAGTACACATAGCTTTATTAAAATATAAAGCACCGCATTACTCCCTTCTTTTCTTATTTTACATGTCACCCTTTTAAAAGTCTCAAAGGCTTGACAACTTTTATTACTATACTAAATTATCCGCATGTTTTGATACAATCTATATACCATACATATATATATATATTCTTGCTTTACATGACTTTTAAATGATAAAATATTTTATTTTTGTACTCTTAAATAAGTTTCTTTAAGAATTTCTTTCGTCTTTTCTTAAGGCGTTTTAGAGAGTGACATAGAAATTGGAATAGAGGGAGTAACATCGTATTGGGCTCATTTCAGCCTTGTCATACCTGATCTCACTCTCTCTCTCTCTCAAATTTTTACTTTATGTGTTGGCAATTTATTTATTTTTTGTATTAAATTTACCTCCAAATTAAGGTGGCATATCTTACTAACATGTCTCTCATTATTTTTAGTTTATTATTATTTCGATTAAGCTTGAATATTTTCTTTACTGGATATACTATAAAGCAAAGGTGTTCACCAGAGTGTGTAATCCGAGGAAGACGAAGAATACACAAATTACGGTACTTTTTGCTTATTATTTGTATGTCGCAAAAGGTCAGCCTCCCATCCCTTGTATTTTTCATTCTTTGTATGATATGTACACTAGTTAAAAGTGTTCTTTATTACATCACTTAGTTATTATTAATAGACCTTTGCTTATCACGTAAAATCCCCAACGTAATATATGAGTTCGGCCGGGACCCACATTTGTGGACCTCGAAAGGTGCCTAACACCTTTCGTTCGAGGTAACCTGAACCCTTACTCGAATTTCTGGTTGACGTAGACTAATTAATTAAATAAGTTCATAATTAGTATAAAATGGTGCCCTAACGCACCTTAATTCGTTAGGTGGCGACTCTTCACTCTTAAACCAATCCTAAAAAGAGTTGTCACGTCGAATCCCGCTTTTCAAGAGAAAAATGGAGCGCGACACCAACATCTCCCTTATCAGTTCTTCCTATCACTAACATCTCCAGGTAACAACATTTCATCGCTTTTCTAGTCCCTTTATGAGTTTGCCAGGCATCAGATTCAAGAATAAGTTTGTCAATCATTAAAACCACGAATATAACATTTTCCCCCTTTTTGATGATGACAAATTTAAGCAAGCAGTGGACCAGATTATGATATTCCCCTGACACCAGCACTCATTTTGTCCCCCTGTCACCATTATCAGTTTCTCCTACCACATTATTCTCTTAGGTACCAGGTGTCTTTACCAGTTCCCTCTCTTGCCATTATTTCCCTCTTTCACCAAGATCTTCCCCCTTTTGGCATTATTAAAAAGAGCAAACAGTAAACCAAGCAAAAGAGAGAATCAACACATGTTAACACATGGCCACTGGGGCAACACTAACATAAGCAAAAGGAATAGAGAAGAAATAAAGATATAGGCAACAACAAGACATGCAAAGTTCTGTTAATACCATTTAAAAGCATACATAAAAGGAAAGAACTGTTAATTTGCCATATAGGGTCTGAAATAAAGCTTAGGCAAAAGATGAATGATAGGAACAAACATTGGGAATAAAGATAGGATAAAAGTCGATTCAAGAGGATCCAAACAAAGTCTTGAACGTCAAGTTATTAAGGACATTGGTATCTTCATGAGCTTGGAGAAGATTTTGGTTCAGGTCCTCAACTCTGATGTGCATTTGCGGTACTTCAGCTTTTGAGAAGCTCATTCATGTCGAGGAGCCATCAGGGGACTTGGTCCCCTCATCGGACTTGGAGGAAGCTTGCATATAATTTAGCCATTTCAGGATCAAATGCCCTGCCACGAAGCACCCTTTTTTTTCTTTTTTGTTTGTTTTTTCAGTTTTTTTGAGTGTACTCCTTTGAAGGCACTTTCTGCATTGATGACTCAGCAGGAGTACTAGGTCCCTACTAAAACATCAATATCCCTTTTTCTTTTGAATCTCGACTTCCTTTCTTTTCCTCGACAAACTTTCCTCAAACAACTATTTATCAGAGCTCTCGAAAATCAATATCAGATTTCATTCCTTTCTTTTGTCTGGACATAGTAGAGGAACCAGGTTCCTGACTACGTGTAATTATCTACACGACATTTACTTCCTCACTTTCTTGTACATTCTTACCAACCTCCACTGGACTTTATTGGGTGACCTGATCCTTTCATCAGAACATTTACTTGAAGTAAAATTATGAATAAGTCTAAGGAGGATCCAAATTTCTTAGAAAGTGGTTCAGGAAGAAGAGCGGGGTTTGGCAAAGGGAGTTTAGAAGAAACTATCAGACCAAGGATTTCAAGGAATTTTCAGTTGTCCTTTTGAAGAGGTGGTAAATTGAAGGAATGGTTAGAATTATGCCTTAAGAGGAGAAGAATCAATGTGTCATATCAAGAAAAAGAGATGACAATAAAGTTTCAAATGTCATGAGAACGTTACAGAAGAGTGGAAAAGAAAAAGGAAATCTATGTGGTATTCAAGACAGTTCAAAGGTTTTATGAGTGCAGTTAGATGTTCCAACCTGTGAAGAGGAACTTGGTCTCTCTTTTGAACTTTTGAGCGCATACTTTGAGCGGCCTAGATGATCTCCACTTTTTATTTTCTTCCATCTTGCCATGCATGTATACCTACAATGGTATAGAGCTGTGTTAAATATAGTCAATAAATTCTTCCCCGGATACCTGTAGTCTGATCATAGCCACTGGAGGGAGATTTTGATGAAGGAGATGATTCCTTCCAAACTCTTCCCTACTCAGTGCATTTATGAAATTGTCAGGTACCTGGTCCATCATAAGATTCCGAAAGATTCAAGAAAATGAATCACTAGTCACGTGTTCACTTTATCTACCAAGTACCCGACATAGTTACACATTCAACGAAATCAAAACTTTCTCCCATACTAAACATGATGCCGAGTCTACTTGTCATCAAGGAGAGCAAAGATCCAATGATGCATTATTTCATTCACTAGAAGACCAGGTCCCTTGGATCTTGTTCATGAGAAAAGAACTGACATGTCCACTGAGACATATCAAATCACTCCCATAAATAAAGTCAAGATCTACCAATATGTATTCTTGAATCTCTTTGCCACCAAGATGATTTTGCTTGTTTCAATGTTTCCAATTTTTCTTACCCTCTTGTAAAGCCTTGAGTGAGAGGAAATAAATGTAGAAGCACATGAGTAAGAAGTACATAAAACACTGAAATAGAGTCATGTATTTATAAACAAAGTAATTCAGACATTACACAAGAAATAACAAAATGTAATAAGGTGCAAGCCAAGAAATAGGGGATCTTTAGAGGAGAACAGAAGTATGGCTCGAGAACAAGTACAAAAAAATTAAGAAGAGGACTTGGAAAGGGACTTGAGGACCATAGTTAAACGATCATCAACATATGTATAAGCTTTAAGCAACTTTCTTGGCAAGTTGAGTATTTTTCGATTCGAAGATCATTCAGGAGACCAGGTCCCCACTTGTTCCCTCAGAAGCTTGCTGCAATACTGATTTTAATTGAGTAATCTTAGCATACTTCTGTGCAAGCAATGTAGTCACTCGACCTAATTCAGTATTTGCTCGTTCCTGAGCCAACATGAGATCAAACACCACAGATTAATTTGTCACTCCACTTTTTTTCTTGATGATCTCACATTCCTCTAAGGTGGTGATGGTGAACATCTGCCTTTTGGTTCCTGGGACCCCTTCTTTAAGTGGAACCTTAAAGAACTTAAACACTTCGTTGAGCAAAAATCCATAGGCAAGGCATCAGGTATCCATTTTTCCAGGGACCCGGTCCCTTTAGTAGGCACTTCAAATATCTGACCAAGAACTTTTTCATTTAAGTAAATCTCTACTCCTTTCACATTGGTAACCAAGCTATTATTGTCAGAACAAAAGACCATCTCGACATAAAGCTCCACAACCTCATATATATGTAAATCAAGAGAGGCTGATGAAATAGATGCAACCACATACTCGAAGGACACCAAGTCTACTATGCAGGATAATTTTGTAATATTTGGATCAATTATTTTCCCTCGAAGGACAGTTTTTTTTCTCAAAATAACCTGTAGCTTTTCCCGAGTAAGTTCCTTAGCTTGTGCATTCAATCTGGTCATTCAGTGTCAGACTCAGTATTTTGATTCCTTTTCTTTGACTGTGAAACCACATTAGATTAACCTAGTGCATCATCACCCCTTCTCTGTTTGGAGCCTATCACAACTTTCTTCTCAATCACCTAAGGAGCAATTTTTTTTATTCTCCTTTTCTCCACTGCCTAAGCCTAATTGGCTATTAAGGCATCATGCACAAAAGAAACCAGTTGTTCACTTGTAACCAAGAGGTTTGATGAATTTCCCTTCTAAATGGGCATCCCTCCCTCGCATAAGTTTTTTCATCAACCTTTTGAACAACAAGACATCCTCAACACTTACATCCAGATCAGTACAAGGTCCCTTGTTCAGGTTCTTAGTTTGGATGGGGTTTTCTCTTGCAGAAATAGTCGAAACACTTTTATGTTCTTTCATAGAAGCGACATTAGAGGGTGGCTTATTAGAGAGCTCAGTTCCAGTAACCAGATCTACCACATCAATGGTTTTATCAGAGGGATTATGGGATTCGAGAAGAGTGAGGAGTTGATCAGATGAAGGAGTGGCTTTGAGACTTGAAGGATTTCAGAAATCAAAGAAGCGAACTGAACATGGATTATGTGGTAGCACCAGTCAAATTTCAAAATTTCAAAAATAATGTACAACCTGACTGACCTTTTAAGGCATCATGTCCCTTGATGAGAATTTAGCTCCTACTTTGTGTTTGGTCTATCCTTCATTTCATTTTGTTGTTCCTCTTTTTATCATGTGTGTATACCTGCAAGAGTATCAGACTGAGTTAGACTAATTTAATGTGCACCTTCTTCAAACAACATGTGCCTGTTGCGACCCAGCTATACACGCAAGTGTACGTGATCATTCAAGTAATAAAGTGGCTCCTTTGAAAGAGCCGAATATCGAACCAAAGGGACTTTCGTCAACAGAACTTAATTCTAGACGTCAAACAATAATTAAAACTAGTGTTGCGAAAAGGGAAAGGGATTTGGTACTAAAAATTAAATCATTACGGACTATGAACTCCTATATTTCGCTACCGTAACTTTAGTTTTCGCAAATATGCTTGAAAAATCAATAAAAAGTGAATTCCCAGGACTAAGGCTCTCCGAACGTCGTCTCTTGAGCATAATTGTTATTGGTTTGAGCAATTTGAGTTGTTTATCTTGGTTATTGATCCCGAGGTTAATTTTACAATTATATTCGTCTCCAAACTATAATCTTCTACCAGAAATTGGAAACCTAACTACGTCAGTGAGTGGTGATGAGTTTAACTAATTCTAATGCATTTCAGCTTTCTTCTCGTAATTGACCAAGTGCGGCGGATTAGGTACCTCTCGGTCCTAACCACATGTCAATCCCTTGGAATTCCTTCCCCGAGAAAGACCACACTTCTTATATTCCACGTTCTATCTCTTGGTTTCTCTCTCGAGCTCACCTCAAGACAAGGAATTTATTTCAATGGTGATCAAGCATCAAAATAGTGAAATTAAGAATATACGAATAACCAATTTATGATAAACTTTAGCAAAAACCACTAAAATTAACCCAAGAGATTCATGTTCTTGGCCTTAACCCCAAGAATGAGGGATTTTAGCCACTCATAATGTTAATTAACATCCAAAAGTAATAAAATACCATTAAAAGAAATAAAAACTGAAAAGATGAAGAATGAAACCTAATTTCAATGCCCAAAAACGCCCAAAGTAGCCTAGTGAAGATGGAATGTGATACAATAACTCAAAAGCCCTATTTATAGAGTGAATTTTGAGGCAAAAATTCGCCAAAAAAGGCCCGGCACGCCCTTAGGCACGCCTGGCACTTAGGCGAATTTTGCCTCTGCAAAGGTGCGACCCAGGCGGCCTGGCACGCCCCTGGGCGCGCCCCAGTGCTGCCTCCCAGAATAAAATTTTGCACAAAAGCGGCCTGGCACGCCCCTTGGCGCGCCAAGCCCTTAATTTTTGATTTTCTTCTTTCGTCGACTTTTCTTTGCGAATTTGGCATGATTCTTCAAGTTCAACTCTTTGGCTTGCCTCTTATCTTCAATATCCTTTGCTCGTAGCTTCTCCAAGCCTCGCTTTCCACGCCAAAAATGCTCCAAATAGTCGCAAAGTCCACCTACAAGGGTCTAATCACATTGGTTAGCACAATATCATATATTTCATCAAAACCTTACGAAATACATACATATTGTTCTCAAAACTAAGGTAAACATGGGTTAAAGTCGACACTAAGGCATATAAATACGCCTTAGATCACCACCCCACACTTGATCTTTGTTTGTCCTCGAGCAATGACTACACTCAAACCTGAGCGACTTAAAACAACCAACAACCAATAGGTATTCCTGCATAGCTACACAACCACATTTATCAAATTATGCACCAACATACTAGTATCACCAAAAAAGTGAATAACAAATTGAAACAACCTATCCTCACAAAACAACTTTACTAGTTGCAAATTCATGCATGACACGTTACTAATAGATCACCACACTTTGCTAAACATGTGCCCTCACCACAAGAGAATCACCCAACACTTAAAGTAATTACTAAATGGGTGCATGAATAAAAGTTCACTCTCTCTCAAAAAGAATTCACATGCAACACAAGATGAACCATAAGCTTGCCCTTAGCATAATACTCCACTAATGTTAAAATGTTAAAGCTCAAAATCAAGTAGGACTTTAGGGGTTGTAATGTAGGCTAAAGGACGGGTAGGAACTCTTTGGTCAAGAATAGTGACTATCTTCCCTAAGCGCTTTAATACACCACAAATTACATTCAGACCACCTTCAACCAACCTATTTTCCACCACTTTATTCCCAACTCTTTTTTGTTTTGCCCCCACATTTTTACGCTAGCTTAAGCATATTAGGTAGGGAGTAACTGCTATCAACCATTGATTCAAAAAATATTTTTTTTTTCATTACCATCCTCCCTACCAATACACACAAAGGATATATACTTGGGGCTTTAACTTAACTCTTTCCCTCTTCAATTTTTTTCACTCCTTCACATCTTAATCTCTCAATTAAAGCGCTAAGGAGTTTTGGATCAAATTATGGTTCATTGAAAGAAAAGGATCAAGCTGCATGTAAAACTACCAAAGAATAGGCTAAAGGCTCAACGAGGCTAACTACGATCATTCAAAAAAGGTAGATAAAGTAGGCATAAAACATGGCTATCAAAGAAATGCCTATATCATCTCCTAAACTCAACATCTTTTATTTCGCTTTGCAAACACACCGGGCAAGTTCTAGACATCATTATGCACAGGGAATATCACAAAAACCTTACTAACACATGGCACATGTTCAGCTCAGCAGGCTCATCATAAAATATTCGAAATTATGCATAAGTTCAACATTAAGCAACTTAGCCAGTCAACTAAGTGAGAATTAGGCGTCTCAACACTTGTTATTGTATATCCTAGCATGTTTAACACGTGTATGCACAATTGTATAGCAAACAAGAACACCCGATGCTACATGACTAATTCACTCTTAAGACGGTCGTCATCCATCCATCATAGAGCAAATCCCTTAATCGTATGACTAAAGGCGACTCAAAAGTAATAAACACCAAAAAAACATAAAAATTCAAATCTTTTTGTGGTTTTCTACGGTTCAAAGGGACTCTCCTTAGTAAAAGAACCGAAAACAAAGGCTAAGGAACCCAAAATAAAAGCATACAGAAGCACACATATACATACATACAAAGGAATCCCATCACACACACACACCCCATACACACACACACTTAAAAGATTAGCACTGTCCCCAATGCTACAAAAATAAACAATGCAAAAGTAGGGTGTAAGGAGCTCCCTGGTCAGTCAAGAAAATCGTCGTCCTCCGGCCCGCGGACTTCTAAAGGTCCGCCTCCACCTCGTCATCATCGAAATCGATCTGGTGGTCATTCTCATCTGTGGGGATATCATCATCCAGAGGCTCAACAAAATCAGGCCCAATTCTCAACATTGCCATGGCATGCTCGTTAAGAGGATAATCCCTCTCAACCTGGCTCAGCTCTTCCGCCGTAGAGGGCCTACCCCCAGTCCTGTGCCGTAGCATCTCCAACCCATACATACGGGCTAAAATCCCATCATCTCGAGTGTGACGCTCCGCTAAGGTGAGAGTGGGGCCGAGTGCATCAGGTGTCCTGGTTTGGGTGACATCCACAGGGGTCTGTACCATAGGAGGATGATAATCAAATGCCTCCTCGGGCACTTCGAATGCTCGTATCAATTTAGTCAATAACCCACCAAAAGCATAACGAAGACCAACTTGCAAACGAGCTCGGCGCATAGCCGAAAGCACTACAGACCCTACATTAATCTCCATATCAGTCATGAGAGCATACACCAGACAGACATGATCCCGCGTGACCTCCGTCATGTGGCTACCCGGAATCAAGCAACAACACACAATCTTCAACTAGATTCGCGCCTCTTTATTCAAATGAGCATAGGGTAGACTCAAGTGGTACCCTCTTTTGTGATGGCGCAACCATCTCACTGTCGAATGCTGGCCGCAAAGAGTGTGTTGAATATCAGCATAGGGGAGCCTAGCATTTAGCCTGAGGAGGTCGTGGGGACTAGACTGATTGTGTACTCCCAATAATCCCGTAATGCCCAAGGAATCAAGTATAACATCCGTTCCTCGTACAACCACCGAGATGGTAGGTGCATCTGGGTTCCAATTTGCATGCAATTCCCTCACCAAATGGAGGTTACAATCCGTAGGTCTGTCGAAGATGAACTCCATACCTAATTGCACAATCCGAGCAAATATCCTAGGGTAAGTTCGATCTAGATTGTCCCTATCAATACATTCATCCGCAAAGTATTTAGCTTCAGTGTGGCTTTTGTACTAACTCTTGCCAGCACTAGATACAGCATGAATCCCATACTTGTGTTTCTGGCCTTTCGGGACTTGGGGAGCCGCGGGGACCTTATTTCCTGACCGACGTCGCTTGTGAGAGCTAGAAGCAGCCACATTAGCATCTGACATTGTACCTGTAGCAAAGATCCACAAGCAAGTCAATTTCCCATGTAAAGATAACTAATCAACTCAATGGGCGTTGGCTTTAAGGGCCACCCCACACCTAGTTGCTTAGCACCACTCAAAATATATGGGTATAGGGTACTCAGACTTCCCCTGATCACTTAATGCCCAAATACCAAGTCCAAACCATAGACAGATTGTACATACCCCACACAAGTTCAACAATCCCATACTTATCATTAGAATGGCTCACTTGTTTCACTCAAGAATTCAAACAAGACTCATACATAGTCAACCACATATAAGTTGTATCAAGTGATTTCAACTACTAACTTGCTCAATTATCACCAATAAATATAAACCCACTTCCAATTATTCCAACTAAAACAAGATTAGTAAAAACAATTTCACATGCCTTTCAAGTTCATCGTAATGATACCCCATAAATTCCAACCATATCATAATAAGCAATTCAACATACCAAGAACATAATAGGCATCACAAACGAAATCCAAGAATTCCCCAAATTTGCATCATCCTCATAGCATTCTAGAGAGAGAAAGCTTAAGGAAACATACCTTGATAGCTTGAATGGAGTCTTGTAAACACAATCCCAAGAGGAGAAGGCAAGAATTCGAGCAACGTGTGGGCAAGAGTAGAGAAAAGAAAGAGAGAATTGTTGATGCATTGGGAGTAAAATTGGGTCCTTGGTTGTGGAGTTTGGGAATAGTTGTGAAGAATAAGGAAAATTAGGGATTTAAAAGAGAAGGGGTGGGGGTGGGTCGATCATGGATCCCCTATTCTTTTTTTAAAAAAATGTGCCAAAAACTTAAGGGGGTAGCGGCCTGGTATGCTGCTAGCGCTACCCCACTGCCCGTTGTTTAAAAAAATTAGGGCACAGGAGGCCTGGCACGCCTTGTGCCGCGCCTGCCCACTGCCAGGCGAGAAATTTTTTTTGGGGCAGGCGGCCTGGCACGCCCTGCGTCGTCGCGCCTGCCCACTGCCACACAATAAAAAAATTTAGCAAGTGCGCCCTGGCACGCCAGGTAGCGCGCCCAACACTTAACATTATACCTGAGCGATTTTCCACATTTTTCACATAATCTTGGGGCTTTTACAAGTCCCAAGACTCAAAACTTCACTCCAAAACATATCCTACCTGCCCGGCACCTTCAAATAATCATCTATCCGCCAATTTTACCTTTTTCTCATGGATTTCCATGGAAAAATGCTCCATGCCTCTACATAAACACAAGATCCTAGAACTAAGTTAGAAAAGAAAAATTTTAAAAGAGATGGGTTGCCTCCCATCAAGCGCCTTAGTTTTGGTCGGGGCACGACTCTTCTTTTTGTATTTTTACTTTATAAATCCTAACTATTACAACACATTCATGGGTTTCCTCCCATGTAGCGCCTGGTTTAATGTCGCGGCTCGACCATACTTAGCTCAATTATTATCAAAGTGAAGCACGTCCTCCTTCTACTTCTCTTCTTCACCAAAATAATGCTTCAATATCTGGCCATTTACCATAAATCTCGTACCATCCTCTTTGTTCAAAATTTCCACCGCACCATGAGGCGTCGTGCGACTTACTTCAAAACGCCCACTCCACTTAGATCTTAGCTTGCCCGAAAACAACCTAAGACTTGAGGTAAACAAAAGTACCAATTGGCCTGGCTCGAAAGTGCGGGGGAGAATATGTTTGTCATGCCATCGCTTCATTTTCTCCTTGTAGATCTTCGCATTTTCATATGCATGGAAATGAAATTCTTCTAACTCATGGAGTTGCAACAACCTCCTGTTACCAGCCAACCCCGAATCTAGATTCAACTTCTTTACCGCCCAATATGCTCAAGCTCAACGGGGAGGTGACATGTTTTCCCAAAGACCAGATGATAGGGAGAAGTCCCTAAAGGAGTCTTATATGTCGTTCGATAAGCCCAAAAAGCATCATCCAGCTTGAGTGACCAATCTTTCCTCTGAGTATTCACCGTCTTTTGCAAGATTTGTTTTATCTCACGATTAGACACTTCCACTTGGCCACTTGTTTGGGGATGATACGTTGTTGAGACCTTGTGTCTCACACCATACTTTGCCAACACACTCTTCACCCAATAATTAATGAAGTGTGAACCTCCATCGCTAATAATAGCTCTTGGAGTTCCGAATCTTGTGAAGATGTGTTTTTGAAGGAACTTTACCACAACCTTGGAATCATTTGTAGGGAGAGCTGCAGCCTCTACCCACTTAGACACATAATCCACTGCTACAAGTATGTATTGATTTCCATTCGACTTTGGGAAAGGGCCCATAAAATCTATCCCCCATACATCAAAGATTTCAACTTCTAGGATGTTGTTAAGAAGCATCTCATGTCGCTTTACAATCGTCCCCATACGTTGACATTGATCACAACTCTTCACAAATGCATGAGCATCTTTAAATATAGAAGGCCAGAAGAAACCTGATTGCAGAATTTTTTGGGTTGTGCGTTCACCACCATGATGACCACCATAAGGTGATGCGTGGCATCTCTCTAACACTTGCTTCACCTCTGCATCCGGAATGCATCTTCGTACTACTTGATCAGGCCCTTGCTTGAATAAATAAGGCTCATCCCAAATATAGGAACGTGCCTCATATGACAGCTTCTTCTTTTGTTGAGGACTCGAATCAGGAGGAAATAGCCCACTTACCAATAGATTCACAATGTCTGCATACCATGGCAACTCATCAACTCCCACAACTAACAATTGCTCATCTGGAAATTCCTCACAAATACGCCCGTCATCCACCACATGTGTCGAGCTTTCAAGTCTAGAAAGGTGGTTAGCAATTTGATTTTCTGTCCCCTTTCTATCTTTAATCTCTAAGTCAAACTCTTGTAACAATAAGATCCATCTAATCAACCGCGGCTTAGCATCCTTTTTATTGAACAAATACCGTATTGCAGCATGATCCGTGTATACAATGACGCTCGTGCCCACCAAATATGATCTAAATTTATCAAATGCGTACACCAACGCTAGCATCTCTTTTTCAGTCACCGTGTAATTTACTTGGGCTGCATCGAGGGTCTTGCTCACATAATAAATAGAGTGAAATACCTTATTCTTCCGCTGACCAAGAACTGCACCCACTGCAACATCACTTGCGTCACACATGAGCTCAAATGGTAAAGCTCAGTCAAGAGCAATAAGTATAGGTGACTCTACCAACTTCTTCTTCAAAACTGCAAATGCCTTCACACATGATTCACAAAATACAAATTTCACATCTTTTTCCAAGACCGTGCACATGGGGCATGCAATTTTGGAAAAATCTTGAATAAACCTTCTGTAAAACCCAGCATGTCCCAAGAAACTACGCACCCCTTTCACCGATACAGGTGGAGGTAATTTTTCAATAACTTCAATTTTTGCCCTATCAACTTCGAGCCCCTGCTTTGACACTTTATGCCCAAGAACTATACCTTCCGTCACAAGGAAATGGCACTTCTCCCAATTGAGAACAAGATTAGTTTCTTCACACCGAGCAAGGACTCTATCAAGGTTTTACAAGCATACCTCGAAAGAGTTGCCAAAGACTGAAAAATCATCCATAAAAATCTCTACGAACTCCTCCACCATGTCATAGAAAATAGCCATCATGCAACGCTGAAAGGTAGCCGGTGCATTACACAATCCAAATGGCATACGCTTGAAAGTGTATATGCCGTAAGGACATGTGAATGTAGTCTTCTCCTGATCTTGAGGATATATAGCAATTTGATTGTATCCGAAATACCCATCAAGAAAGCAATAATATTCCTGCCCGGCTAAACGATCAACATCTGATCAATAAAAGGGATTGGATAATGGTCTTTCCTCGTAGCATCATTGAGTTTTCGGTAATCCATGCAAATACGCCACCTAGTCACAGTTCTTGTAGGAATCAACTCATTATTATCATTAGTGATCACCGTCAACCACCCTTTTTTGGAACACATTGTACTGGACTCACCCACGTACTATCAGAAATAGGGTAAATAATGCCCGAATCTAACCACTTAATTACCTCTTTCCTTACTACTTCTTGCATCACCGAATTCAAGCGTCGTTGGTGTTGTACACTCGGCTTATGCCCTTCCTCCATGTAAATTTTATAGATGCATAAACCCAAATTAATACCATGGATGTTAGACATCTGCCAACCAATAGCCTTTTTTCTTCGTTTGAGTATCAACAATGCCGCATCAACTTGTTCCTTTGACAAATTTGCTGCAAGAATAATAGGAAGGGTCTCATTGTCACCTAAGAAAGCATATTGAAGATGAGATGGAAGTTCTTTCAATTCAAGCTTCAGTGCCTCCTCAATTGATGGCTTGATTGGAGGATCGAGTGGACGATTTAAAGGTTCCCATCTACCCTCCTTAGCATAGATACCCATAAGATCAAGAACCTGCACCATTTCACTAGCTTCCGCATCACCAAAAACATCTTGCCCCATCAAAACGTTTTCCAACGAATCTGTAGACAAAGTATGGATGCTTTCAACCGCCAAATCTATAGCTGACAAGTTCTCATAAATTTCTGGTAGCTTCAAAGCCCTATATACATCAAAGACCTCAACCTTATCATGAGCTCACATAGTTAGTTTCCTGGCTGCTACATCAATGATTGCATCTCCTGTGGCCAGAAACAGACGCCCCAAAATAAATGGGACTTCCAGGTCAGGCTCAAAATTTAGCACCACAAAATCAACCGAAAAGATCAACGAACCCACTTGAACCAGAACATCCTCAACAATACCATCAGGTCTAGTCACGGATCGGTCTGCAAGCTGCAAAATAATAGTAGTAGGCTTAGGACGACCCAAACCTAACTCCTTGAAAACCGAAGTGGGCATTAGATTTATACTGTCCCCCAAATCACACAATCCACGAGCGCAGACACGATCTCCCAGAGTAATTTTCACAGTGAAGCTTCCAGGATCCTTCAGCTTGGTAGGTAACCGATTTTGAATGCGAGAACTACACTCCTCAGTCAGTGCAACTGTGGCATACTCTGTTAATCTACTCTTGTTTGCCATAATAGCTTTCACAAACTTGGCATACTTTGGAATACCCTGCAAGATATCCACAAGAGGCAAATTAATGGGCACTTGTTTAAGTAGCTCAATGAACTTACCAAAGCATTCATCTTCCTTCTTCTTCTTGAACTTCTGAGGAAAAGGAGGAGGCAACTTTACACTATGTATCACTTTATCATCTTTGGAGCTTTTGGTAGACTCCACTTGTTCGTCTTCAATCACCACTACTTTGGGCTCCAATTCTTTCGCTGGTGCAATCGTATCCTCTAACTGCTTACCACTACGAGTAAGAATAGCATTCACCTGCTTTGGATTAGGCTCGGTATCACCTGGAAGACCTCCTTGGGGCCTTGTATTCTGTGCGTTAGCTAACTAACCAATTTGCTTCTCCAAATTTTGAGTAGCCAACTGATTGTTCCTCATATCTGCTATCAGCTTAGCTTGCTCTGCCATAATCTGTTTTAACATATCTTCCACGCTCATATCTTCAGACTTAGCACCCACTTGATTTCCTTGACCTTGTTGTTGGTTGTATTGTGGTGCATATCCTTGAGGCCTATATTGATTCTGATTACCTCCCCAAGATAAGTTCGGGTGATTTTTCCACCCAGCATTATAAGTATTTCCGTAATTCTGGCCTCCAACTCCTCTTTGGGCATTACCAACAAAATTTATGGAATCCGGATTTGCACTGCACAACTCGCTGGTATGATCCCCGTTTCCACATACACTACACATCACAGAGACCTGTTGTTGTACTGCATTTACGGGAGCTTGTTACTGCCCCAAATTCAAACTACTGAAGTGATTGCTCATCATGTTTTGCATAGCTGAAATTTGGGCAGATAATGTCGTGACTGCATCCACATCTAGTTTCCCGGCAACCTTCTTTGTAGAATTCCTCGAATTATCACTATGCCAGTTCGGATTTCCCTGTGAAATATGATTCAACAAAGCATATAATTCATCATAAGTCTTCTCTAAAGCTTGTCCACCTGCAGCTGAATCAAGTAGAATTTTAGTGTTGGGGTCGAGAGCCTCAATGAAAGTATGCACCAACACTTCATTAGCTTGGTGGTGATAAGGACAATCCCTCAACATGGATTTGAATCGGTTCCAAGCCCGGTACAAATTCTCATCATCTCTCTGTCTGAAACTCAATATCTCACTCCTCAGCTTTGCTATCTTTCCAGACGAAAAGAACCTTATCAAGAATTTTCGAGCAAGATCATCCCACGTAGTGATAGAATTAGTCGGCTCTACATCTAAACACCTTCTTGCTTCCCCCAACAGAGAAAAGGGGAACAAAGTAAGTCTCACATAATCCGAAGACACACCCGCAGGAATATATGTGTCACTGATATCCAAAAAATTACGGATATGCCTCTGCGGGTCCTCATGAGCAAGACCTGTAAACTGTCCACTTGAGTGCAAGAGTTGCACCATATTCTGTTTAAGCTCAAATCTACCTCCAGCCGCCGGTTTGAGAATACTGGAGGTCACATTAGTGGCGAGTGGGATTACCACGTCGCGAACTGTTCTAGCTGCCATTACTTCCGGCTCACATCTCTACGCAACTAGTTCTTTAATTCTTACGGGATTACCCCGTATGCCTTCGCCAGCCAGTTCGACTTGCGGGATTGGGTAATCTGCAGCCTTTCTCCTCAATCTATGGAAATATCTTTCAGGTTCAAACTATGGGGCTACCAAATCTTTGTTCCTTGCCAGTGTTCCGATGAAGCAAGCCTGCAAAATAGAACAGCTAAGATCAAGTTGTCAGCACTTAGCTGAAAATTAAAGTACAAACGTCAATAAAGTGTACGTGATCGTTCAAGTAATAAAGTGGCTCCTTTGAAAGAGCCGGATATCGAACCCAAGGGACTTTCGTCAACAGAACTCAATTCTAGACGTCAAACAATAATTAAAACTAGTGTTGCGAAAAGGGAAAGGGATTTGGTACTAAAAATTAAATCATTGCGGACTATGAACTCCTATCCTCGCTACCGTAACTCTAGTTTTCGCAAATATGCTTGAAAAATCAATAAAAAGTGAATTCCCTGGGCTAAGGCTCTCCGAACGTCGTCTCTTGAGCATAATTGTTATTGGTTTGAGCAATTTGAGTTGTTTATCTTGGTTATTGATCACGAGGTTAATTTTACAATTATATTCGTCTCCAAACTATAATCTTCTACTAGAAATTGGAAACCTAACTACGTCAGTGAGCGGTGATGAGTTTAACCAATTCTAATGCATTTCAGCTTTCTTCTCGTAATTGACCAAGTGCGGCGGATTAGGTACCTCTCGGTCCTAACCATATGTCAATCCCTTGGAATTCCTTCCCCGAGAAAGACCACACTTCTTATATTCCACGTTCTATCTCTTGGTTTCTCTCTCGAGCTCACCTCAAGACAAGAAATTTATTTCAATGGTGATAAAGCATCAAAATAGTGAAATTAAGAATATACGAATAACCAATTTATGATAAACTTCAGCAAAAACCACTAAAATTAACCCAAGAGATTCATGTTCTTGGCCTTAACCCCAAGAATGAGGGATTTTAGCCACTCATAATGTTAATTAACATCCAAAAGTAATAAAATACCATTAAAAGAAATAAAAACTGAAAAGATGAAGAATGAAACCTAATTTCAATGACCAAAAATGCCCAAAGTAGCTTAGTAAAGATGGAATGTGATATAATAATTCAAAAGCCCTATTTATAGAGTGAATTTCGAGGCAAAAATTTGCCAAAAAGCGGCCCGGTACGCCCTTAGGCGCGCCTGGCACTTAGGCAAATTTTGCCTCTGCAAAGGTGCGACCCAGGCAAACTGGCAAGCCCCTGGGCGCGCCCCAGTGCTGCCTCCCAGAATAAAATTTTGCACAAAAGCGGCCTGGCACGCCCCTTGGCGCGCCAGGCCCTTAATTTTTGATTTTCTTCTTTCGTCGACTTTTCTTTGCGGATTTGGCATGATTCTTCAAGTTCAACTCTTTGGCTTGCCTCTTATCTTCAATATCTTTGCTCGTAGCTTCTCCAAGCCTCGTTTTCCATGCCAAAAATGCTCCAAATAGTCGCAAAGTCCACCTACAAGGGTCTAATCACATTGATTAGCACAATATCACATATTCCATCAAAACCATATGAAATACATACATATTGTTCTCAAAACTAAGGTAAACATGGGTTAAAGTCGACACTAAGACACTAAGTCATATAAATACGCCTTAGATCAGTGCCCTGTTGTTGTAGATTCAGTATCTGATTGGCTGAGGATACAAATAATGCTTCTTTTGCTTGTTGGAGGACTTGGTTTCCTTTCACTTCTCACAAGAGTCACAAGTCTTGTTGTCTGCAAAATTCAGCTTAGGTAACTTCAAGGACCAGGTCCTTTGAGATCAGCTTTTATAAGAGAGAGGAGCTGACATATCCTACATTTCTGAGCCTTAAATCATCATCATTTACTGGACCATTTCATTTCCTTTGGCACATATCTAGGACACATTTGAGCAACTGTACTTCAACTCATTTAAATAGTACATATTTTTTTCATTGTCACGAGCCAATATTTTTTCAATCTTTCCAATGCCAAAAATATGTCATTTCTTTTCTTTTCCAAAGGAGACACTTTCCCCTTAATATGCCTTGAGTGAGAGAAAATATTTCGTTTGTTCAATTTGTGTGCTTCTTGCAGCCATTATCTATGAACATGTATTGTTTGCTTTCTCTCACTCTTCCATCCTCAGCAGTTCATGTGTTGCATTTGAGAACTCATTTCAACTTGGGTTCTCAAAGAGGGGACAGAGGAAAAATCAGATTTCTCTTTGTCCAAGCTGGCAACTTGACCTGTTTAGAGATGGGACCAGGTACCTTAGTTTTTGCCTCTGATTCCATACATTTATGATGTTTTCTCTTACCATGACTTTTTGTTGCTCTTGCATCCTTCCTGTGGTCATTCTTTCCATGATGCATATGGAGCCAATTTGTTGAATCTGATGCAATTCTTCTATTGAAGTCATAAGGAGCGTCCTTCTTCTTTTCTTCTTTTTTCAGGCAACCATGACTTTTATCACCAATGAGTCTCTCATCAGTTGAGCTATCTAGATCTTGTGAAGACCCTGTCCATTTAAGAGACTTCTCAAAGTCTGACTTCAGCCGAACCAGATCCCTTTCAAGAGAAGTTAAGAGATTCATTTGGGACCTTTTTAATTCCTCCTCAATTTCAGACTGAAGGCAGATGCTTTCATTCTTTCCTTTGACATCAAGCCCAGTTATATCTTTTTGTTTCTCAAGTAGAAGATCACTTTTATATGACACAATATCATACTTGTCTTCCATAAGATCACTAAAGGCATCTATCATCACATCAGCTAGACATTTCAGTTTTTTCAGTAAATAATTCTTGAGATCTTTCTTGATATCCACAAGAGTTACCTCTTCATCACTTTCATTATTTGATTTGGGAACAAGTCCAAGCTCTTCTTCACTATTTGCTTTGATGGAGATACTCTTTGCACCTTGCTCTTTATCTGAGTCACTTGAGGAGTTCCCCCATGAAGCTACTACTGACTTCATAACTAGTTTTATTCTTTCTGTACTCACTGGGGACCTGGTCTCGAGTACCTTCTCGTTCTGTGCTGTATTGGGACTATTATCATAATCAGGTCCCTGAGTTGAATACTCTCTACCAAGATTTCTAGCTTTATCTCTACTATGATTGGTATCATCACTCCTGATACGTTTGCTTGAATTTTCATCTATGGACAGTCTATCACTTTTTCTCATCAACCTTTGTAATCTCTTGGCTATATAGGTCACATCAGCATTTTCTTCACTTGAATCACTATACACTGTCCTGAGCACCATTTCCTTCTCTTTTTTAGGATTTTTTGCTTTATGAATAACATTGACTCTGCTAGATCTTTCATGAGCAGTCTCCAATGTTTCTCGGATTTCCTTGGTAGTCTCACACACTGAGACTCGATTGTATTCATCTGGACCAATGCCACACACAAGGAGTCTTTTGGCCTTGAAGTTTTTTTCAACCATCTTTCTATCCGCGTTATTGTATTTTTTCCTTGACTTGGGCCCAGTTCTGGTGATATCACCGTCAGTTAAAGTCCTCATAGGAATATGAGGACTATCGCAGATGAAATCCCATAGCTCACGATCATCAGACATAATGAAATTATGTATTATTGTCTTCCACCATAAATAATGTTGTCCGTTGAATGTAGGGGGTCTTAATTGAATGTCCTTCCTCAAAGTATGGGGGAGCAGCCATTGAAGCAGGATCCTCCCTAGGTGTTAACCTTTTAGGAAGAACCACTCTGATAACAATTGAAGGTTTATATGCGTCCACCACAGTCAAGGGACTAGGTCCTTGACTGAGTTCGACTACTAATTGGACAATGTAAACTACACAGAAAAGAGAATGCGAGTACTAACAGCTGAAAACAGTAAAGAACACAGGATATCTACGTGGAAACCTCCTTACTCAATGGAGTAAAACAACGACCTACCTCGTAGGATTTTCACCAACAACAATTCACTAAAACAAGAGCAAAGGTTTGATTACAGACTCATTCTCATAATCCTATGGTTAACCTCTTACCCCCACTCCCTTGTGATAGCTTCAACACAAGCAACACTACAATAACTTTATTGTAGCCTAAAATCTCAACTAACTCTAGTTGACCACAACTCGGCTAACTCTAGCCTTCTTTATCAACTACCTCTAGTTGACACTCCTAGGTAACTCTACCCAAGAAAACACCAAACAAATAATGAAGATAAAACTTGACTAAAACAATAGATGATTCGACTAACTAACTCTAGTTAATGCGACTCTACCTAAAGACTTAGACAAGTGCAATATCTACTATCCTTTATAACATAGGAGTAGATTTACAATTTAGTACAAAGTACAAAGACTCAAACAACAATAAACTAAGAACAGTTGTCGTTGATGGGGAACAGGTCCCTTATTGTAAAATCTTTGAGCTGAAGAACAATGGAGACTTTTGCTAAGAGAATGTGAATTTTTGGATATGCAGAAGCTAGGTTTTCCTCCCACACAATGATCTATATATATGGAGCAAATGGGAGGGAAAACCTAGAATATTTCTCATTGGTCGAGATTAAAAAGTTGTTGCTCTCCTTTGCTGCTGTGCACCAACTTTTCTACAAAAAGTACAACTGATAGTTGTATTGTTGACTGCCAGAAAGTTCAACGTCCGATGGACCTGGTCCCTATGAAACAAGATCCCTCTGAGAAATAGTTCATCTTGAGAACCAAATTTTTCCAAAAGATATCCGCACACACTCGTGTAGTACTGTCAGACACCAGTTGACCACGTACTCATACATCTCAGGTACCAGGTCCCTTCATGCAGTTTGTCAATCATTAGGAACAGATGTCCCATGAGCCAGTTCAGTGCTTCCATGTCACATATCACCTGCACATATTTGAACTAGGAAAAATCCCCTTGAGAAGTTCCTTGTTAACAAGGTGATAGATATATCCACAATATGGACCTGGTCCTTAAATGGGTTTATTAATCATCAAAGCCACGAGTACAATAATTTCCTCCTTTTTGATAATGACAACCCGACAACTAGTATAGCAACAGGTTTAGAGAATTTTCCTATCATCAACATTTATCCCTTCTTTAGTTTCTCCTAACATCTAAGAGTATCAGGTCCCTTATTAGTTCCTCATGTCACCAGCATCTCCCTTATCAGTTCCCTCTATCACTAGCATCTCCAGATAACAATATTTCATCGCTTTTCTAGTCCCTTTTATGAGTTTACCAGGCATCAGAATCAAGAATAAGTTTGCCAATCATCAAAACCATGAATATAACACTGCTTCATGATCTCATCAATGCAGTAGTTCCTGAGAATTCTTACATTCGGCGTATCATTGCTTTAAGATGTTTCCTTACATAATTTAAAATTCGGCGTATCATTGCTTTAAGATGTTTCCTTACATAATTTGATTATGAACGAACAAAAATTGTGGTATCGGTCTAAGTTAACTATGATGTTTTTACAGAGAAAAATTGGCATTTGACTGTTCCAGGTTTTTCAAGTGAGGATAAGAAAAACCATTCAGAACATGTAAGCTCTTCTTCCTCTCTTAACTTTCGTGGGTGGTATACTGGTATATCATTATATCTGCAAATAATTGAGGGGTTCTTTGAGTTATGATGCATAGCTAATGATGATCCATGGCCTCAATAACATATTTCGTGAAGAAGCAAAAGAAAGGCTCATCAATAACTTAACTTTTTGCCTATGATAGATAACTTTATTTGAATTCTTACAAAGGTACAAACCTACGGATGTGATTTTTGGTACGTTTTAATTTTATGAATCAACATGTAAGATATATTAATTATAGATAACTTTACCAAAATACGCCACATATAAAAAATATCATAAAGATAATGCGTCACATAGTTGAAAGGCATTAATTATTTTAATATATAAGTATTATTTTTAATATATACTATATTTTTTTCACGTCAGACTATTAACTATAGGAGTTTTATTTATTGAATTTGTTTGATGTTGCATTTTTCTTTTTTGGTCCGATTATTAATTTCCCAAATTAGATACTCTCTCTAACATAACAGCCTCTTCTCTCTCTTACCTTCTTCGTCCCCTGGCCCATTTTTGAGAGAAAAACATGGGCCAATTTATGACCCGATCTTAAAATTCCCAACCTGACCCGTTTCCCTCCATAATCAGCCGGTCGTCTCCATTACATGATCCCCTAATTCCTGAGGGGGGAGGGGGGGGGGGGGCGGTGAGGGGGAGGCATCATCATCTCCGACAGTTTCTTTTTTTTCTTTCAACTTTCTGGAAGATATCAACTTTTTGGAATTGTACCATTTTGTTGATTCCTCAAAAATCAGAGACAATTGGTCGGTTCCATTCATTGCGAATTTATGAACCCTAGCTCATTATGCCCAATTGTTAAACGATTTTTTGTTGAATTTGGTGAAGAGTTTTGCTTAATTTGAGAAAGACCCAGATGCCCAATTGTTAAACTCCGACATTTTGTTGGATTTGGTGAAGATTTTGCTTAATTTGAGAAAGACCCAGATCCACCAGTGGAGAAGAGTCCAAAAATCAGGCAAGGGAAGCAAACACCAGTGAAAATCAACAATCTCATTTTGTACATTTGGCATGAAGAATTTACCAGTACTGCAGAGGCTGGAGTCTGTCAAAACTTGAATTTACATAAACCCAGCTTTATATGTTTAAGTTCCTGCATCACAACTATCATCTCTTGTTTATATCTTACAGTATGTATGTACACAAATATGAACTCCATAGGCAAAAGAACTCTGAATGTTTGATAGCAGCTGCTATCAAACAAACCACAGGCTTCTGGTATTATTACATGTGGGTCCTCCACTAGCCGTTTGTTCCCGACCAACTCCGATATGGCCTTCATCCGGACAATAATATTCTTGAGCAAAGAATAATGGGAACGGTATGTAAATACCATTGTGTACGCAGTACCCGACCTGAGCAACACTTTAAAGTTGGTTGTCATTGCTGATTTTATTTGCACAGCTTCTCCATGTCTATATCATAAGATGAAAGCAGCTGCCTCTGCATCAAGAATCAACTATCAATTTCAGATGAAGACTAGCAAACAATTATTCCGCTGAAAGATAAAGAAAAGAGAGAGGAAGGAAAAATGTGCAAGACAAGTAACAATACATCTTCTTTTTTTTCTTTTTCTTTTTTTGAAACTGGTAAATTTGTATTCCTCAGCATTAAGGACATGCTGGAACCTCCAAAAACAGCATTAAGGACATGGTGGAACCTCCAAAAAGATGTTAGCAGTCTAAATAACTTACAAGCCTCCTAAAAAATCTACTAACTGGTCTGCTTCTTCTATACAAGCCTCTTTGCACCAAAAATAAAAAGTAGCAATACATGCATCTTTAACTTTCTGGAATAATAATAATAATAATAATAATATAAATAATAAAATTATAAATTCATACAAGTCATATCACGTATAAATAATCATAATACAAAATAAATACACATTGTCACTCTAATATTTTTATGTGAACAAGAATAGAATAAATAAATCTATACGTAGTCTATAGGCAAGTTATTCCTTATAGGCAGCCCATGAGGACGACGCACATTCCTCTAAACCTTTAATTTATCAATAAAATATTGAACTAACGACTTGTAAGTTCCCAACATTTGATAATCCAACTTATGATACAAGTCAAATCGCCGCTAACCTTTCAAGGACTATAATTCAAGGCCGACACAAAGTGACCCAAGACACGATCATCTCAAGGAAGCAAGGATACATTTGGAGGTCCCTTGTCAAGCTCCTAAGAGTTTAACACCATGTGTGGAGGATAGCTTGCAGGTCAATTCCGAGAGTTCTACTAATTCAAATTCTTCATAAAATCCTACGGGTTTCTTATCCCCTTAGCTAACTAGGAATTAACACCATTCCTGCCAAACTGATCTAGATCATTCCCATATTTTCCTATACTATCCCTCGCTCCAGAACGGGGCGAAACTAGCCTAGCCTGAATTTTGTAACTTCCAAACCCGAACAAATTTTGACACGAGATTTTAAACATAGGACTTACTCGTAATGTCGTGTATCTTATCTTCATAACATCTTCCATTTCTTTCCTTCCAAATTGTCCACCAAATACAGGGTGGAATTAATCTCTACCATTTCTTTTGGCTCTTGCTGCCCCCTCTCCTGATCCAGAAACTTAAGAGATCTGTTGTGTGCTCTGGCATTGTCCACTTAATCTCTGTTAGCTGAAAGAACAAAGACCAAAGTTGGGAAGTAAATTGGCAATGGAGGAATAGATGATTGTTGGTCTCTCTTTTCTCACTGCAGAGAAAGCATCTGGAAACAATGTGGAATTTCCTCTTCTGCAACACTTCATGTGTGAGGCAGGCCCTTCTAGCAACTAACCAAGTGAAACATTTCACTTTTGTTGGTGCCACGTTTCCCCAAACCTGTTTCCAGGGTCCAGATGTGATTACAGGCTACATATCTGCCTCTATCTGGTAGCTCCTTCTGACTGAGAAGATCCCATCCTTGTCATGCTTCCATCTGATAGTATCATGCTCTGCAGTAATGCCTTTAAAACTCTCTAGGACCTCCATCAACTCCACAAAACTATGCACTTCCCAATCATTTAAGTGTCTTCTGAAGGTGATGTCCCACCCTTGTGGAGACCAGCTATTAGCCAAGGAAACATTTGGACCTGAGCAAATACTAAAGAGGTCTGTAAATGTCTGCTTCAGGGGCCCCTGGTTAATCCATAAATCTCTCCAAAAAAATATTCTGCTCCCATTCCCCACCTTCAAAGTCATGTTATCAGAAAATTTAGACCAAAGATTCCTGATGGTTCTCCACACTGAAGTTCCATAAGTGCTAGTCACATTGTTAGTGCACCAGTGATCAGTCTGACCATATTAGCTCACCACCACCTCCCTTCATAGAGCCACATGTTCTCTGTTGAATCTCCACAGCCATTTCATCAATAAAGCATTGTTTTGCCTTCTTAAATTCCTGATTCCTAGTCCGCCATGTCTGTTCTCCAGTTGAACCTCCTCCCAATCCACCAGATGAGAACCTTTACCATCTTCCTTGTTGCCTATCCACAAGAAGTCCCTCCTTAATTTGTCTAGCTTCTCGGCCACTTTTACTGGAATAGGAAATAGTGACATAACATATGTTGGTAAAGAATCTAAAACACTGTTGATGAGAGTCACCCTGCCCCCCCCCCCCCCCAGTGAAAGATATTGAGCCTTCCAATTTGCTAATTTCTTCTCTGTCTTCTCCATAATGCCATCTCATATTGCCAAATCCTTAAGTCTATTTCCCAAAGGCATTCCCAAATATTTTGTTGGCAAAGTATCTGCTTTGCACCCCAGAATGTTAGCTAGAATCTGAATGTGTTCTACACTATTTATGGGGTAGAGCTTACTTTTTCTTCAGTTGACTTTCAATCCAAATGCTGCTTCAAATACAGTCAGAATGACCCTAATGAAGCATATCTGATCTGCCTTAGCCTCACAAAAAACCACAGTGTCATCTGCATAAAGTAATTGACAGACTTCCAACTTCACCTGCTCTATCACTGACTTTAAAACCCCTTATCCAGTTGTTGTTTATAGCTTTCTTCATCATACTGTTAAGACCCTCCATAGCAATGATAAACAAGAAAGGAGATAACGGATCACCCTGTCTGAGTCCTCTTTTTGAAGGAAAAAAACCCACAGGTTCTCCATTGACAAGTATGGAGAACCTGACAGTTTTAATACAGAAAGAAATCCATCTCAACCATTTGTCTCCGAATCCCATCTACCTGAGGATGCCTAGTAAGAAATCTCAATTCACATAATCATATGCCTTTTTGATGTCTAATTTGCACATTATACAAGGTGCACCACCTTTTAGTCTGGTGTCCACACACTCACTAGCGATAAGTGCTGCATCCATTATTGTCTCCCTTTGATGACGGCCATTTGATGTTTGTCTACCAATGAATCAATAACCCTCTTCAATCTCTCTGTCAGGGTCTTTGCTATGATTTTGTACACTCCATTGATCAAACTAATTGGTCTGTAATCCCTCAACTCTACTGCACCAGTCTTCTTGGGGATGAGAGCCACATAAGTGGCATTGAAACTTTTCTCAAATACATGATGTAGGGGCCTGTACATGCAATACTTTTCCCATATGAAATTAATACATCCCAACACTTCCTTGAAACCGAACACCGACTTCACCCTTTTACGTGTTTTTTTTCTTCCTTTTTTCCTTTTTGTGGGGACAAACCCAAATTTGCAAATTGAACTTGAAGCATAGAACCTGAACTACTGCTGTCAGTTAGTGACAGCACTATGGCTGGAATGATATCAGAAAGGCTTATATGTTCATTGGAACATTGACAGAAAAGTCACCAAGAGGAAGGAGGTACATGCTCATCAGAAGGAAGTGCAAGTCATAAATTAGACGTGAATATAATGGGATGGTCACAAGATACGTTGTGCTATAGGAACGAAAAAATGACCAAAATGGTCCTTAATGTATGGGAGTTGAACTATTTGGTCCTTAATACATACTCCCTCCTCCCTCCATCCCAATTTCTTGATGGTGTTTGACGGGATATGGAATTTAAGAATGAAAAGAAGACTTTAGAAACTTGTGGTCTAGAACAAGGCATAGATATTTGTGTGGCTATAGCCTATAAATCATCCTATTAAGGGTACAATGGAAAGTTTAACGTCAAATTGTTACTAAATAATATATAGAAAAGTTCATTCTTTTTGGGATTAACTAAAAGGAAAGAGTATCACATAAATTGGGTCAGAGGGAATATCACTTAACAAAAATAGCCCTTAACGTAAGAAAAAATTGAAAAACCATTGATTCTAAATCTTAAAACTGCCGACTCTTCTCCAAAATTCAGTTAAACTTAACAGCGAAAATCATGCTTCACAATGAAAAAAACACAACAAATAACCCTCTTCGATCAACACCAATGCACAAAATAAAGAACTTAGAGCCCATGAGTTTGCAAAATGTTCTCTTTCTCTCCAAGTGCTTTCTTCATTTCTTGGAGGAGTTTTGTTTTTAAAAAAAAGACTTAAGAGACCCTGAATTACAGAGGAAGAAAATGGTGGTCAGTTAAAGGCTTACGCTGAGGAAGGTAAAAGGATTCAAAAGAAGCTCCATGTGGATCAAGAATACAGCAATCACGTTATCCATGGATGGTGGTGAATAGTGATTCTTCCTCTTGGTTGGTAATTTTTTTAAGCTGTTCTCTTTTCTTTTCAGAATTAAGTAGTATTCGGTTAATGTATTAGAGACAAAGTGTGTGCGTGTTTTCCTTTTGATGAAAAATAATCCAAGAATCGCAAGTCAAAAACAGAACCCCGAGTGTTGTGATCCTGCTAAAATCATCACCTTAATGCAACAGTTTCCTCTGGCGTCTTTTATTACTTTCAACTCCCCCGCCTTGGCAAATTTGTGATATCATTTAAGTTCTCATCAGAAAGAGAGCTCTATATGTTCAGATGATTTGCAGGTGAGCTGTTAAGCATTTCATTTGCAAGCTTTTCCTTCCTGTACTCCAAAAAAAAGTTAAATTTCCACAACCATCAAGGGCTCTAGGTGTTTTCGTTGTGTTTTGGGATAATAAAGAAGGTTCCTTATTTCTGTGTTGGTTAAGCAAGCCATGTGAGGTGCAGGTAATATTACTCAGTTAAGAACTGGATTTTGGAGAAGAACTGTAAGATTTAGGATTTAGGACCAAAAGTGTCAACTTTTTGCATACACGGACTATTTCTCTCAAGTCTCAAGGGCATACATTAAGGAACAAAATAGTCCAATGCCCCATACAGTAAGGATCAGTTTGATCATTTTCTCCTACAGGAATAGTCACTAAAAAAAGGTATACTGCTGCCTAAATAGTCACTAAAGAGGCATCAAAAGTATGGTACTGTTAAAACAATCACCAGATAAGCTGAAACAGTTAATCAAACCTACTGGAGCAAGGAAAGAAAGAAATTTTTGACCGAGTGGGCTACATATACAGCATAAAGCAGCTCGTCAGTAAACGGAAACGACTCAAGTCTGCACGGAGATCATAGAGGTCTTCTGCCAAGTGAGAAATAAGAGATTTGGAGAATGTTAGACGACTGTCTTATGCCTAGAAATTCTTATAGATGATGTATGAAATACACGTATACTTTACTCTGACATGGAATGCTATAGCTATCCTAAGATTCTATTATTCAACATTCTCCCAATTCCCTCTCCCCAATTTCAAAAATCAACCTCCTCTCCCCAGCCTCCCCAACTATCTAACCACCACATTCGTGCTCTTTTCCCTCCTAGGTCAGCACCAAGGAGCAAACGCAAAACTGCAACAACTGCAGATTTCACTAATTTCAGACCAACCAAGCCAAATGGCAAAAGAACCAGCAGAAGCTATATCCAACCAAAAGCTACAGGTAACCAGTTAAAAACTATCAGAAATCAGCAAGAAATATAATGTACTTACATCATGCTCGAAATCAGGGCTCGTAAGGTTGATGGAGAGGTTTCTCATCAGCAACAATACCTGTGCAAGAATCGAGCGAAAAATTTATTAAAATCCTAAATCAAATGCTTGTGGCACCAACTCCTACCAGGAGCATACGACTGATATCTCTTTTAGACGGTAAACATGATTTAAGATAATGAAAATTGTGCAAAGACCAGGGTGGGGTGTGGGAAGGGATCAGGGTATTGTGGATTTGGTTATCGGGTGCATTCTATAGTTGAAGGCATCCTTTATTGCCATATGCAATGATGCAAATTCTAGTTACCAAATTCAAGCCTAGCTAAATTCTTGTTCTTCCTTCAAAAAGTAGCATTCCAGATCGAAGGCCCACAGGCCACATACATGTCAACAACACACTGAAACAAGTATTTTCTAAGAAAATGAATATTGAACCGGATACTTTATGACCATCGTATATCCACTACTCTGGCTTCTGCAGGGAAAGAGCTGGCAGGGATACAAGGGAGTAAAGTCAGCCCCTTTATCCTTCCCTCCATTATCTAAAGAGAGGAATTACTCAAAGCAATAAGAAGAAATTCCAAACCCCTCCCTCCCTCTTCCCTTCCTAATTCAACGCCAGGAAGTAGACACTAATTTGATGAGAAAGGCTTTCGTTGAATAGATGATGAGGGCAAATCCTCCTTGTATGCAGTGGCATAGAAATGGGAATAATTAGGCCTTAAGAAAATACAATAATGACAGATCAGGAGACACCCTCTTTGCTGAAGCTTTATCTTTGGAAGTACTCCCGAAGACAAAGCTCAAGTTGTATCAGGCAAACAAGATGAAAAAAAAAAAAGAGGATTAAGCCACAGGATAATGAAACAGCACAGAATAGAGTGTATACCGTCTCAACATCAATTCGATCCATTTTTTTCAATTTCTGCAAGTGTCCAGTAACGGCAGGGTCGAATACACTGCCAATGAAATTGTATACTTGAGCAAAGTCAGGCAGAACTGCAGAGACAGAAAGAATTTACAGCAACATTAGCATAGTAAATATAGAACTAAAGCAACATCTCTATTTAAAATTGAGCGGCACAGATTGAGCGATTATAACCAGGAGCACACATAAGGACAGATAAAAAGCAGTATCTCGTCTTGCTCATTCAGAAGTCAGAATAATAATGAGACTTGGCAACCTTATCAAAACAATGAGGACTGCAGATTTTTATTTAGAGTCTGGCAAAAGAGATTCATGTGGACCAACTCTAGTGAAGCAAAGTCAAACAACAGAATGGGTTGACAAGAACGTACAGGTTCTTTCAAAAACAAAGTCAGTCCACTGGATTAAAAAGAAGCACTCTTCAATGGACCAAGTAATAGATCGCTTCTGTAAACTTAATATCTAACAGAGAAAATCGCTTAGTCGACAGTTAATTTAACAGTGCAAGCAAAATAACACTGATTGAAGCTGAGAACTTAAAGAAGAGATTTATAAGGAGGGAGATGGAGATACTCTGTATCTCACCTACAATTGGAATCAGAATTTTAATTGCCACTTGGCAAGGTAACTAGTTTTTTTTGTTTTTTTTGAAACTGGTAACTTACAAGGTGACTAGTTTTAAGATCTACTGCACAGCTTTCTCGCCCTTCACAGGTATTAGACCAATGGTGATGCCTACCAAAAGCAGTTGGTGAAAAGAACAAGACTTGTCCAATCACATATTGATTCTGTACCAAGAGTTTCAGCAATTAGATCTTGATTTTTAAGACAAGTAAAGTCTTTTAACTCGACAGGGTTGAGATTTCCAAGCTGGAGAAAAATTGCAAATAATTTAACAAGAATTGAGAAACGCAAGGCAAATCCACCTTCTGGGATTATCTTATCATATGGAAAGTTTCGGCCTTTAAGCTGTTTAACTTCATTTTCTTCCAAGTGTGTCTCTACTTGTCTTGTCACATATATTTTGGCAAATCTACCTTTAGGACTTCTATCCTGCCTCTTTTATTTTCCAATTTGCTATATTTGACCAAGTTAAGATAAGAGTCCTGGAAACAAGTTTGGATAGCAATTGTTGAAAGAAACATTGTCAAGGTTCTGTGGGCAGCTTATTGTCCAAGCTCTCAGAAAATTTGCCAACAGCTTCATGCTTCATGCTTCATGCAAGATACCCACATTCCCATTTCTTGGTAAGATTGCTCTATAAATAGGGGAGACTTACAGACATTCAATAAAATCGAGTTTTTCCCCACATAGAATCCTCCACCTCGCGTTTACTTTCTAATATCAGGATTTGCAAATTTATGAAGTGCAGGAAACATTGTTCAACTAGGCTAGTTAAATTCATTTACCTCAAAGATAACTTCATAAAGGATGCAAGCAACATCTAGCTCTAGGAGGATAGATTGCAAAAATAAAACTGTCCCTCCACGTCCTTTTTTTGGTTAGGATTTTGGAAGCAAGGAATGTTAGAGATAAGAGGCAAGCAACATTTAGGAGGCAAGATTGCAAAAATAAAACTGTCCCTCCACGTCTTGTTTTTTGGTTAGGATTTTGGAAGCAAGGAATGTTAAGATAGACTCATCTCCAGCCTTAAGGGGTAATCCGAGTGCACGTATCTAGTATGGGTACATACTACACACGGTATTCTTTGTCTAACTTCAGTATACACTTATAAAAATCTTATCACACATCCACAACATATGTTGAGGTAAATGAAGAACCTACATAACACAGCTAGAAACCAACTTGTTGATTGCATACTTTGACAAGAGAAAAAAATATGTGGTCCAAAACCTTATAAAGCTATTGTGCTCTAGTTATCACCAAAACTTAGAGCAATTAACAACTTTCATGAATCAACTATAGTTTTCATCAATATGATGACGAAGTTAACAACTTCAAGTAGGACAACCACCTTTGCAAGGCACCAACGAAGACAAAATATCAGATTGTGCAGTCGTTTCAGTTATAGACCAGCAATAAGCTGACGCACTACCCAGGTTTTTAAAACTTTTTTCAAGTGATCAGTAACGGTACGGTACTCAGGCTTTAATATTGAGAGAGATCAATTTTTTAAGGAAAAAAACATAAATATAGTGTATAATTAGCTAGAAATTGTATTATATGTCAGAAGTAAATAACTATAAGCACATTTAAAACCAATATGAGTTTGAAAACCAAAATTACTTGAAAAGGTAGACCTTCTTCCTTGTCTGATAAACAAAGGATGAATAATACAACATTAGAAGAAACAATATAAAAGAAATAGACCGTATGTCGAAGCAAATCCACCTTTCTTCTTCCTTTGTGCATAGGAACAAAATTGATCATCAGAAACATGGAACTGAATAATTTTTGGAGTTTATTAGTTCCCTTGTTTTAGATTGACTAACTGTAAAGGGACTTCCTTTTCCTTTATCCCAGTTTCATTTGTCAATTTTTCTTTCATTGTAAGTTGTAACCATGCATCTTCTTGATGCCCTTTTGTGAATGAAATACCTTACTTTATCAAAAAAAAAAAAAAAAGTTCACATTCTTTATTAATTTTATGTTTGGTGTAAATTAGTATTAGTGAACACTGTATAAGAGACTGAAGAAAAGAATATTAATATGGTATGATACTGTGGATACTTAAAAGGGTGAAATGACTTTTCACATTATAGGTGTTTTAATATGCATAACTTCTCGACGGATCTGGGGAATCTGAAAGAGACAAGTTAATTATTAATTTATTGATGATAAAATATGTTAAATGGCTTGCAATGTGATTAATTGCAGATTCCCTAAGTAGCACCAGAAGGCATCACTAACTCATATGAAACGGATTCAGTTTATCAAGCTCTCCACCCTTCGCCACTTAAATACCATGCTTTTATCCGCAGTAGGGTTCAAATATGTGATGTGCACCTAACTCACACATCATGCACTACACTCTTACCACTAGACTAAAGCTCGGGGCACAGTATCATAATGGTATGTTGTTGTAGGATTATATCACAGCCCAAATTTTTGTCTACTTTCAAGTCTAAAAGTGGTAGCTCCAGATAATCGACTTACCTCTCAGCGAGGGTGCTTGAGTCCGCTCGATCACCTTAACTGTTGATTTTGATCTTGGAGTGCTTTCATTACTACTGCAGCAACGGTTATTAGTAACCAGCTGACCTGTTTCTCTCACGTTATCTATCAGAAGAACAGTCAATACTTCAGTGCAAAGCCCAAGATGCCATAGAAGTGAGATAACAGCATCTAACCAAAAGAGAATCCATTAATAACTAAACCTTTCTTCATTTGTGACAAACTAACTGGTGGCACAGAGTTGTCAGTCCATGACGGCACAGACACAACAGTAGCTGAATTGCTAGGTAGCAAAGAAGAATCAGGCCTTTTTATAAATCCAGGTTCCGGTAATGGAAGGGAAGCTTGAAAAGATGTAGGCACTGGTGAGACAGCAGGAGCTGCCAAGATATTCAGAAAACGAATACAATTATTTCCATGTACAGCTGACGTTAATAAAATTAAACCACAAAAAGAATTCCTACCACTTTTTGAGGCTTTCTGTGGGTAGGGATGAGCAGCTTTTCTTTTTGGCCGAGGAGGAGGAAGATGTTCATTGGTTCCGCTCTTCTGGACCTTCAGAAAATATTTTTGAGCATGGCTGCGTATCTGCAAAAGTGATCAAACTTTTAAGATGCCTCTGGACACATCTCCACAATTCATGTATAGCCAAAACAAAAGTATTGCATTCAATTCGGTTCCGCTCAATTTGTCTTTGGTTTATGATGTGCATACTGCATGTGCATAGCACCGGATTTAGTTTGTGATTCAACTTTCAGTTTGGGCTGTGATTTGAGCTTTTAGTTGGGCCTCATATTTTGGTCACTGAGATACTAATTAATTAATAAAGAATATGATCAATTTAAGTTCGAAAGGCTATTGGGTAATAGCGCAATATATAGTTGGCTTCTTTGACCAAGGTGTAACCTGTTTTTCTGCAAAATATAAAATATTCAACTGAATACTCTGCTTCTCAAAAAATAACAAATAAAAGGAAACCTATCCCCAACTTGATTAGCTTCTCCAACGGCTCAAAGTCAAAATAGCAATACAGACATGACAGAACTGAAGATAATAGAAGGGAGGGCAAACAAAATACGTGACTTAGTGAGAGAGATAAAAATCAATTGCATCTTGTTGCGGCCTAGGGAAGAAGAGTAAAAAAATAAATCAAAACAAATACTACAACAACAACAGCATACCCAGTGTATTCCCACAATGTGGGGTCTGGGGGGGTAAAGTGTACGCAGTCCATACCACTACCTCAGAAGAAGTAGCAAGGTTGTTTCCGTCAGACCCCCGGCTCAGAATAGATAGCAGTATAACAAGCAAGAAACATAAAAACAAACAACAAAAGCGAGGTAACACACCACGAGGTAAAAGAAACAAAACGCCCATGAAGTAATGCTAAGAACTACTATTCCGAAATCGAGCACATCGCACAAAAACACCACAAACAAGAAACTACAAGGCATAGGCATAGCACTATGCCTACAGGTACATCGACAAACAAGGCACTCCTCCCTACTAGTAAGGACACACTCCTGCTCACTAACCCTCTACCCTAATTCGCGTCCTCCACACCTTCCTATCAAGGGTCATGTCTTTTCTAAGCTGCAACTGCTCCATGTCATGCCTAATCACTTCCCTTCAGTATTTCTTCGGCCTACCTCTACCCCGTCTGAAATCATCCATAGCGAGCCTCTCACACCTCCGTACTGGGGCATCCGTGCCCCGTCGCATCACATGCCCAAACCATCTCAACCTCGCTTCCCGCAACTTATCTTTTACCGAAGCTACTCCCACCTTCTCTTGAATAGCATCATTTCTAACCCTATCCCTTCTAGTAAGTCCGCACATCCATCTCAACATTCTCATTTCCGCCACCTTCAACTTCTGTATGTGCGAGTTCTTAACTGGTCAACACTCAGCTCCATACAACATAGCCGGTCGGACCACCACTCTGTAAAACTTACCTTTAAGCTTTGGAGGCACCTTCTTATCACATAAGACTCCCGAAGCGAGCCTCCATTTCAACCACCCTGCACCAATACGGTGCATGACGTCCTCGTCAATCTCCCCATTTCCCTGAATCATAGACCCGAGATACTTGAAACTATCCCTCTTCCGAATGGCCTGAGAGTCTAGCTCCACTACCACGTCAGCCTCCTGCGTCAAAGCACTGTACTTACACTCCAGGTACTCCGTCTTGGTCCTGCTCAGCCTAAACTCTTTAGACTCTAAGGTCTGTCCCCAAACCTCCAACTTATCATTAACTCCTCCCCGGGACTCGTCAATAAGCACTACATCATCCGCAAATAACATACACCAAGGTACCTCTCCTTGAATATGCCGTGTCAATACATCCATCACCAAGGCGAATAAAAACGGACTAAGAGTCGATCCCTGGTGCAAACCAGTCAACACAGGAAAGTGCTCTGAATCTCCTCCTACCGTCCTCACACGAGTCTTCGCTCCATCGTACATGCCCTGAATTGACCTAATGTACGCCACAGGCACACCTCTAACTTCCAAGCACCTCCACAAAACCTCTCTGGAGACTTTGTCGAACGCCTTCTCCAGATCGATGAACACCATATGCAAGTCCTTCTTTCTTTCCCTATACTGCTCCACTAATCTCCTCACAAGATGAATGGCTTCGGTTGTCGAGCGACCTGGCATGAAACCGAACTGATTCTCGAAAATAATCACGGTCTTCCTCAGTCTCAACTCCACCACTCTTTCCCACACCTTCATAGTATGACTCAAAAGCTTGTACCCCTATAGTTGTTACAACTCTGAATGTCCCCCTTGTTCTTATATAAAGGAATCATCGTGCTCCATCTCCAAGCTTCCGGCATCTTCGTCGTCCTAAAAATGATGTTAAATACCTTTGTCAGTCACTCCATACCTGCCCTGCCAGTGCTCTTCCAAAAATCCACCGGGATCTCGTCTGGCCCGGTCGCCCTACCCCTACGCATCCTCCGAATAGCCCCCTTGACCTCTTCAACCTTAATACGCCTACAATAGCCGTAATCGCGACACCTCTCTGAGTGTTCCAAGTCCCCCAACGTTAAAACTTCGACTTCCTCGTCATTCAAAAGTCTATGAAAATAAGACTGCCACCTCCTCCTAATGCGGGTGTCATCCATCAACACCCTGCCATCCTCACCCTTGATGCACTTCACCTGATCCAGGTCACGGGCCCTACGCTCTCTAGCCTTGGCAAGCCTATACAACTTCTTTTCCCCCACCTTTCTCCTCTAACGTTGCATACAGCCTCTCGAAAGCTGTTGTCTTAGCTGCTGTAACTGCCAACTTCGCCTCTTTCCTAGCTAACTTATACCCCTCCCTGTTCATCCGTTTCTCCTCATCATCCTTGCTCTCCACCAACTTCGCATATGCCTCTTTCTTAGTCTCCACCTTCTTTTTGACTTCTTCGTTCCACCACCAGTCCCCTCGGTGCTTGCCAGATCGGCCTCTCGAGACACCCAACACCTCCCTAGCTATCTCCCTGATGCAACCAGCAGTCGTCTCCCACATACTATCCACATCCCCTCCACTTTCCCAAGCCCCCATAGTCGTCAGCTTCTCCCCTATCTCCAAAGCACTGTCCAAAGTTAAGTTACCCCACTTAATCCTGGGTCGATCCTCCACAATCCTCTCCTTTCTGCCTTTCTTGATTTCCAAGTCCATCACCAGAAGCTTATGTTGGGTCGAGAGATTATCGCTAGGTATGACTTTACAATCTTTACATAGCACTCTGTCACCCTTCCTAAGGAGAAGAAAGTCTATCTGAGTCTTGGCCACCGAACTACGAAAGGTAATAAGGTGGTCATCTTTCTTTGGGAAGCTCGAATTCGCTACCACCAAACCAAAAGCCCTAGCAAACTCCAAAAGTGAGGCTCCTCCCTCGTTCCTCTCTCCAAAACCGATGAAAAGCAATAATGAAAAAGAGACATACTAAAACTTCATCTACAGGCTTTTGAGGTCCAATTACTTTGTGCCCTTTGAACATGAGAAAATCGATTTACATAGACGGGCAAACATTAAATATCCGTCAGATGTAAAAGCACATGAATAGCTGGCAGGTTCTGAAATACCAGGCCTTTGTTGGTGGCAATTTGAAGAGTTAAAGAAGTGAGAAATATGCTCCTCATGATATATCTGATCTGGTCATTCTAACAATAAATCTGGCCTCCTTCGGAAGATATGGACGAATTGAAGACATAGGGAGAAACTGGAAGAAAAAACGAAGGGATAGAAAAGCTCATCAAGATAGTAGAGGAAGTAGAAGTGAAGGCCCTAACTCTCCTATACACCCATAACTTTTGCTTTTCGGTGTGAAAATTGAATAACAAAACAAACCACATAAACCAAAAATTCCGGTGTAGTCAGTTTCCCAACTTAGACCAAATAAAGCACACCCCTAAAGCTTATGTTAAATTTAGAACTTGTTTTATTGTTTTATTTAAGTAAACAACAAAACACAGTCAAAAGTCGCAAAGACTTCAGAAGGTCTATTTTACTAGATCTAACAATGACTTACTTTCTCAAAAGAAGTCTTTTTTTCTAAATCAGTAGACACTAAATTTTCCGATGTGGGATGAAAGGAAATTGGGAATGGACATAGATCCTTCCCTCTATCCGGAATATTGGGAAAATAGCAATATATTTTGTATTTTTATTCCCCGATCATTACATAATCCTGATAACAAGTGACTACCCACAAAATAGAAAATCAAAACCAATTCTAACTTCATATCAGACAAACACTCTTGCCACAAGTATAAAAGATATGCACGGTGATCCTAATCCTAAGACGTTACAAGTACTTGAAACAACCAAAATGGCTCCTTAGTCACTTTGTTATCCATTTATCCACGAAAACCAGCAATTTCGGTGATGATAGTTGACCATGTGTGTCATCAACTCCCTATCAGTCATACCTATAGAGACATTCCCACATTCTTATCTTTTTGACTCAAACGCCAATCTCGTGATTGGGATTTTTCCCTTAGGTTATTCCTCAGTTGTCAACTATATGCCATATTATATTGGCAAGTTAACAATTAGACAAGAAACAGTTAACTTGGTGGTAGTTGCTTGTCATACAACAGAGTGAGAGGAACCTAAATTTGCAAAATAAAATGATGGTTCAGAGAAAAAGGAAAGGTACTTAATAAGATGTGCATATGCTAGGCTAACCGGTAACCTTAATATTACCTGAATAACAGTTTTTGATCCGACAAATGCTTCAATTTTTTTCCAATCACGGTCAAAGCTGTATGTTAACAAAATGGGTAATCAGTAATAACAAAAATCTCAAAGGAGACATCTTAATGTTCTTTTATTCTAAGAACTGAACATAGTGGCAATAAGCAAAGTAGTAATAACACTCAGTAAAATGAAACTATTTCATCAGCAGACTGAGATTAACAACTTCCAATACAATGTCGAGATATAAAAAGGAAGTAACTACGGAACGTCCCTTCAACCACTAAATGTTCTTGAAAACATATATATGGCAGAAAATTGGTCGACAGCAACTAAATGGGATTTAGGACTAGTTGATATATATACACTTGTGAATTAACACGAGAAGCAAAAACCCAATTTGTTGAAATACAGGTTTATTGAAGTTAAACTCGTAAAGAAACAAACTTGTATAACAGCATTCAACTCAAATAATGCCATATGCCATCTTCAGTGGCTCCTTAAAACTACAAAATTCCCAAACTCCTTAATTTCCTTCGCGAACATTCTAGTTAACCTAGAAGAACTCAACAACAACATAATACCCAGTGTAGTCCCACAAAGTGGGGTCAGACCTGACCTCTACCTCAGAGGTAGAGCGGCTTTTTCCGATAGACCACCGGCCTAGAAGAACTCGAGCAATGAAAATGATTCAAAATTCACAAAAACAAATCTATTCCAGCTCAAATTAAAACTTCGAACCTTCAGCCCTAAACCCTATTAAGTAAACAAACAACAAATTAGGAGTAGAAATTGTTCCAAAATTCCGAACTCACAGCTGAAGAGCTTCGAGGAACTTATCGTGCTCGGGTTCAGTCCAACTTTCTCGTGACTTGGTAATGGTGTAGGGTTTTCGAATTTTCTTTGACGGGTCATCGGAAGGAGACAACGGGTTGGAGGTCGACGCCGTTGCGGCTGCGGCAGAAGCAGTGGCGGTTGGGTTGGAGAAGGAGCCAAGATTAGGAAGGGCCATGACCATCAGATTTCAAGTAGAAAAAACTGCGGGTGAGTTTCGGTTCACCTCATGTTTTTTAGGCTGCCAAACATAAAACGTTGATTTTCTTTCTATTTCCTTTTTTAAAATTTTCTTTTTCTTTTTCTTTTTCTTTTTGTTTTTCTTTTTGTTTTTCCTGTCTAATAAGGACTAGTCACAAATCAAATTAGGTTTTCACCAAACTCACACGTTTTTTAAAAAAAAATTAGAAGGGAAATTAAGAACAATTTGATCATTGTATAACTTGGCCTATTAAGTTTGTGTTTGGACATGTGATATGAAGTCGTGATTTTAAATTAGCGTGTGAATATGTGATTTGGAATCATGATTTGAAATAATGATTTCAAATTCCAAATTCTCCAAAAAAAAAAAATGATTTGGGATTCTGAATTATGATTTCAATTTTTTTTAAAAATATAAAACTTGAATTATAAGTTTATATTTTATATAAAAAAATTAAAAAACATCGTTTTAAATTTTGTAAAAAAAAAAAAACACGCGTACTCCCCGTGAAAATATTGTTTGTACCATGTGAAAGGATTATATTAAATAGAAACAGCAGGTTCCATAAACAATCAAATAGAAGAAATATGTTCTTTTTCCTAACCCTAGAAACAATAAGCAAAAGTACTTAACGTCCAAAAGTTCAACACCAAGACAGTGAATAGGCCTTACGTCGAAAACGTCATTTTAGAAAGAAATAAAACTTAACCTAAATGATCGAGAATTTTTTGTACTAATTCAGGATCGCATTTCAGTTGTGTTGACAGCTTACTTTCCTTACTAACATAGCTTTACTAAGAGTGTGAATTTTGTAATTATGTGAACCTTTTGCTCTCATGATCTCGATCATGCATGACTGTAGTGTTAGAAAAATATAACTGGACTTCTCTATTGGAAAATCTTCATATGATTTTTTGACCGCTGTAACAAGATCATCAATACATTTAGGACTCTCCTTGTGGTATAGAGATTGAATGGCTCTAAAATACCTAAGGTCTAATACATTCAAATCTGGAGAATTGGGTGATTGATACATTAAGCGGATATCGAATCCATCTTGTGCCGCTAATCGACAAAATTCCTCGTCATTAGGTTGAACATGTGTTCTTGCATTATCTTGTTGTATGAATATTAGAGAATTTAAATCTTCTCTTGTCCATTTAGCCTTGATAGTACAAAGGACTTTGTCAATCAAGTATGACTGGGAAATTTCTTTGGTTACTGAAGTTATTGATTTTGTCTCCATAGTGCCTGCAACTCTATTTACACTAGCTCTTTTAGCTCGTTCTTGTGTCATGAAACAGAATACCTCAATTTTATCGGAGAATGATTCTGCTCCTTGTGTATCAAATCTAGGACGAGCTACACAGCTAAAAACATAACTTTCCTAATGAATTTTTTGCTCTTGGTAGTGCGCATTGGATCTTCTTCATCGTACAGTAAATAATAAATTTCATTTTTTTGGTCATATAGAACCACTTCTCGTAGATATGAACCATATTGAAGATGGTGGTAAAAATTGATCATGTGGTATGCTACCACTATCAAGCATAGATATGCAAAATTGCAATTAATTTATTTTGTATTCCTCTTTCAAATAAGACTTTATGGTATTAGAATGCTTTCGTACATCTCCTGACTTCAAATGCATAATTAGAGTGGTCTAACTTGTAGCACCTCGAATTTCGAGCCTATGAATATTCAGTGCTTAGTACAAAAAACATAATCTAAAACTTGAAAGTATCAGGTTTGCACGAGATGGTTCACGAGTCGTGAACCTAGTCCACGATTTGTGGATCAACTTGTGAAACCAATCCCTCAACTGTTCCAATTCCCAGGCTACCACGACTCATAGTACGAGTCGTGGAATGACTCGTGAAATCATGTCTGAGAGTTGATAAAATCCCCTCAAAACCATCAATCTCAGTATGAACCGTGAAATTAGTTCACGAATCGTACTGTCAAGTCGTGGAAGTGTTTCAGAAGTCTGATAAAAAGGGTCCCAATCCAAGAGCAGGACTACGAGTCGTGAAGTAACTCGTGGGATCTTGTCCTGAAAATTTCAAGTTCATTTTAAAAAGGGTGTTTTTGACTTTTTCTTACCCCAATACCTTATCCCACGATGTTTTGACTACCGAAAGGTATAAATATAAGATCCATAAGCCAATTATAACTTTTGATCCTTCCAATAAGTCAATAACATGTTCTAAGATAAATCAACCAATCTAGGATGTCAGTTTCAGCAAACTTTCCGTGTTCTTCGTCAAGTGTAGTTGTCTTTCTCGAGTTTGCAAGGTTTCAGTGATGAATTTCTTTCATCCTTACTTCCAAATACTTTCAAGATTATATGAAATTATGTTCAAAACTAGGGTTTATGCCCAAACCATTAAAGTTGATTTCTTTACATGCTTAAGCTGATTTTATGAAAGGTTTTCATGATCTTATGATTTACTATACAAAACAGTCTTTTAGTAAGGGTGTATGACGTTGGGCATCATGCGTTCGCATGGTGTTTGTTTGTTATAAAAAACTCCCCACATGTATAAACTCTATGAAAAATTCTATTTATATTTTTATGAAATACTTTTATGCAGACTTGTCCGTCAAGATTTTCATCTTAGGTTTTCAGTTGTTTATGTAGGCGTTTGACCATGAATATTATTCACAATATTTCGAAATACGTTTTCACTTTATTCCGGAATACTTGTTTGGCCATAAATATTCCGGAATACATTTTCACAATATTTGAATTTTTGAAGAGGTGTTTTCACTATTTTTGGATTCACTTTTTACACTTTTTAATTTATTTTTTTCAAAGAAAATCTAAATTTTTATTTTTATAAAATAACTCAATTTTTATAAAGACTCTAAATTTTTTAAATTTATTTTCACTTTTTATATTTTTTAACTTCAAAAATACCTCATTTCTAAAATACTATGGCCAAACACAACTCCAACTCTATTTTCAACTTCAAAAATACCAAATAAAGTAAATATGTTTTTGGTTTTCATGACCTAATGGGTCCTAAGTTATCATTTACATGTTTTTATGATCAATTATTCAGTATATATATATATATATATATATATATATATATACTGTGTGTGTGTGTATGTATTTACTTGCGTGCCAATACATTCTATTGTATTGACTGCATTTTTGCACTATATTTTCAATGATGTAGATTCAGGTACTCGAGCTTAAGGTTTGCCGCTAGACGTTTGATAAAACCTGACATTCATCTGATTGGTGAGTGCTCCTAGCATTCAGGAAGCGTTGAGTTACTCTTAGTTTTCTTCCTAGTTTGGTTTAAACTTTTGATTTAATAAGGTTACGGGGCCTTGTACCAGTTGACTCTTATATTAGTAGTAGAGTCTTCACTAGACAGATAGTTATTTAGAAGTTGATAGTCTTTCATTTATTCCAGTTATGTCTCAATAAAGATTGTCTCTTTTCAGATTTTGCCCATTATCATGGTTTCTGTTTCTGTCTCAGTTTCATTATTTATAATACTCTATAGATATGTTATGCCAAGGGTCCCTCCAGACCACTAGTGAGCAGCTAGTTATGGCTCAGAACTAGGATGTAGACTCGGATCGTGACACGATTCATATTCATAGAACAAGCTACTGATTGTAGAGTCATCCGCTTCCGTAAAGAAATTTGACGGAAGCGATTGTAATTCATCTTAATTCTCTGCCTACAATCTTTTACTTTTCTACTATATATATTGCTAGGAGCATACGCCTATAATTTTTTACTTTTCTACTATATACACTGCTAGTAGCACCTTCACTATAATTTGATTGTATACAAATGTGTTAAATTGTTTCGATGAAAGTTGAAAAATGTGATTCTATATTATTCACGTCACTCCTTTTTTTTAGTTTTCCATCAACGCTCTTCTGCTGCAATTTCATATATTGCAACACGTGTTACAATGCTCAAAATTTTTAACATCCAATTACCATTAAATATAACTCCACTCTAATACATTACATATGTAAAAGTGATGCGGAAAATAATCAATAATGAATCCCTAGAAACTAGCCTAAATTGGTACAAGAGCACTAGACAAGGGATAGGTAAGCCCATGACACAACATCCATGCAGAATCAAGAAGGCGGGAGCTACTGCTGAATGATCACCGTCTCTGCTACAAAAACCCCAGCTGACCTGAACCATGGTTATATCTCTGAGTGGAGATATCGTAAGTGTAGCATCAGTATAACCATACGTACTAGTAGGCATCATCTGTCGATCAGGGTCAGAAACAAATAACATTAATAACAAATAAGGAGAAATCACAACATCAAGTAAAGTTTCGGTTTCTAAACCCCAAGTTTTGAATTCATCAACACCACACTTTTAACATCTCTGTGACGCCACACTTTTAACATCTCTGTGACCTACATGTCATTTAACATTTTTGTATATCTCTGTCCTTTACAAACCCATAATTATCACGCAATTAATTCCAACTCTATGAAACCTTATTTCCTAACTTAATACCAATAAACTTACAGCTTTCCCCTATATAACTACTTTGGGATTACAACAACCAAGACAATTGGTAATATCAACATCCTTACAAGAAAAGGCACTACAATATACCTCACGTATATAACTATATACATAGAGGAATAAGATTTATACACAATCTAAAACATACCTCGTATTCATATTTTACAATAATGACAATCATAATCATTAACGTAATTGGTCCACTCAAGGAACCATAATATCTCATCAAACAACCGGTCCACACAAGGGACCATCAATAACATATAAATATAAATGTACATTCAAATGCATATGATGAATGTAGGTATGCAAGATGTACAACTTCTCTTCTCCTCCTCAACTCGTCACCACCAACATCAATATCAACATCATCATGAACATCATGAGCTCAATATCATCATCATCATTATCATCTCATCAACATCAATATCATTAGTGTCATGAACATCATGAGCTCAATAACATCATCATCATCAACATCAATATCATCAGCATCATGAACATCATGAGCTTAATATCATCATCATCATCATCTCATCAATGTAAATGCAAGATGCAGTCAATAATTATAAGTAATGACTGAAGCCGAATTGTAAACACCCAATCGAAATCAGATGCAAGCAACAATGATCGAAACAAAACTTACAATTAATGATAACCAAGTAATGCAATCAATAATCATAAGTTTATTATTCCAGGTACAACAATTATCCACTAACAGAGAAAATCACAAGTAGGCCCGAAGGCCAATTCACCACTTGCTTAATTGAGCATTATCAAACTCAATTATCAATCATAAACATGTCTGAAGATCAATCCATCAAATATCCATTTTAGGAGTCCCTCGATCATACTTATACAACCTATTACCCTTAGCTGGTTATTCAACCATTCGACTATATTCAACCTATAATTCTAGCTAGAGCCCTCTACTTTAATATATCGTACCTTCTAGCATTTAGAAAAACTCAACTTTAGGTTCTTAAATTATATCGTCACATCCTCTTATCAAAATCAATCCTCCTAACTATCCTCTAGCAAGAATATCTCTTGCTTCAGACATACACAACATTGGGTTCATCCCTTTTTAAGATATTAGAGACTAGTTTTATAGATTAGAAGGTCACATAATTCTTCTATTATTTCCACATTCACATATTAAACTCTATAAAGTACCATTCAAGTCATTCAAACACAAATACCCATCAAGGGATCCACACAAAAGACAATAACACACACAATCATATTATTATTACATTATTTTCATGTTTATCCATATAACCTCTATTAATTCATAGTTATTCAATTTGGGTGATCATGCTAACCCCCTTTCGGGATACAATACCTTCCCACGTACCTTGCTATTAGGCTGCCCCGACAAGCTATTCCATCTACTTAACCAACTCTTACAACACTCAACTAGATTAACTTTACTAACATAGCCCTCCCTTCATACTTACGCCTCATTATCACTTCTTAATGCAAGTCACGGGTTATCTTAAATTACTATGAACAACTTACTTGAACCTTAGTTAGCTCACTTTCCCTCATTTTACCGTTCTTTCCCCATACTATACTTGAAAAGCAATTACATTCATTCCACTTGTTATAATTCTCACCATAACCCACCAATTTCATGACACAAATATCGCACCAGCTGAGTATAACAATAATCCACTATAATAATAAGGACTATCGGATTTTTATCAATTTTGTCTATTCAAACATCATGCTCGAAGGCCTAATGCATGGTAACCCTCAACATTATTATTAATATTAAATGGATCTATCCCAAGTCTGGTTGCTACAATAAATGAACCATAACCTACCTCGTAGACGAACCCTGCTGCTACTGAGTGGTAGAGGTTGTCCTGCACGTGCTAAGCATATTCCCATATCGGGTTTCCGTCGCGTGTGCCTCGAACCGCCCTCATGAAGTGGGGCCTTTGAAATCTCCTTGCTCTGGAGGTAGGGTTTATTCAGAGTGTTTTTGGTGGGGAAAAACGACCTAGGAGGCTGAAAGATGGGTTTTAATGAATTTGGGATGGCCACTGTCGGGTTACCGCTGCAACGGTTAACTGACCACTGCAGTGGTAGGCTGCAGACTGGCCTATTATCTTTTGGATTCTCGACCCTATTATGTTGGGCTCCATTTTTTCCCCAAGAATTAAATTCCATCAGGTTCGATAAGAGTATTTTATTCATTATAAGATTTTCTGAAACTTTTTTCAACATAATGATATTTAGGGTCGTTACATTAGATACCAATTTACCCACCGTTCGTCCCCGAATAGTCATTGGTGAAGAGGAAAGTTTTTAGCATGATTCACGAAATTCGGCATACACCACAGTTACGAAACTAATGCACCTCCCCTAATGCTAACATAGCTACCCAACCAACCAACGCTCCCCGACCACTAATTTCTTGGCACAACTTATGACCACTATAACACATGATATATGATTTGTAATAAAATTTATGCAATGGGTCATCTATAATACCCAGAACACCACACAATATTACAATGTAGGAATATTTAGGGCGACAATAGAAATGGCGGGGATGAAACTGTGTATCGCTCTAGTGTTGAATTTTTCGCTGTAGTGGCTCGAGGCAGTATCTTGGGACTTGGTCCCAATTCAAGCCATTTCACAACACACTTCTAGAAATTCAACATTACAAATTAACCCTTTCACGACAATCGCTCTAAATGAAGTTCTACCAACTAGTTTTACGCACCGAAAGTTTCTACTAGTTTTTTAACTTGTCCTCCAACCTGTTAACCGCTAAAATCCACCAATCAACACACCATGATCCACCGTTCAACACTAATCCACACAATGCAGATTTTTAACCAAGGTCACAACACTCTACGGTTGTTATTCCTATGCTAGGAACAAGTTTAGTAGGGTACTTACACCCTAACAAATGCTATAACTAACACAACCCCACCAACACACCACTATGGATTTCCACTATCACATATATTCTTTACCACAACTTATATTAGTCTATTCGACCCTACAACATGCCTCAACCACTCAAGGAAAAATACCAACCAAATATTATCATGTAAACAACAAGAGGGATATGAATATGTCATAACTCATCTAATAACTCTACTCCCTTAATTGACTCTGCAACTAAAGATCATCAACCAAAATCAAGCTAACTTATTTCAGCAACCTTATCAACTCAATTACAATACATTCAAGGGATACTATTCACCAATAATTATTCTCATAGACTAAGTATTTACGTAATATCAATCCATAATAAACCAACCACAAGGTCAGTCTAGTAGCCTTGCCTCCTCACTAAGCATATGAACATTATTTAACTATCACTTTATTCACATCCTTAAAACTTAACCCATTATATTCATTCATAGCCACCATGGGTTTTGTACAATCAGTTAGTCTACCTTTAGGACATCAATGCCCTTACCCTCATAAAATCGTTCCAGTTAATTAATTAAATAAGCTACATAATTATCAATCATACAATTTAGGTTCAACTTACCCATATCAAGTAAAACCATTATTACCATCTCCCCTTATCATATTACAGAAAACTACCAATTTTATATATCTAGTCAATTTACCTTACGTTAGTGACATCAACTACACAACTCATCTCACTTTCGAGCCACTAAGGTTGTGCAAATAATTAAATTCATCTTAGTTTAACCAATCATTTATTAAGGTATCATTAACAAGTCGACTCGTTAACTAGATTATTCACAAAAAGATGACCTAATAACACTTCAGACTAAGATATCATCAAGGATCGGACCACATAATGATCCCAAGTATAATCATCAAAGGTTGGGACCATACAAAGATCCCAAGAATAATTATTAAAGGTTCGGACCACACAAGGATCCCAGTTATAATCATCAAAGATTGGGACCACACAAGGATCCCAAGTATAATTATCGAAGGTTCAAACCACACAGGAATCCCAATTATAATCATCAAAGTTTGGACCACACAAGGATCCCCAGTACAAGTATCTTTAATCAGACCACATGGGGATATCCAAGTATATCGTCAAGGACCAAATAAAAATCAAGGCATTCTTTAAATCATGGAAAATTAATACATATCTCAAATCACAAAAATGAAGATATACCTCAAAATCATACCCAGCCTTTACGATTCTCAGATATTCTATTGCAACCACTCATCTTATATTACTTTTAGTAATCATTTACACTTAAAAGTTTGGCAATCGAACAAATAGGTAATAGTACGATCAAATAATAACCATCCACATAAGTAATACACATCGCATTCCATCATACCACAATAAAAAACATTTAAACCACAAGTATTTTAATACAATATCAAGCAAATTTCACAACATAACAATTCAATCCCTTATACTTCTTATTGACCTCTACTGGTTGGAATACCATGTTCCAACCTTTCAATATTAGTGAGATACCAATTGGAACCAACCATTCCCAATTATGATGGTTGAGATACCCCAATTGGAATTGACTCGGGGAGACAACACTGAGATAGCACGATAGGAGAGAAGAAAGTGAGATAGATTCCTAGATGCCTTGTTACTTCCTACAGATTTGATGTGGATGTCAACACACTAATCTGCAAGACTCTACTCGATATTAGCTCTTGTATTGGGAGACTGATAACCTGTACTCTGATACCATCTTGTCACGACCCAACTAGATGGATCGTACGGACACCTAACTAACGCACACCCCAAATAAGAGAAACCTTACGAATCTACCATTCGTTTAGTGAGAAAGTTAAGACCATTCATTTTCAACGAAATACTCAGTTAACTAAATTTAAGAAGTTCTTCATTCAATCCATTAATTCAGTTACCATCAAATATAACTCCAGTCTAATATATTACAGATGTAAATGTGATGTGGAAAATAGTCAACAATGAATCCCTAGAAACTAGCCTAAATCAGTGCAAGAACACTAGATAAGAGACAATATCCATGTAGAATTAAGAGGGCAGGAGTTGCTGTTGAATAATCACGCTGCTATAGAAACCCCAATGACCTGCACCATGGCTATATCCCCGAGTGGAGATATAGTAAGTGTAACATCAGTACAACCACATGTACTGGTAGAAATCATCGGCCGACCAGGGTTAGAAATAAATAACAAATAGGGAGAAATCACAACATCAAGTAAAGTTCCAGTTTCTAAATCCCAAGTTATGAATTCATCAACACGACACTTTTAACATCTTTGTGACCAACTTTCCATCTAACATTTTCGTATATCTTTGTCCTTTACTAACCAATAATTATCACGCATTTAATTCTAACTCCATAAAACCTTATTTCATAACTTAATACCAATAGACTTACAACTTTCCCCTATATAACTACTTTGGGATTGAAACAATCGAGAAAATTGATAATATCAACATCCTTATAAGAAAGGGCACTACAATATACCTTACGTATATAACTATATACACAGAGGAATAATATTTATACACAATTTAAAACATACCTCGTAGTCACATTTTGCTACAATGATAATTACAATCACTAACGTAATTGGTTCACTCAAAGAACTATAATATCTCATCAAATAACGGTCCACACAAGGGACCATCAGCAACATATAAATATAAATGTGCATTCAAATGCATATGATGAATGTATGTATGCAAGATGCACAACTTCTCTTCCCCTTCTCAACTCATCACCATTAACATTAATATCAACATCATCAGCATCATGAACATTATGAGCACAATATCATCATCATCATTATTATTTCATCAACATCAATATCATCAGAGTCATGAACATCATGAGCTCAATATCATCATCATTATCTCATCAACATCAATATCATCAGCGTCATGAACATTATAAGCTCAATATCATCATCATCATTATCTCATCAATGCAAATGCAAGATGTAGTTAATAATTATAAGTAATGCCTGAAGGTGAATTGTAAATACCCAATTAAAATTAGATGCAAGCAACAACGATCAAAACAGAACTTATAATTAATGACAACCAAGTAATGCAGTCAATAGTCACAAGTTTATCATTCCAGGTACAACAATTATACCCTAACAGAGAAAATCACAAGTAGGTCCGAAGGCCAATTCACCACTTGCTCAATTGAGCATTATCAAACTCAATCATCAATCACAAACTTTTTCGAAGACCAATCCATCAAATATACATTTTAGGAGTCCCTCGACCATACTCGTACAACCTATCACCCTTAGCTGGTTATTCAATCATTCGACTACATTCAACCTACAATTCTAGCTAGAGTCTTCCACTTTTACACATCGTACCTTTTAGCATTTAGCAAAACTTAACTTTAGGTTCTTAAGTTTTATTGTCACATCCTCTTATTAAAATCAAAACTCCTAACTATCCTTTAGCAAAAATATCTCTTACTTCAGACATACACAACATCGGGTTCATCCCTTTTTAAGATATTAGAGATTAGTTTTATAGATTAGAAGGTCACATAATTCTTCTGTTATTTCCACATTCACATATTAAACTCTATAAATTACCAATCAAGTTATCCAAACACAAACACCCATCAAGGGATCCACACAAAAGACAATAACACACACAATCATATTATTATTACATTATTTTCATGTTTATCCACATAACCTCTACTAATTCACAGTTATTCAATTTGGGTGACCGCGTTAACCCCCTTTTGGAATACAATACCTTCTCACGTACCTTGCCATTAGGCTGCCCGGTAAGTTATTTCATCTACTTAACCAACTCTTACAACACATAACTTGAACTAACATAGCCCTCCCTTCATACTTACGCCTCATTATCACTTCTTAATGCAAGTCATGGGTTTTCTTAAATTACTATGAACAACCTACTTGAACCTCAGTTAGCTCACTTTCCCCCTTTTTACTGTCCTTTCCCCATACTATACTTAAAAAGCAATTACATTCATTCTACTAGTTATAATTCTCACCATAATCCACCAACCTCATGCCACAAATATCGCACCAGCTAAGTATAACAATAATCCACTATAATAATACGGCCTAATTGGATTTTTATCAATTTCGTCCATCCAAATACCGTACCCGATGGCCTAATGCATGGTAACCCCCGATATTACTATCAGTATTAAATGGATCTAGCCCATGTTTGGTTACTACAATAAATGAACCATAACCTACCTTGTAGACAAACCCTACTGCTACTGAGAGGAGGAGGCACATGCTAAGAATATTTCTATATTGGGTTCCCACAGCGTGTGCCTCAAACCGCCCTCATGAAGTGGGGCATTTGGAATATCCTGGCTATGGAGGTAGGGTTTATTCAGAGTGTTTCTGGTGGGCAAAAATGACCTAGGAGGCTGAAAAATAAAGAGAGGTTTTAATGAATTTTGAAATGGCCACTGCTGGGTTATCGCTGCAGCGGTTAACCGACCGTTGCAGTTGTAGGCTACAGACTGGCCCATTATCTTTTGGATTCTCGGCCCAATTATGTTGGGCTCTATTTTTTTCCCATGAATTAAATTCTACCAGGTCTGATAAGAGTATTTTATTCGTTATAAGATTTTTCTGCAACGTTTTTCAACATAATGACAGTTTGGGTGGTTACAGTGGCTTTGACAGTCTACATTTACGCCTGCTTATTAAATAAAAAAATATTAAGCTTTTCATTAGAAGTGGAAAAAGTTGAGGTAAAAAAACCAATCCGTAACCCAAGTTAGATTCTTCTCAGATAACTGGAAATTTCTCAACTTCATCTACATCTGTCTAGTTAATTTTTGAAAGTTTAGGAAAATCACATTATAGTGTTACATAGCAATTTAAAAAACAAAACTTGTACTTATATCGAATTTATGAACAGAATATAATCTACTAACCAAGCAAGATCAGTGAACTAATTATTCTAGGAGCAGGAAAGGATAGTATGATTAATATAATAAGTACTTCAGCAACACTAGAAAGACCATCAAATGAGTTTTAAAAGCCGATAAACAGGCTTCTTACCCATTGATGTATTTTGTGGAAAATCAAGATCAAAAGAAGTGGGGGAGGAATAATAAACATGTGAACCATCATAAGTTTGTAACAAAAACTCTCAACCATGAGAGACAACGAGAATCTAGATACTTGTTGTCAAACATTTTAAAAGAAATCTAAACGTCTTTTCTAGTAGAGATCATATTTAGTAGAAATTTTTTTGCATATTGAATATAAGAAATCCGTACTACGATAAATATTTACCACAATTTAGATTTGATTCTTTTGACATCTCTTGTAATCCAACTTCAATCAATTTGTGTATTATTATCATCACCGGAATTCAAATTCAAGTCAGGAATTGAATATTCATCAACATTATAATCTATATCAACATTGAGGTCATGAAGTTTTTGTATTATACTAAAATGAAATATTTAGATCAAATTGGGTTGTAGCCATGTTTAATTCAATATGTAGGAAAGTAAACCATTTATATATTAAATTTAGGGGGAAAATTAAATTTTAAAATTTAAGCTCTATGTAAATTTTTATTAAGGTTTTTAAGTAGAAATATTTTGGCTCAATTTTAAGTATTGTGCTGAAGTTTTCAACTTAAAATTCTAGCTCCAAAAATTTGGTTTCAATAAGAAATGAGAATTTTGATGTCAATTAATGAAAAACTTAGTTAATATTGGGATATCAAATTGCTTCATTAAGTATTAGTTATAATGATCAAATTCTAACCCTTTTGAGTAATGAGTGTTTTTATTTTCAAGAATAGTTTAAGAATAACTAAAGGGTAAAAGTGGAAAGTGATATTCAATTTATTCCTATAATTATTTTCTTAATGGGTATGCATTGCCTCACAATTTAGTTAATATGGAGCATAAGGAGTACCTCGATTTGGTGTCAGCTATAAGACAATTGAACACTCCAACTCGTCTTCACCATGTCTCATGAACACCTGATGCTGATTTAGGGCTGGGCGTTCGATCGGTTCCATTTTTTCAATTTTCAATTTAAAAATTTTATTAATTGAAACCAAACTGAAATAAATTCAGTTCAATTTAGTTTTCACAATTTTGGTTTAATTTATTTTTATTTGATTATTATTTATATTGTGTCTTTTTAATGTGTGAATTGGACTTTTTTCGTGGTGATACTATAGCTGTCCAGAGACATATATATATGTTTGCCTAATTATTTTTTCATTTGGGTGATGGAGGCCAAAAATCTGCCAAACATGTATTATCATTGTGTATAAATGGTACAAAACTGCATCTGCTTCACTCGAATTCATTAATTTGAGGTATTTGACAATAGCTCATGTGAAATTTTAGCTGAATTTATTTAATACAAATACAAGTCTTAGACCGAGGTCAAGTATATTGAGTTTGTTAATTTCTCAGTGATGGGGTTTGTGTCGGTGGACGATGATTATGAGAATGAGAGTGTGATGGTGAGTTACGAGACTTGTGACGTTCGGTTATGAATGATTCGGTCTATGGATATGAAAATAGGGATTTGATTTCAGATTTGAATTTAAATTTTAATTTGGGCCAACTTTTATGGGCTATGACCTGCGACATATATGGGTGTAATGTATAAGGTGGCAATGGAGCAGAGCGGATGCAGGGTGGGGCGGATTTGACCTATGCGACGCGGGGCAGTTTTAGATATATGTGGGTGTGGGTGCTATGCGGTGCGGGTCTAAATTAATCTTTCTGATTTTCTGCGGGTGCGGGCTGGTGCGGTTCTACACTTCTAATTCACTAAGCTTACAACTGCATATCTCAAAATGAGATTTGAAAGTTTATATTTCACGAGATTAGTGATAACTGTACCAAGAATTAAACATGTATTCCTTATTAACTTCTTTTAAGTAATATATAGCCCACTGTGGGTTGCTGATTAGTTACTGGGGTTATATACTATGGGTTGTTCCAGTTAATCAAGGGTGTACTGCTAATAGGAAATTTGAGCATCTGTAGTTAAATTCCTAAATTGCAAACGCTAGTTAAAGTAAAAAAAAAAAATCACAAAAAAATGAGGGGCGCGGCGGGGTGGGTATGTGCAGGTATGGGTGTGGGGCAGGTTTATGCGGGTTAAGAGGTTATGCGACTTAGGGGGCGATTTTTAAATCGCGGGTTAAGAGAAAACCCACCCCGCCCCGCCCCATTGCCATCCCTAGTAATGTATAAGTATTAAGGGGTCGTTTGATGGAATGTATAAGAATAATACTGAATAGAGTGTGTTAGTATTATTGAGATTAGTAATGCTGATATTAGTAATGTTAGGATTAGTAGTGCTGAGATTAATTATGTTGAGCTTATTTCTTATCCATTTTTTATTTGTTGTATTAAAAATAACAAACATTGTTATATGTCTAAAGAATATATTATTTATTTACAAAAATACCCTCCACATTCAATAACTTTGTGTACTTTCTTTATTATTCAATGTTAAAAATGAAAAATATTTTTTTTTGGATATTCTCACTTAAATTATTTGGGGGAAATTGCCATATTGATAAATTGAAAGAAGTTATTCATACTTTTATTATTGGTTAATAGGATATATTATTAATATAAACTAAGTAGTTATAGAAGGGTAAAAACTTACCCACACCCGATGTTACGCCAAGCCAATACATGCATGTCATGTGTTTGAATTTAGAGTTTATTTGACATAATCATAATTAATTAACATATATTTTACTTCATTAAAGCACTTAACCATGGTAAATTGTATAAATTTGATGTAAACACTAGGTGTGAGTAAGTTTTTTTGGTTATAGAAGTCGGAGTAACATAGTAACTGCTTGTGTAAAGTTTTTTTTTGGGTTAACCATATAGCTATTTATACCGTATAAATTAAAGGCATGAAAACCAAGAAAATAAATTAAATTTTTTATGGAAAGAATATTAATAAAAGTTTAACGGACTTTAGGGTATTTTTGTCTTTATTCATATTTATCCCATGTATTAACACCTTGGTATTACTAATACCATGGATTGTGATATATTAGTTGTACACCATGTGTCACGATCTAACTAACCAGATCGTGCAGGCACCTACTCTAATCCACCTAGATAGGAGAACCCTTACCACCCACTCAAAACAAAACGAAAGTTATAAACAAATTTGATTAAAGACTTATAAATCTAAAAAAATATACAACCTTTCTTAAATTACAAAGGATAATAAAATCACCTTTCCCGAAGAACTAGTCTAGACATGTACAAGAGCTTCTAATATAGTAAAAGACAAACAGAATACACAACTCCCACCGTAGGAATGAAAGGAGTAGAAGCTGTTGGAGATCACTATCCACGTCACCTGAGAAGCATCAATTAATCCTACAATCGGACTATACCCCAAAAAGGGTATAGCAAGTGTAGCATCAGTATAGACAACACGTACTTCTAGGCATCATCGATTGACCAAGGTTAAAGCACATAACATATATTATAGAAATTCCAGATAAATTATGTACATATAATGTGATAATTTAACTCTCCTCAGTCTATAGTTCATTCCATCATTTAATGTAAGTAACTTCTATTGTTCACTCAATACACCAACCTTTAGATCTCCGGCCTAGGCTAAATATGAGTGCACACAACTTCACAGTCGAGCTAGAACTACAAGGATTAACTTCCCAATATTTCCTTAACCCTGTTTCGATATTCTTGTTATGCATTAGCACCCTAGAAGTTAAGGATTCATTTAACGACATGAGAAATTAAGTAGCGAAACAGCAACACCTGCCTACCTAATATCAACAATATCGACCAGTAGATCAATGACCATAAACACTTTTCAAGTAACTCATGTCCACTAAGAACACTTATCCTTTTCATCAACCACTGAGTTTAATCAAATACAAGTCAATTAAGCAACAACTCATGTCAAGACCCTGACTACCAACATCAACCAAGTCAACAAACTATGACTCCACCATAATATACTAACCATGTCTCAAATACTTAAACAGATAGACAATTAAGAAGTATGCCGTTCATTTGTAATTTAGCCTGGACCATGCAAGGATCCAATTAACTCAAAAAGTCAGTAGTCATGACTCCGTTCATTCAAGGAACCAATATATATATATATCAAGTGAACGGATGAACTCGGTTCACTTATGTAACCAACATATATAACAAATAAATAGATAAATTTGGTCCACTCAAGGAACCAATACATATAACAAGTAAATAGATAAGCCCGGTCCACTCAAGAAAACAACATGTATAATAAGTAAATAGATAAACCTGGTTCACTCAAGAAACCAACATATATAACAAGTAAATAGATAAACCCGATCCACTCAAGGATCCATTTCAACAACAACCATGTTAATAATTATAATTTTTGGTTTACTTAAGAAACCAAATATAGCAAGTACCGGTTTACTCAAGAAACCAAATATAGCAAGTAACACATAAGCCCGGTTCACTCAAGGAACCAATATAACAAGTCAACACATAAGCCTGGTTGGTTCAAGAAACCAATATAACAAGTTAAATATATAAATCCGGTTCACTCAAGGAATCAATATAACAATTAAAAACATAATCCCGATTCACTCAAGGAACCGTCACTATCTTGTACATATATGCTAAGGATCTTATGATTGCCCACTAGCCATGACCTGTAGTGGACTAGCTCTTGTCCATGTACCAAATCTCAGGCATCAAGTGTCTGCCAACCTTATATCAACCAATCCCGTGAAGAAGTTCAAATACCAATATATCCCACAATAATGAATATAAATCCCGTGAAGATGTCTCAATACCGATACATTCTACAATAGCAACAAATATCACAACAATTACAACCACAATGATAACAGGAATAACACTTGTAAAACCAACAAGCTTTTCATATAAGTTCATTGCATGCTATTAACACTTAGGATATCAAATAGTCATTCACTTCCCTTGAACATGCATTGTAACAAGCAGTACAAAGGAACAATTATCATGCACACATAAAACAAGTTGGATTTTAACTATCTTAAACCATCACCTACTGGTTCAAGTGCAATCATCAAGTAAGTTTACAAATATCACCACTTGCACCACAACACATTCCTTATCCCGAAATACAATGATTTTATTATTCAACCACATTTGTGATAAATCATTTAGCATGTTCATTAGCTTTCCAAGCAAAATCAAGTGCTCATATTTACTAGCAGGCAGTGCAACAAATGATCAAGCCTTTAGTTATATCCGCTCATTTATAGCTAGTTAGCCCTAATTCGATTCTTGATAACCATCAAATTATGACAAGACTTTAGCATAGACTAATTTGACACCCAATGGCTCAACTATGATTACAATCTACCAATTCAACTAAACTTTTCAACGTAGTCACTACCATTCCTGCTTCATAAACTTTCCAACGTAGTCACTACCATTCCTGCTTCACTATAATCAGTTTACATCAATACCTTTCAATTTCAGAAAATACCATAATTACAAGTTACTAGTTTTCACAACCCATAGTCCCATAACCAGACACCAATATTCATATATTCTCACTAATTATCACTTTTACATCCTATTTCGAACCGATCGAAACAGTACATAACATAAATTGCTTGTGACTCTCTGATTTTGAAAATTGTTTAGAGTCACCACCTAATCTTTAGGAAAAATTAGGAAAAAACAATTTTGTTAAGTAAAACTCTATTTTGGTCTTTTTGAAAATGAGATTCTGGGTAAGGGTTTTGATTACTCGAGGAGAAGGTGTTAAGCACCCCTCAGAGCCTATCTGAAGATAGTCCTTAAACTTAATTTTAGAAAAATATTTGGGAAACGTTTGCTTATTATTACCGTATTTATCTATCCAATTACGAAAAAATTAAAGTAAAAACATACAAAAGCAAACAATGTGCTCAAGTATATCTGAGAGGCCAATAAAATATAGTGGAACTTGTTAAAAATGTAAGCAACTGGTTAGCAAAATTTGATAAATATGATGTAGCTTATTTTTAAAAATGTGAATAATAAAGTCAATAACAATAATAATGACTTTGAGAAATATCATGAGCTATTAGAAATTTCAAACATAAGTAAGACTCATACCTTAGGAAACATATGTGAGAAGGGTAACTTAAGAAACATAATAAGTAGTTTGGCATTTTATAAAGAAGCACTTTAAATCCCTTAAAAAGCTGCATTTAAATCTCAGGAAAATATATATTTTTATGCTAAAATTTGCACCTTGAAGCTCATAAAAGGGCTGCATTTTTTGGCCTAAAGAACCTGCATTTTAAAGCTTTAAACTCTACAGTTTAGTTCTCAAAATTCTGTATTTTAACATTAAAATCAGCACTATGAGCCCTTTAAAAGAACAACATTCTTAGCCTTAAAAATTTGCATGTAGCTCTCAAAAATCTGCATTTCTAACACGAAAAATCTGCACTTTTAAAGCTCAAAGTCCTACACTTTTAAATCCAAAGACCTGTCACTTTAAGGCTCTCAAAAGCATTTTTTACTCTAAAAAATTTGCATTTTGGCACTTAAAACATCTGCACTTTTACGCTCTTTAAAGGGTGCATTCTTACACCAAAAGTCATCACTTTAGAAGTTATTGTCATAACTTAAAGGAATACGTGAAAAATAGTCATTAAAACTGTGTAAAAATGAAGAATTTTTCCAGATCTTTACCCCTTAGAAACTCAATTCTAGCAACCTGAACTTATGTTCTCTATCTTACCAAATTGGTATGGCTTGTATAAAAACCCGAACATAAGCAAAACAAGTGTAAATACAAGTTCCCGAATCTATGAAATCTTAGTTAAAAGGCAGACAACATATGTCAATATACGTGCAAAAGATAAAAACTTAAAGAGAGGAAGAAAGGCACTGGACACTCTAGACGTGAAGATGGGCTGCTAGACACAAGATTTCGATATAAGCATTAATTGCACCTTTTATTGGACAGAGACGGAGTCGTATCACAACTCCCAATGCTTTCCGGAGTGTACATGAAACAAAAAATAATAAGGACCATAAACCAATCGGGATAACCAGATAACTGAGAAAATAAAGGATAGAACAATTAGGTAAAGAAAAACTTTTGCCAGAACTAGGTAAAGGGAAAGTATGCTAAGTTAATCATAAAAAGGGATTAAACCACAAACAAGATGAACTAATAACGAGAACATATTTAAGGATATATTAGGATTCTCAAATAAGATTTTTTGTATCAACTAAAGCAAACTCCCTTTACTATCTTTGGCTACTGGAAAATAATGTATAGAACAACTAGATAAAGGAAAACTTTTGCTAAATATTTTAGAATACCAAATTAGGAGTCTGGTGAGTAGAAGAGTAGGGAAAAAGAGGCCTCAACTATGTTTAGATAAAATTGGACAATTCTTTGAAACACAAGCTAAAGTCTAGTAGAGGTCATCATCCATCTTAATAGAATTCTTACTTCTTACCTTAATTACTCGACTATTAACTTAATTCCTCGAATGTCAACTTAATTACTCGAATATCAAAGAAAAAGAGAAACCTTAACAGATCTTTTAGGACTTGTTCAACTTAAGTCATCAACTTTGGACCATTTATTATTGATCTTAAGAAACCAATTAGTTACTAACAAATTCCATAACATTTGATTACTTAAGAAACAAAGAGAAAAGAGCTCCTTAAGGTCTTCATTACATCAGTAACATAAGCCAACCACACAACAAACTAATACAATATACACATATACAAAGAGCTGCCACAGCAAGATTTAGAGTAGAATTCAAATAATTGTCAACCAAAATATAGACTGTCTACTTCTCAAACAACCTGCGCTAGACCTTAAACTTTAAGGGGAATTTAGACAAATATGTATAGGAATGGGTTCAGACACTAGTTCATGCGGTAAACAGGTTAACAGATTCACAAACATACTAATATCAACACAATTTTGGGGGTGCGACAATGGACAAAAATAAAATTCAGATTTTAGTACTAGTTTATATTTGATGGTTACGACTTATTTCAACCACTTATTGTTTAGAAAACTGTTAGGCAATGATATGTAGCACACATTTTCCGACACAAGAGAACCATATTTGAAAAGAAATGAGATGAAGGATAATACTTATAAATTCAAAATTTGTATGAAAAATGGACCGTTAACTGTAAAATTAGTTCTTTATATTCAATAATACTTCATCGATGTTTCAAACTCATATACAATCACACATATCACAAAAACAGCCGCATATGATAATTAATTCAAGATGAGATGAACACTTTCACATATTCTTAATTCAATCAAGACAGTAAGAGATACGTCAAACATATGAAAAGTAGAGATTTGATAAGTGACCTAAATTCACACCTTCAAATAGTCATATCGAAAAGGAAAAATATAAACGATGGAGATAGGAGGCATTTTACATATTTGTATTCAGACGCAAAGCATTCATATATTGAAACAAAGGAAAGTTAAGACAAACCATGTTCTTGAACTCGATTAGCCAAAAAAACAAACAAACCAATATAGTTTGAAACCCAAGCAAATCATATATTTATACTACAAGAATAGATGAAATACAAAAAGACAAAGACGAGATAAGTGGATGAATTTTACCTTGTGTTAAGCAGCAAACGTGAGGATCCAACGTCAAGTCTTTCTAGACTCGCGACTCAAACTCTAACTTGATATCAAGAGAACTTGAAAACAAGAAGAAACATAGTAGTGTAGAAAAACTGATAGTGTGTAGTATGAATTGATTTTTGTGACTTTACTTATGGTTTTTCTCCTCCTTTTCCCAATCTCCAAACTTGTTTTTTTTTTGTTTTTGAATCTTCACGCTTCTAAATCTCAAAGACTATGTTTCTTGTGAATGTTCCTTGGTCTCTTCAGGGTTTAAAAACCTATCCATGGGGGATGAAGACGACTGTTATTTACAGGCAAAATTCGGACCTGAAAGTACGGTGAAACCCAAATTCCACCAAAAACCTGAGACAAAATAGTGGGAAGAATTGAATTTCAAAAACTAGAATTAAAGAGCCTCTGAATCTGAACGTTGGGAGTTGTTGGATGTACGCAACAGCCTTCACGTGATTGAGGCGAGAAAATCATGGAACTGAAGGGACAAACTCTGTCCATAGTTGGTGAAGCTTGACTCTTTGTCAAAAATAGAAGAGGGAGATGAGAGAGAGAAGTGCGGCTAGTGTGTATTTTGGGGAAGAGGAAAGGAAAAGGTCGATGAATGTGGTTTTTGTGATTTTGGGGAAAAGAGAAAGTGTGTATTGAGAGTTGAATTTTTTTGACTATTTTTTATCTATACGATCATTTGATCTGGCGGTTTAAAATTAATCTATATATATATAGGAAAAGGCTGATAAATCTATGACTTTTGGATTAAAATCAGACGGTTGAGATTGAGAGTAAAGAGGCACAATCTATGTGTTGCCTACGTGGCATTCATGGATTGGCTAATTTTTTGGGACTAGGATTGTCACATACTGTTGCTCAAATTTTATTTATAATTGTAGCCAATTTTTATGTAATATATCCATAATAGCTCATATTGAAAATAATTACTTTGCAAAATTAAATTTATTTGTAAAAATTGGTCATTTTTAAGATAAAGCTTTGGTAATTAATGGATTAATTAATTTTCCAAAATTTGAATAACATTTATTTAAAAAGATATTTATAATTAATAAAACTTGATTTTTTCCTTAAAAATATTTACTTGGCATGCAAAGTATGAAATAAACATTTGTATATATTTTTCAAAGTTCATAAAAATAATATTAATGAAATACTTTGCCAAATGAAATGGAAAAATTATCAAATTATTTTAAAAATTTTTTCTTAATAAAATTATTTTTTACATAGAAGCTTAAATAATCAATTTAAATATGGAAAGCCAAAATTAGGTGTCAACAGTTGCTCCTTTATTTGTCCATGGATGAGAGTAGGGAAGGTGTGAGCAAAGAAATATTGACACATTCTAATTTTGGCCAACCACCAAAATATTCTTTTTTTTTAAAGCAAAAATTGGCAAGAGTTTTTAGGAAGTTATGGCAAGAAATTAGGCCATATGTAGTTCAAGAAGAGGTTTCAATGGGAAATGGTTGGTTGGTAGGGGTATGGCTGAGCTCTGGTTTCTGAGCTGCATACATATCTTGGGCTTTATGAGAAATTAGGCCATATATAGTTCAGGAAGGTGAAGATATAACAAATTTTGATGGATTCTCAAATTTTGCCAGTGTTGAATTATGATGACACTATTTTCTTTTATGGTAGAAAAATGAAATGATTTTGGCACGAATAGAGTAGGTACTACTGTGCTCAAATTTGAGCTACCTACATATCTCAAAAAGAGATAGGAATCAAGCCGGATGAAGTTCTAAAAGATAGCTTGAAAGGAGAAAGGCTTCCGTAGCCATTTCAACCAAAGGATTTTAAGGAGGAAAATAATTTTGGAATTTTAAAATTTCCCCAGTGTAGAACTGTGATGGTAAAAAATTGTTAAATCAGATTTGAATATGAGAGTTGAGTTTTGAGAATGAATCCTTAACGTAGCCAGGGATGCTTAACATTCTGCTAGCTTGCCCCAATTTGCTGCTTAGAGGGTAGTTCCACTTTGTAATGTGTTGTACTGCAAAATAGGTAAAAGGGGTGACAAAGTACCTATTGCGGTTCAAAATTGTAAATTAAAACAGTAATTAAAACAGTAATGCAAAGAGTAGAGTGTAGATATGTAAGGACCTATTTATGTGATTTTTGATTTTTATGTGTTTTGATCATTTTACCCTTCCCCGTAGTTGCTTCATATTTATTTTGGGGTTCGGGGATAGTGGTCATGGTTCCCAATGCAATCGGGAAAGTTTTGGTTGAGTTTGAGGTTATTTCGAGGCTTTAAAAGTCAATGGTTGACTTCGGTCAACTTTTCTTGATCTGAGTGTCGGATGGCAAAATGGACTGTGCCAGCAGATCCGAAATGTCAATTTTGGGTTAGTAGAGTGGTTGGTTCTAGTTCGAGACTTCTATGTCTCATTTCGACCTTCGATTTGGAAAATAGTGAACTAGGGTCCCAGGGGTTAAATTGTTGAAATCAATCTCTTTTCAAAAATTCGGAGTCGCCATTGAGTCCGAAACATTGAAATTAGTCTGGTAGCATAATTCGTTTGCGTGCACGGGATTCCGAATGAATCCTAAGGATGCGATAGAGAACTTGGCATTTTGGCCAAGTTGCTGATGTTGCTTCAGCTGGTGCAACTGCTTTAGTGGCCAATAAACCGCTTTAGCGGCAAACCCTAAACGTCGCCTACAGCTATAGCGGGCACTTGACCGCTATAGCGGTAGGGGACCGCTTACCGCTTTAGCGGACTAGCCACACTGACCGGACTGCTTTAGCGTTCACTTAGTGCTTAAGCGATGACCGCTTAGGCGGCCATAGCTGGGTTGATATAAAAACCCATTCCATAATTTTTCCTCTATTTTTGAGCTTTTGAGCTTTGGGTTTAAGGGGTTTTGGTTGATTTTTTCACCATTTGAGCTTGGGTAAGCTCCAAAACTCTATTTCACTACTTTACATTGATTATGTCTTCTAAAACACCTTTTAATCTAGATTTCAAAATGGTTTTTAGGGGTTTTTAATGGTAAAGCTTGAAAATTGTTTTTCTCTGATTTGGACCTCATTTTAAGCTTGTTTTCACTTGGATTTTCTTCTATAGACTCCTATAACCTTGGAGAATGCATTTCTAAAGAAAAATTCTGGTTTTACCCCCTTCGATTTCAAAACCCATTTTCGAAGTCCATTTTTTATTCATTTCAAATATGGTTAATATGAGTATCACTAGCTTTCTTTTAATGCATAAATGCTATATTTATATGTCTTAGTTGAATTTGAGGTCGTTTGAAAAGGGAAGACTCTGTGTTGAAGCACTTTAGGCTGAGATTTCATCATTTCGAGGTAGGCTATGGCTTAACTTCTTTCAGATTTAGCTGGGTAGTCAATGTATAGGTAAAACATGCTATGGGTTGGGGAGGACAGCTATAGGGTTTATATTTGAGATTTAATTTACTATTGTATGCCCGCTTGGGGGATTATTGGGTGTTGATGTTGGCTTGAGATATCTGTTATTGCGTGTTGCCCGTATAAGGGCCTTATTAGACATCATATGGACTTATCTGTGCATTTAGATGCCTTGTTTCTAAATATAATGCCCGCGAGAGGGCTTAAATTGTTATTATAGCCTTGTTGTGCATTATCATGATTAAAATGTCCGAGTTAGGGGTTGATATGATATTAATGATGTCTGAAATTCATATTTATTCTAATGGTACCCATCTATAGTTGATAATCATGAATCGATGGACATATTGAGTTGATTTCTGAGTTCACCTATATATACATATTGAATTGATTGGAGATCTTCATACTGATTTAATTGTGAGCATTACATCCTCATTCCATATTTATACATTCATGCGACATTGGTACCATTGAGGGACACTGGTTTTGAAAGAAAATGAGACATTTTCCTAAAAACCCTTCTGTGAACACGAGCCAGAAAGAAGAGTTGAGATTGAGATTGATATATGAGATATATTATATGGGTAGAGAACCCCCCATGGGTCCTATTGCATAGGTGTGAACTCGGTAGGTGTATTAAAAAAACCATGCGATGATTTTCACCGTTCAACCCCATCATCATCATTGCATTGCATTTCATTCACATATTCAGTGATCCCTTAGTTTCTTGACTTGCTTTAGTTTCATGTATTTCCATGTAAACTTGTATTGTGTGCCTTGTGTTATATCTAGAACTGTTAGTGGAGATGGTACGAGCTACCGTTTGGGAATCTTTCTGCTTGTAGGTTATGTGCCATAGTCTATCTTTATTTATATTATTTTTCTACTTTGCTCAGTCGGCCTATGATACCTACTGAGTACAAGTAGACCCGTACTCATCCCTAATGTGCCCTTTCGATGTAGATCCAGGTGTGAGTACGACACATGGTGGTTGAGTTCATGTGAGAGTGAGGGGATCTTTGAGGTACTGATATGCTCCAGAGTTTGGGGCTGACTTTCGGACCTCATCCTGTTCCTTATGTCTTTACTTACTTTCAAAAACAGAGTTGTTTTGTTTTTGTCTTCTAGGATGGTATTTGGATGCTCTTGGCTAATGAAACCATTTCTTGGGATTCTTGTGTCATTTATTTCAGGCCACCTTTATTATCATTCTTATATTAGTCTGACATCTTTCCAGAAGTCTCACCTTAGTTACAAAAATTGTGATTTCTGCTTTACTTTATCAATTTGGGTGATCGACTTACTTATCAAGGCTGGGCAGCGGCAAGTGTTATGATGACCTAGTTTTTGGGTCATGACAAATTGGTATCAGAGTCTCAGGTTTACCGATCTCATAAGTGTAAGAGCAGGGTGTTTAATAGAGTCTCGCGGATCGATATGTAGACATCCGTATCTATCTTCGCGAGGCTATAAAATATCTTTAGAAAAAACTTCTCTAATTTGATTCTTCTCGTACGGGTTGTTTTTACCCAATGTTCTAAGTTATGCTCTACTCTTTTCTGTGCAAATTGTGAGGACTAGATCTCGAGAGGCCAGAGATGCTGAGCCAGCACTCGAGGATGGAGTCCAGACGAAGGGGCTAGGCAGGGGTCATGGATGAACTCAAGGTAGAGGACGAACACGAGGAGCTGCCCCAGTCAGAGGTAATTCTAGGGGGATATCCCCTGAGCCCGAGATTGAGCGTGAAGAGGATATAGGAATGGATCAAGTTCCACAGGGTACTGCTACCTCGGTATTGAAGGGTTTATTGATTCATTTGCTGACCCATTTGGAGGGTATTCCTTTGAGTGCACCTGGTGTTCCTCCAATTCTGAGTGTTGTACCACCTTCAGTACCAGCATTTGCTTTTGTATTCCTTCACTCTGAGTGTGATTCCTCCATTGATACCGACACCTACTTGTGGTGTTCTATTGACTTTGAGCGGTGCTTCACCTTCTGTGCCAGTATCTGATTATGGTATTCTGAGTTTAGGAGTACAACCATCATCTATGGTACCCCCATGGGTGGATTCACAACCTACCAGACTTACTATCCCTACGGTTACTTCGGGTACAGTTATCTCTTTTGATGATCAGAAGAGATTTGAGAGGTTCATTCACTTAGGTTCACCCAAGTTTAGTGGAGCTATAGGCGAGGATGCCTATGAGTTTTTGATTAATTGTCAGGAGAAGTTGCATAATATTAGATCCCTTGTGTCTCATGGAGTTACTTATACTACTTATCAGTTGACGGATATGGCTAGGTATTGGTGGAGGTCGTATGCTTGTTGTAGGCCATTGACTTCGCCTGCTATGACTTGGAGTCAGTTTTTCGAGGCTCTCTTGGAGAGGTTTGTGTCGTTTATCTTGAGATATTAGATGAGTGATAAGTTTGATTATTTGGAGTAGGGCTTCATGACTATTACTGAGTATGAGGCACGTTTCCATACCTTTTCCATATATTCTGTCACTAGTATCTCCATCGAGTCTGAGAGGATTCAGAAGTTTGTGAAGGGGTTAGATAGTTCGTATCAGTTGGTTACAGCCCAGATGGTTATTTCAGGGGCTTCATTTTAGAGTATTATTTAGCATGCCAAGATGATCGAGTTTGTTATTCAGGCTACTCAGGTAGGCACCAAGAATGTGCATCGTCAGGGCGAGTTTAGTGGATACGCCTATCGAGGAAGAGATTTATCGAGTAGAGGTTTGCATGGTTATCATGGTAGGCCGGTTCAAGCTGCTTTGTAGGGATCAGGTGGTAGACCTTCAGGTTCTGTGACTACTGGTAGCCAGGCATCGAGTCAGGGTAGTCGTTCTAGTTCAACCGCACCTCCTCAAATTGAATCAGTTCGTAGAAGATATTTCATATATAATGAGTTTAGCCATGTGGCCAAGGATTGTCCTCGGCATGTTTTCATACCTATTCCTATATCTACAGTGAGAGGTAGTTCCTAGCGTGGTAGAGGTGCTCGAAGTAGAGGTAGAGGTGCTCGTGGTAGTGGTCACGGGGTTACTTAGTCCTAGAGAGAAAGTGGATAGTGCTATGCTATACTTGCTAGACCAGAGGCAGAGGTTTCTGATGCTCTTATTACAAGTATCGTTCCAGTTTACTACAAATCTGCTTTCGTGTTATTCAACCCTGGGTCAACCTTCTCTTATGTGTCTACATATCTTGCTTCTAGTTTTGATACTGCATGGGAGCTTCTTGCTATACCTCTTCATGTTTCCACCCCCGTAGGAGATTCTTTAGTAGTGGATCGAGTGTACCAATCGTATGTGGTTACCCTTGCGGAGCGCGAGACTTGGGGATACTTGATTCTTCTAGATATGGTTGATTTTTATGTTATCTTGGGTATGGATTGGTTGGCCCCGTATCATGCCATTTTAGATTGTTATGCCAAGATTGTGACCTTAGTTACGGCGGGTGTGCCAATACTATCTTGGAAGGGTACGCTTAGTTTGGGTCCTAAGAGGGTTATATCTTTTCTACGTGCTCGTCACATGATAGAAAGGGGTTGTTTGTCTTATTTGGCTCATGTTCGTCATACGAGTGTTTCTTCACCGCCTCTCATGGATTCTATTCGGGTAGTCCGCGAGTTCATGGATGTGTTTCCTATGGATTTGCCTGGTGTACCTCTAGACCGTGATATTGACTTTGCTATTGAAGCGGAGCCGAGCACCAAGACCATTTCGATTCATCCTTATAGGATGGCTCCAGCTGAGTTGAAGGAATTCAAGAAACAATTGTAAGATTTGTTGAGTAAAGGCTTCATTAGACCTAACATTGATTGAGAACAAATATCCTCTTCCTCATATTGATGACTTGTTTGACCAGCTTTAGGGTGCTTCGGTGTTTTCTAAGATTGATTTGAGATTCGGGTATCACCAATTGAGGATTAGAGCTTCGGATGTTCCAAAGATGGCTTTTCGAACTCAGTACGATCATTATGAGTTCTTGGTCATGTCCTTTGGGTTGACCAATGCCCCAACAACATTCGTGGAGTTGATAAATCGGGTGTTTAGACTGTATCTCAACTCTTTTGTGATTGTATTTATAGATAATATCTTGACTTATTCCAAGAATGAGGTCGATCATGTGAGATACTTGATGACTGTGCTTCAGAGGTTGATTGATGAGAAGTTGTATGCTAAGTTCTGTAAGTGTAAATTTTGGTTGGATTCTATCTCTTTCTTGGATCACGTGGTGACAAAAGATGGTATTATGGTCGATCCGACCAAGATCGCGGCAATTTGTGATTGGGCTAGGCCCAGTAGTCCTACCGAGATTCAGAGTTTTATTGTCTTGGCGGGTTATTATTGATATTTTTTAGGGTTTCTCTTCTATTGCGTCTCCTTTGACCAGGTTGAATCAGAAAAAATTACCTTTTAGTGGTCAAAAGCGTGTGAGAAGAGCTTTCAAAAGCTCAAGGAGTTGTTAACTTGGTTCCTATTTTGACCTTGCCCAAGGAGGGCTTGGGTTTTATCGTGTTTTGTGATGCTTTAGGTGTTGGGTTGATGCGGTGTTGATGCAGAAGGGTAAGGTGATTGCTTATACATCTCATCAGCTGAAGCCTCATGAGAGAAATTACCCTACCCACGATTTAGAGTTAGCCGCGGTTGTGTTTGTGTTGAAGTTGTAGAGGCACTACTTGTATGGAGTCCATTATGAGATCTTCTCAGATCATCATAGTCTTCAGTATTTCTTTATCCAGAGAGAGCTTAATATGAGACAATGTCATTGGTTTGAATTGCTTAAGGATTATGACATCACTATTTTGTATTACCCAGGCAAGGCTAATGTGGTAGCAGATGCCTTGAGTCAGAAGTCGACTAGTATGGGGATTTTAGCTCATCTCTTGAATTAGGAGCGACCTTTGGCTTTGGAGGTTCATTCTTAAGCTAACCAGATGGTTAGGTTTGATATTTATTCACCTGGGTGTGTTTTTGCCTTTGTTGATGCTAGATCTAGGAACAGATTTGTGTTCACCAATTTGATAATGATTGCATGAGGGCTATTCAAGATAAGGTGTTGAGTGGCGAAGCTAAGTAAGCCTCTCTTGATTCTGATGGTGTGTGTAGGATTGGTGGCCGAGTTAGTGTACCGAGAGTTGGTGGTTGGGTGAGATTGATTTTGGAGGAGGCACATTGTTCTAGCTATTCCATTCATCCTAGACTGACTAAGGTGTATCGTGATTTGAGACAGCTTTACTGGTGGATGGGTATGAATAAGAATATGGCAAATTTCGTAGCTCATTGCTTGTGTTGTCAGCAGGTGAAGGCCGAAGACCAGAGATCGGATGGTTTGCTTCAGAGATTACCCTTTTTGGAGTAGAAGTGAGAGCGGATCACTATAGATTTCGTGAGTGGGTTGACTCGTACTTTACGTGGTTCTGACAGTAATTGGGTCGTTGTGGATGGATTGACCAAATCATCCTATTTCATCCCTATTCAGATTTCCTCCAGTGTCGAGAGATTAGCTCGAATCTGTTTTAGGGAGATTGTTCAACTTCATGGAGTGCCTGTGTCTATTATTTTGGATAGAGGTGCAGTGTTCACCTCTAGCTTTTGGAGGACGTTCCAGGAGGAGTTGGGTACTCAGGTCGATCTCAATACGGCCTTCCACCCTCAGACCGACAGTCAGTCGGAGCAGACTATAAAGGTCTTGGAGGATAGTTTCTCCCGTGTGTTATGGACTTTGGGGGTCAGTGGGAGCAATATTTAGCCCAGGCAGAGGTTGCTTATAATAATAGCTACTATTCAAGTATTGAGATGACACCTTTTGAGGTATTGTATGGTAGGCATTGTCGATCTCCTATTGGATGGTTTGAGACCTTAGAGGTTAGACCCCGTGGTACTGACTTACTTCGCTAGTCTTTGGATAGAGTTTCTGTGATTCAGGATAGGCTTCGAGCAGCCCAGAGTAGGCAAAAGAGCTATGCAAACCGTATACTTCGTGCTTTGAAGTTTGGGATTGGTGATCGGATTTTCCTTCGTGTGTCACCCATGAAGGGTATGATGAGGTTTGGAAAGAGGGGCAAGCTTAGCCCAAGGTATATCAGACCTTTTGAGATTCTTCGGATAGTTGGAGATGTTGCTTATAAGTTGGCCTTACCTCCATATTTTTCAGCCGTTCATCCAGTTTCCATGTTTTTATGCCTTGACGCTATATTCCGGATGAGTCTCAAGCGCTTAGGTGGGATTCGATTCAATTGGATGAGGGGTTGACCTTTGTTGAGGAGCAGTCTCCATTTTAGCCAGGGATGTTAGACGGTTGTGTTCTGGAGATATCCCTATAGTTAAGGTCCAGTGGAGACATCGTTCAGTTGAGGAGGCTATTTGGGAGGTCGAGTTCGACATGCGTAGTACTTACCCTTAGCTATTCACCGATTCAGGTATTCCCTTGCCTTGTAGTTCGAGGACTAACTAGAGTCTTAGTGGTGGATATTGTAAAGACCTGTTTCTGTGATTTTCCATTTTTATGTGTTTTGACCATTTTTCCCTTCCCCATAGTTACTTCATATTGATCTTAGGGTTCGGGGATAGTGGGCATGATTCCTAATGAGATCGGGAAAGTTTTGGTTGAGTTTGAGGTTATTTTGACGCTTTAAAAGCCAATGGTTGACTTCGGTCAACATTTCTTAATCCGAGTGTTGGATGGCAAAACGGACTGTGCCAGCAGATTCAAAATGTCGATTTTGGGTTAATAGCTTGGTTGGTTCGAGTTCGATACTTCTATATCTCTTTTCAACCCTCAATTTGGAAAATAGTGAACTAGGGTCCCGCGGGCTAAATTGTTGAAATTAATCTTTTTTTGAAAATCTGCCATCGCCATTGAGTCCAAATAGTCTAGTAGCATAATTCGTTTACGTGCACGGGATTTTGAATGAATCGCAAGGGTGCAATCAGGAACTTGGCATTTTGGCCAAGTTGTTGATGTTGCGTCAGCTGGTGTAGCCTCTATAGCGGCTAATGTACCGCTTAAGCGGCAAAGCATAGCTTTAACGACAAACTCCAATAGTCGCCTACCGCTAAAGCGGGCACTTGAACTCTTTAGTGGTAGGGACAACTTTAGCAGACTAGCCACGCAGGCCGGACTGCTTTAGCAATCACTTAGAGCTTATGCGATGACCGCTTAAGCGGCCAAAACTGGGTTGATATAAAATTCCATTCCACGATTCTTCCTCCATTTTTAAGCTTTTGAGCTTCGGGTTTAAAGGTTTTTCGTTAATTTCTCAACCATTTGAGCTTGGGTAAGCTCCAAAACTCTATTTTCACTGCTTTACATTGATTATGTCATCTAAAACACCTTTTAATCTCGATTTCAAAATGGTTTTTGGGGGAGTTTTACCGGTAAAGCTTGAAAATGGTTTTTCTCCGATTTGGACCTCATTTTAAGTTTGTTTTCGCTTGGGTTTTCTTCTATAGACTCATATAACCTTGGAGAATGCGTTTCTAAAGAAAAATTCTGGTTTTACCCCCTTTGTTTTCAAAACTCATTTTCAAAATCCGTTTTAGACCCATTTCAAATATGGTCAATATGGGTATCAATGGCTTTCTTTTAATGCGTAGATGTTATATTTGTATGTTTTAATTAAATTCAAGGCTGTTCAAAAAGGGAAGACTCCATGTTGAAGCACTTTAGGCCGGGATTTCATCGTTTCGAGGTAGGTTATGACTTAACTTTTTTCATATTGAGCTGGGTAGTTAATGTATACGTAAAACATGCTTTAGGTTGGGGAGGATAGTTATGAGGTTTATATTTCAAGATTTCATTTACTGTTGTGTGCCTACGTGGGGGCTTATTGGGTGTTGATGTTGGCTTGAGATATCTGTTAATACGTGTTGACCGTATAAGGGCCTTATTTGACATCATATGGCCTTATCTGTGCATTTAGATGCCTTGTTTCTAGATATGATGCCCGCGAAAGGGCTTAAATTGGTATTTTAGGCCTTGTTAAGCATATTGCTTTTATCATGATTAAAATACCCGAGTTAGGGGCTGATATGATAATAATGATGTCTCACATGTATATTTATTCCAATGGTACCCAACTATAGTTGATAATCATGAATCGATGGACATATTGAGTTGATTTCTGAGCGCACCTTTATATATGTATTGAATTGATTAGAGGTCTTCATACTGATTTGGTTGTGAGCATTACATCCTCATTCTATATTTATACATTCATGAGGCACTGGTACCATTGAGGAACACCATTGAAAGAAAATGAGACATTTTCCTAAAAACCCTTCCGTGAACACTAGCCAAAAAGGAGAGTTGAGATTGATATTGAAATATGAGATGCAGTAAATGGGTTGCGAACCCCCCTTTAGTCCTATTGCGGAGTTGCAAACTAGGTAGGTGTATACTAAAAGTCACGATGACTTTCACCGTTCCACCCCATCATCATCATTACATTGCATTTCATTTGCATATTCAGCAATCCCTTAGTTTCTTGACTTGCTTTAGTTTTGTGTATTTCTATGTAAACTTGCATTGTGTGCCTTGTGGTATATCTAGAACTGTTAGTGGAGACGGTGCGATCTACCATTTGGGAACTTTTCTGCTTGTAGTTTATGTGCTCATAGTCTATCTTTATCTATATTATTTTTCTACTTTGCTCAGTCGGCCTATGATACCTACTGAGTATAAGTGTACACGTACTCATCCCTACTGTGTCCTTTCGGTGCAGTTCTAGGTCCGAGTACGATATGTGGCGGTTGAGTTCGTGCTAGAGTGAGAGAATCTTCGAGGTACTGATATGCTCCAGAATTCAGGGTTGACTTTCGAACCTTATCCTGTTCCTTATGTCTTTACTTTCTTTCAGAGACAGAGTTGTTTTGTTTCAGTCTTCTGGGATGGTATTTAGATAATCTTGACCTATGACACCATTTCTTGGTATTGATGTGTCATTTGTTTTAGGCTTCCGCTATTATCGTTCTTGTGTTTGTCAGACTACGTTCCAGAAATCTCACCTTAGTTACAAAAATTGTGATTTCTGCTTTACTTTATTAATTTGGGTAATCGGCTTACTTGTCAAGGCTGGGCTGCGGCAAGTGTCATCATAACCTAGTTTTTGGGTCGTGACAAGATATTCAAACAAATGTTGACGTCTCTGTTAAGTGGGGTGAGTGTATTATAGGTATTGACTAGCGAGGGGTCTTGCGATGTAAAGGCTTCTAATCGATAGGGCGATTACTGGAAATGTGAGGTCGTCCATCTGGCGAGGTAGTTTGTTGGAGAAGTAAAAGTTGTGTTGTATGACCTATTGTTTGGGATGAACTTGCCCAATCCTATTGTTCGGGGCAAACTTGCCCTGTCCTATTGTTCGGGGCAGACTTCCCTGTCCTGTTGTTTGGGGAGAACTTCCCTGTCCTGTTGTTCGGGGCAAACTTTCCTGCTCTATTGTTTGGGGCGGACTTGCCCTGTTTATTGTTTGGGACATAATTGCCCTTCTCTGTTTATTATGTTAGAGTTTTGTGAACAACTGGTTAGTACTTGACGTCTGAGGCTTGACGGGGATATCCCTTTAACATGACATGTAAAAATCAAGAAATTCCTTTTAGAGTTAGAAAGTAATAGCGAATGAATTGATAAAACCTGACTTTCTGGTAGAACGATGCGGTGCCGAGTTCCTGATAGAGTGTTGTCATCAGTTATTCCCGATGTGAGATACTTGATATGTGCCTCCTTACGCATTATCGTGACTTGTAAAATTCAAGAAGATTCTTTAGACTTTTGGAATAATTGTGGATAAATTGACGATACCTGACTGCTCAGTGCGTGATAATGAGGCAACATTTTGGGCTTCCAAGTTGTTTGAACTTTTGTCATAGCGTCATTGTTCCTGCGCTCAAAGAAAGTTTCTTAGTTTGGAGAGGGGGTGTTGATTTTGTGTTGATCAAGAACTCAAACTAGTAGTTATCTCATCCTTCAACCTTTTCGGCAATTGACAAATCTATTTGTTAATTCGGGAGATGGAGTAGTGACACTTCCTTATTCCAAATGATGTGCTTATACTGGTATATTTTCTAGTGAAAACTTTCTCTATCTTGACCTTTGCTCTCGGGCTTCTGTCAAAGCAACGTGATCGATGAGGCTTGAGATGATTTATGAGTTTTTTGTGAAGGTAGAAAGAATATTTTGTTGATATGACCGGGCCTGACTTAGGCTGCCTACGTATCCTAGAATAGGAATCAAGTCAAAACGTAGTTCCATATTACGAGAATAAAGTAAATTTGTTTAAAGGGTGGGTGGGTAGACAATGGTAAAGTCGATAATTATGATGAGCTTGTCTTCAAAGGCTCGCTTCGGTCATTTGCTGAAGAGGTGTCTCTTATGTAAGAGTCTTCAACATTCGATCATTTTTCCCTTGCAGCTAACTGATGGATATATGTATTTATATATTTTTATATATTAAATATTAATTATTTTAAATAAATATATCATATTATCGCATATTTTCTGACAAATTCTACAGGAAGAAGAATACAAGGGAAGACTAAAGAAGAAATAAATTATTAAAAAAATAAGAGAATTCCATGGGTGCAATCATAATTTCAAACACACAACCGTGGAACTTTTTGGAAGAAGTTGAAAAGCTCATGGGTGATGATCATCACTTCATACTCACACCCGTCAAGTGGAAGTATTGAGAAGAAGTTACAAGTTGACGGTTACAACCACCACTTCAAAGGATGCATTCGTGCCGGCAACACTACAATTTTCTATAAATAGAGGCATTTCTTTGATTATTAATCATCCAACAACATAAGCAAGATATAAGAATTAGTCTTGTTCTCTTCCTTTCTTTTTCTCTTTGTAGGATAATATTTTTCTTTTCTTTATTAATTCCTCTATAATGGAGTAATTTTTTTCCTGCTGGGATAGTTGATGAAGCTTGATATATTTATAATATTATCTCAGTTTTAATACATACTTCGCATGGATATATTATTTACATCTGCATATTATGCTGGAATAATGACCTTTATCTAATTATTATTACTATCACATCTATGTATTTTATCTGTATGTTATTCTTATATTGATTTTGTTATCCTCACGGAGCGAAATTAATATATAATAACTAATGAGTAAAATAGTAGAGTGAGAGTAATTTTTAGTTATTTATTAGTCTAAATCTTTAATCTTGCTTCTTTCGGTTCTTATCCTCACGCAAGGATTGAGTCAAGCAAGTTTATAGATTTAAATAATCTCTATCTAATTTCTTCCAATCCGTATCCTTGCAGAGGAATTGACTCATACAAGATTATTGATTTGAGGGGTCTCTATCTTATTTTTTTCAATTCTTGTTCTCACGAAGGGATTGACACAAATAAGTTTATTGATTTAAAGATTACTCGCAAGGGGTCTTTACACCTTTTAGCACAATTCAGGCAAGAAAATATTTTGATTTAATTATCACTAGTCTTAAATCATTTAATTGACATAACCTCACAAAATGCTAATTAAATATTTATTGTTTTAGTGATAAATAATTATTCTATAGAGAAATACATGTGGAGACTGAGATTTTATTTAATAATATTATCAAATGAATTCATCGATTCCCAACTCTTTTTAAATATATAAATCTTTCGGAAGTAGTTTATTTCACTTTAAGTAAATTATAATTCAAAACTCACCTTTCATCAATTTGGTTCTCTTAAATAGTAATCAAGATAATAAAAATTTGTAGCCTAGATGCTTCTAATCTCTGTGGGACGATATCTTAAACTATACTAGAATTTGACAAAGTACGAGCAACAAAATCTTATATGCATTGGACTCGTCACTAACGATTAGCATCGGAGCCTTTCTTTTTTCGATTGATGCTTTTGTAAGTTATCGGAGTCGATCAAGTTTTGAAATTCATGTATTAAGGTTGGCTCTTTCGTGGCATCGTTTTGAGCGGGAAAGCAATGGACACATAGTGTAAACAATTTTCGTGTGTAGTCTCGATGTCTCAAATTTTGGTGGAAGTAAGAGGCTTGGGTATATGCATGAGTCTTCCTTGCGTAAACTCCAAATATTTCTTGAGCGCATCTTTGGCAAACTCCTTATAGTGTCGACGTTTTCGAATTCAGAATCTTTTCGGGTCCTCTTCATGGTCGTATCTCTAGCCAATTAGGATGGCATTTGACGATAGATGTACTAATAGTTACTCAAGTTTTGAATGCTTCTCGAGTATATCTCTTTTTTGGAAATCCTCTTGGGGCTTGTGAGTATAGGTCATCATTTATTATTATCATGACTTCTTTTCCAGTTCTTTCATAGGCATGTAGCACCGAAAGATTTGGTTGACCCCCTATACTGATGTAATGAGTGTAGTCGATCGTCAGCTGATCGACGATATAATTTTGAAAGTATTTGGATAGGTAGTGTCTTTCGCGTTGACTCATAAGTATCTTTGCAACGTGTTTCCTATGATGTTGTCGTAAAGACGTCAGACCAACATTGATCGTGTAGAAGTTGTTCGTCACTGATGTAATAGATTTGTGATGATTTTGTTGTTTGGTTCAAACCAATCGTGGTAACTCCGGATCAAACATCCTAGCCTTAGCTTGAATTGGACCCTTTCTTTGTTGATTTTTGGAGCATTCTACAAAAAAATTCCCTAGTCACTCGGAGAGACTTTCTTGACGATTCTTTGTTGCGTATCATAAGACATTGGGTCGGGTCTTCTAGATCTCGTCGTGCCTAATTTTTTCTTATCGTTAGAGAAAGATGGGGTTTTATATAATAAAGGGATCGAGCCTTATGTAGGCTGCCTACGTATCCCGGCAAGGAAAATCAGGTTGCACGTAGTTCTAATTATAAAGGGGGGAAGGATTCTACTTAAATGCGACCAAACCCGATGAGGGCTGCCTACGTATCTCACCATGAGAAATCAGTTCAGAACGTAATTCTGTTATATATCAATTAGAGGGAAATCCTATTTAGGAAACGAACTCGAATGTAGGACTCTCTTGATAGTTTTTGAGTTGATCAAATTGGAGTTCGTCCTTGTATATATTTGTTGAAATGAGCACTTCTCTGTAGAGTGCCTCATAAAAGAGGCTTTATCCGCTCAACGCAGATGATGGTGTCTCTCATGTCATCACTTTTCTGCTGTCATGATTGGGCAACGGATCATTGTTTGTATTTGATTGCACTACGACGCATTGGATTGCCCTTGTCTTGATCAAACACTCGATTCTGTGCCTTAACCTATTACAATCTTCAGTGTTGTGCCTCTGAACTCCAGAATAGAAATCACATTGTTTCCTTTCATTGAACCATCCAGGTAATGGGTTAGGAATCATCCTCGGTTCGAGTTGCAACAAATTTACAGCCCTTAATCTCTCTAACAAACGTGCTAATGGTTCACCAAATTGAGTGTGGCTTCGGTTGCGCTTACCTTTTGGATTTTGTCTCAGTGCAAAAGGTGTCTGATTTTATTGAACTAGCACTTGGATTTGTACACATGGTCGTGGTGGATCTTGGTATATGGGAGCTCGGGATAGAGGGTAATTTGGTTAGATATTGTAGGCATGATGTGGTTTATGATTTGATATTTGCATCAGTGGGTTATCGAGATTTTGAAGTGATTAGGACGATTCAGGTATTGAGTAGTGTGGTATTATAACAGATACTTCTCCTTCATTCTCCACCTTAGCCCCTCCGATTGACTCTAACTGAGTAGATTCGCTCAAGTTGTTTGTCGACTTAATCTTTCCAGACTTAATTGTCTCTTCTATAAAATTCCCTATTTTGATTCAATCGGCAAACTTTTGTCCCAACAAAGACATCAACCTTTTGGAGTATACCTTTCCCTAACTGCAAACAAAATACTTCATCAATTCACTTTCGTCCATTGGTGGTTGGACTTTTCCTGCTTCAGCCCTCAATCGTCGAGCATATTCTTGGAATGACTCGGAAGGCGTCTTTTGTACATTAATGAGGGAAAGTCGATCAGGCGCGATTTCTGTGTTAAACTTGAAGCGATCCATAAAGTCCTCAGACATGTCACTCCATGTACGCCAATAACGAGGGTCTTGTTTGGCGTACCAAGCGAGAGCCTGGCCAGATAGACTTCTAATGAACAACTTCATTACGAGCTTCTCATTTTTGTCAATCCCTACCAATTTATCACAGTATGCTCTTAAATGAGTATGGGGGTCACCGGTTCTATCAAAGAGGTCGAACTTAGGTGGCTTGAACTCGACTGACAAATCAATATCTGGATGGATACATAGATCTTCATAGTTCAAACGCTTGCTACCTTGAGTTTCCTGGAGATGTTTCATCGTCAGCTTTAAATTGTGAAGCTCGTTTACGATTGCATCGTCTTCCTCTTCTGTCCTTGTATTCATCGGGAAACTACTTTTAGCAGGCATGGTAAAAATAGATGTCTCAATCATGCACACTGGGGTAATTTATCATTCTTGAAAGGTAGCGTTATTCGTCTGTTGAATATTGTGGGCAGATGCAATAATATTGGGATGCGGGGTGCAATGAGGTAAATTTCGTGAGTTGAAGGGTGTGAACAGGGATTATGGATCTAGCAAGCCTATAGTGGTAGTGGGAGGTTCCATTGATGGATAGTGTTCAGGCATCGGATTTCCTAGTGTTGAAAAAAAGAGGGAGCGGTAGAGTAGTCGGGGATGGATGTGTCAGGACCCTATCTCGATGTAGCACTCCTCTTAATGACTCGAGTTGATACTCCAAACAAGAAATACGTTCGTCTTTATCTGTATCATCTTGTCTTCTAAAAGTTCCTGATACATTTGCTAGGGCTGGAACACTTCTAGTCGGGTCAACATCACCGGTGTACATCCTTATGTTATAGCTTGGGTTGGCTAGTTCTATTGATCAACACAAGCAACCTCTATCGGGGGATAAAAAAAATAATTGCAAAAAATAAATAAAAGGTAGAGAGTTAGTTTATGTTGGTAGATAGGCATATTCAGATAATGTAAATTAGATGCGTCCTTTGTTTGGAGCCTCTTTAACCAGAGGTAGGCCTACGTCCATACAAATTGATATAGATGAATCTAGATTTTGACATGTTTTAAATTCAAATCAATTTTGGATTTTCTTAAAGAGGGAATAGAGGCAACAAGCGCGGCCAAGAGAGGCAGTGATGACGGTAACAAAGATGTACAATCGATGTGAATTGGTAAAAGTAAGCTAAAATGATGCTTTTGAAAAGAAAGTATCTCAAGTCCCATTATTGATAAATGAGCATCTTGTGATAGAAATATCGAACGTAAGAGGAGAATTGACAACAACTCACGCTCTTTGGCTGGAGAGAAAGAGTTTTAGAAGTACACTTCTAGTGGAGATGAATAATATTCCACATCCATTGTCATCAAGAAGGGTTTCAGACAAATGCAAAGTTTTGAGGAATACTCTACGCCCGTTGACTAGAGAGAGGGAATCAAAAGTTGGGAGAATGTTTGATATTCCACACTCGTTTGGATCAAAAAGGTGTCAGACGTAGGTGAAGTTTTAAAAATACTCCATATCTGTGGATTTGAAAATAAAGTCGAACGAAAGCAAATCTTTTGAGAACACTCCACTTTCATGGACTTTGAAAAAGACGATCAGTGAAGCAGAGTTTTAATGTTACTCTGTATTTTGAGAAATGTGTGTCAAATGTTGGCGGAGTTTGGGTATTATTCCACATCTATTGACTTGAAAAGGGTGTCGGATGAAGGAGGAGTTTTGGAAATACTCCATGTCCATCGACGAAATTGAAAGAAGGTCAATCCAATTGTTCTGAATCCGTTAGTGTTCAATCTCTGGACTATCTGGAAAAAATTTCACATAAAGTATGTCGTAAGGTGCATGACCTTTTGACAAAAGGGTGGCTTCTTAAATGCGGCAACGATACCTTGGGTCATCCCACCTAAGGTGTATGCAACATGACCTATTGCTAGAGTAGGATTTTTTCCTAGATGTTCAAGAGTGGGACTGAATAATTGTGAGATGGCACACTAACCTAATGGCACCTACTCTGAAACTAAGGAATCCAAAGAAAGTATGGGGGAGTGTGAGACACTCTCCGCGTGAACCACAGTATGTGAAGTGTACTGTCAAAGACTCGATAGAAAGTGCAATGACATTATATGAAAAGCAGTAACAAATAGTGCTTTCAAACAAATAAGGAACACAAGTTAGGATTTGGCTTGTGTCCTGTCAAACAAAACAATATATATTTCTAACAATCATAAATAAAGCAAATAATGAACTAATAATAAACAAATATCTCAAATATAAATCTTAAACTAAGTCTGCTAAGGTCAAAACCTAAGTCTAGTCTCCAGCAGAGTCGCCATGCTGTTGCACCCTATATCGAATCGGTTGAAACAGTACACAACATATATTGCTTGTGACTCTTTGGTTTTGAAAATTCTTTAGAGTCGCCACCTAATCTTTAGGAAAAATTAGGAAAAACCAATTTTGTTAAGTAAAACTCTGTTTTGGTCTATTTGAAAATGAGATTCTGGGTAAGAGTTTTGGTTACTCGAGGGGAAGGTGTTAAGCATCCCTCAGAGCCTATCCGAAGATAGTCCTTAAACTTCATTTTAGAAAAATATTTGGGAAACATTTGCTTAGTATTACCATATTTATCTATCCAATTAAGGAAAAATTAAAGTAACAACATACAAAAACAAAAAATGTGCTCAAGTACATCTGAGAGGCCAATAAAATTTAGTGGAACTTGTTAAAAATGTAAGCAACTGACTAGCGGAATTTGATAAATATGATGTAGCTTATTTTTAAAAAATGTGAATAATAAAGTGAATAACATTAATAATGGCTTTGAGAAATATCATGAGTTATTAGAACTTTCAAACATAAGTAAAACGCTTTCAAACATAAGTAAGACGCATACCTTAAGAAACATATGTGAGAAGTGTAACTTAATGTCACGACCCAACTTCTCAGGTCATGATAGCACCTACTATTACCCACCAGTAGGAAAGCCAACCCGTAGTCCGGAACAGCTAGTAACGGACTACCAATAGAAATAAAGGAAACAACGGAATAAATATAATAACAAGGCTAATATAATCCCAAAACATGGTGGAGCCAGTATAAGAGCTTCTAATACAACAGGAGTACAAGTGAAATACAGAAAAAATGTATGTATACAAGCCGTCTCTGAGACAACATAGAGAATAGTCGAACAATAAGATGAGACAGTAGGGATACTCTAAAATGTCGGGAGCTCACCCCAAATCTCTGATCCATAGCTGCTCCGCACGATACACACATCAACGTCGATAACTCGTACTATAACCTGCAGGCGGCAGAAGTGTAGTATGAGTACCAAACACGTGGTACTCAATAGGCAACGATCGACTAAGCTCCAGAAAAAATGCAAGCATAAAAAACACGTAAGGCATGAATATAAACAACGGAAAACTATCCAAGAACTAAGCATAATAATGCTAATGGCGCAATAAGGATCAACTATCCAATTTTGACAACAACCAGGGCCTAAGGTGGAATGCCGTATATCACTAGCCAATATACAAATGAAGAGTGGAAGAAGGATATATAATAATAGTACAGGGCCAAAGAATACAAATATGATATGAATACACAAAGAAAAGAGGGATATACGGTAACACCATATATATATATATATACACACACACACACACACACACACACATAGGACTAGCTCAGTGGTAACAACCTGAGGGAATCACACTAACATCTCAAGGCCCATAATCAAGTAGGGCAGTTAACTCTAGCATAACCAGGATCCCTAACCAGGCATGACTAAATATGAGTTAACCAAACCATAATGTAACTCACTGCAAAAGTAAAGGGATCAAAAACATACCTTGAACTCGGGTACCAATCCACAACCAACCTACCACGAACTAACCATAATAACCAATAATAAAGTAACCGGCTAGTCTGGCCAAACAAGTACCGAACTGGACCCCCATAAGCCCAGAAGGTTCACGGAAACACTCAGCAAATAACAACCATAACCTGTACCTATACAACCCCCATAAGACAGATAGATACAGGTGGAAAACAACTATACTGGTAATAGGCAATGCATATGAATGGACGAATGCAACATAAACCGAAATGCCATAACCATATCGGGGACACCAGACTCAAACCGGTTCCGCAATCTCAAACCATACCGTACCAACTTTATACACCTCCTCCAGCTCACATAGCTCATAAAGGTAGGACCTACGGTGACCAAGCTTCTCCTGTACGATAGCTCTCGGACGAAGAGGTCCCCTAGGGGATTCAGGAAATCCATAAACACTGCCTGGTCCCGATTCAGGACTTCCAATAAATATTGTAATCAATCTACTCCATCCAATACATACATACATATATATATATATATATATATATATATATATAAATCAGTGCACGAACTCGAACCGCGATTAAAAGGATATAAATCCATAAATCCATTGCCTGAGATCATGCTCGGGACTAAATCATCATAATCATGTCCAAAGGGTCGGAATATCCCAGAACCGAAGTAAATAGAAGTGGAAAAATGAGTGGATAAATAATGGACCGGAATCGTCCATGGTCGAAGTTCTAAAACATCATTTTTAGTTCCAAAAGCTCATAATCCAGTAAATAAGGTGGTACGATTCCTGTTATAAAACAATCTATATTTAAAGTGAAAAGTCGGAATAAATCACTTTTTGGAAATAGTAGTAAAATCAAGGTTTTGGTTGAAATCGTACCTCTAAGTGAGCATAATTGTGCCAGATAGTATGCATGCCATCACCAATATCCAAACAATATAACCATAAGCGCCTAAGCGTCTATAAATGATAATCATACCCTTGTTAAGGGTAGAATACTCACCTAGAGTCCAACTAGCATCGTAACCACGACCTTGGGCCCAATAATACATCATCGACATAAAAACGCCTCATAACTCAAAAAACTATGGTAAATGAGGGTGTCAAGTCACTAAAGGATCTAATCGGGGAAAAGTACTACCCAATTCACTAAGTCGAATGGTAAAACTTATACTAAAGGATCCTTAATCATCAACTATGGTTATCATGCTTATAATCAAAGGTAATAGGATTCTATGGCCATAACAATCAACCTATGATAAGGTTCAGGTCACACTTATACCCCAAATTTCCTAAATAGGCTAAGTCATGATATACTAGTCATAAGTACATCCTATGATCCCTACCTAGATGCAATCTATACCATACACAATCTCATAGAGTAAAGTAGACCGAAGCCTACTTCGATGCCGAACCACAATTCTTGAAATGTCCACAAATCGCTCGACCTTGCTTCAAGATCCCGAATCTACGTCACACTACCAAAATAGTAGCCTACATATCATTACGAGTAAAACGATACCATTATTGTAATATAAAACTCCAGACCCAAAATTGGGTCAATAATGAGCCTGTGGGGCCCACTAACGAAATTCCAAAATTGAATCCATCACGAGGTCCCTCGAATGATAAGGAATGTGTGCTCAAAAGTTGAGCACAAACGGGACAAAAATTCGGGGCCCAAATCAGTCCCCAAAGATTAGGATTTCAAAGACCTAATTTCTAAGAATTTACAATGAAATGAGACTGAATTCTACGGGTAAAATGATGAATAATGACCAAGGAGTGATGAGCTAACTTACCTTAGCTTCAATGGGTGAATCCCCACTCTTTCTCACTCATCATGCTCTCAACAATAGGGGAAAAGGGTTGAGAAAATGAGAGAGAATCGGGTGAGGAAGGGGATTTATCAGTCCTCAGGTGCCGCTAAAGCGAAAACATGGACGCTTAAGCGACTACCGCTAAAGCGGACTTTGACCGCTTAAACGGTCATCGACAAAAAGGCTGAGGTTGCTAAGGTGGCACCCCGTCGCTTAAGAGACGTTCTCTTAAGCGGATAAGGGAGCGCTTAAGCGGTCCTTGCCGAAATGGCCAAGGCTGCTAAAGCGGCTTGGTACCGCTAAAGTGGCTCCTAGACCGCTTTAGCGGCCACACCAGATATCAGCTACCAGATTTTAGCTTAGTCCAAAATGGACTCCATTCGAGTGCTCGGGATTTTTTCGGAACCCCTTGTGCGCAAACGAACTATGCTATTATACCAAATTCGACATTCTGACTCAATGGAACCATCAAAATTTCCATCCGAAGTCATTTCGATTAAATGTGGGGTCTATACCAATAGTTCCATTTTCCACCAAATCTACCCAATAGCTTAAAACGAGACCGAAAGCCTCGGGACCCGGACCAAGGGTCCCCCTAGCCTAAAATCAACATTCCAGAGCTGATGGCACTATCAGAATTTCCATCTGAGATCATATATTAGGAGTTTTGGTTCGAGACCAAATCCTTAACAACGAAAGCTCCAAAATAGAAAAATAGTCTAAAACCCAAACGGATTGTTCGATAACCGAACCGACAGTTCCAACAAGTCATAAATGACCTACAACCGCTATAGGAAAGCTCAAAACGCCGAAATGCACAAAAATTGAGAAAATGACCTGGAGGGTCATTACAATATCCACTACTAAAAGGACTTTCATTAGCGAAAGTCAATGGATAGAAAGAGCCAGAAAGCTTGAAAGGATGATGTACTGGGCCTGCATGTCCCGAGTAAGACTCCCTAGATAACCTCAAAAAAGAGAACGCTTCCAAGGGATTTCGCCTAAGGTATCTTTTTTTCAACCAACTTCCTGACTTCACTTTTCAAATAACCAAAACTCAACCTCAACAATCAACTGGCCTCCAACTGAATCGAGAACGACTGATGCATGCAAATCCAGACCACAACATGCTGACAAAACACCAATACAAGCCTAACCAAGCAGTAACTCAACCAATCCTAAGGCAAACAAAGTCATGAATCACGCAACCAACTCCAATTCCAAATCTAACCTTCTTTTGCCTTTCCAAACCTACTACCTACTTTAAACCATACAAGATATCATCTGAGTCCTATCTGCGCATTCACAACACACTGACCTCAAAAGGCTAAAGCTGACTTACAAAAAATCCATAATGGCAAGCGCAAGAAATAAGCCCATAAGGTGCTACTAGGACACACAACAAAGGTGACCAAAGTCTGCACTTTTAAGCCAAAGCTACACCTGGTCCGGATGATCCTCAAAACTGATAGTCATGAGTCTGAGGCACAAACCATCGAAGCTGAATGATTCGCTCCAAATTGCTCCATTGAATATGGGTGGAACCATGCTAAATCCAACTTGAGCATACTACCTCTGCTTAGCAGGCAGTCCAAAATTCTGACCAAACCTAAAGAACCAAAGTCAGAAGCAGTAACAACCAATGTCGTGCCAACAGATTATCTAGACTAAAGATAATCAAATCGGTAGGTAAGAGTAGGCTTAACCAGCCTATAAATAAATGCCCGACTGGAGCAAAACCTCACAATAGGGATGCAATCGAGTCATGCAATCCCAAGCTAGAACCCCAACACTGAAGCCGAACTACTCGCTTTCAACTGTCCAAATCGATTATGTTGATGAGTAAGCATCCAAACTTCAAAACCCATTTTTAACATTCAAGCTGCCATACCAATAAGGTCAAGAACCACAACTAGAACCAAAAAGCCTTTACAAAGGCCAAATACTCAAACCGACCTCTCTACCAGAAATCAAACACATGCCCAACAATCTCCGTAAGACTGAAACTGAAATGTCGCTGAAGAATATAATCCCAACTAGGGAAGACAACAAGATAGAAAGGCAAGCAATCAACTTCACAACGACTGGAGGGCATAATGCAACAAGGCATAAGTAAGAACTTGCCAAGGCTGAAAACAGTACTAGTGAGAGCTAGAACTCAAGCAACTCAGACTGGACAATTCAACCGACATTTGGCCAAATCCAATAGCCAATCAACGACAACAAATACTCACTCCCAAAGACGCCCGTTTTGGTCACCAACAACTGGTAACCAAGAGCATACCACTGAGTAGAAGCAATCCACAAGACAATATCAGGCCGAACAAAAGTCTAAATGGGAATTTTTGAAATCACCCACGTACTCCAACTCTGTGAAATACAACTTCAACATGGATTTGGTCAACCAATACTCAATCCATGCCAACGAATATCCATAGGCGCAAATCATCAAGCAGAAGCACTTCGCGAAGTCATATAAGGCCGAACAAGTGCCGAAATGAGAATTTTCTAAATTCTCCCAATTATATCAACTTTAACTCGGCTGAACCATAAACCATAGCACAGGAAGAATAGAGTATCCAACTCCACACCAAACCCAAGATCAAGACGATCACCAAGAGATGAATCTAACAAATCAAAAAGCAAGTCTCAGACCTCTCAATCTCAGAAATGGGTGATAGAACCGAATCACCAACCCCAACTTAAAATCAACATCAAGGTCAAGCCCACTATCGGGTAATGAACTATCCCAATCCAAAGGACAAATCCTAATTGTATCACAAAAAAAAATGGGCTACAGAAGAAAGCTACCAATGCTAAAATAATAACAAAGCCTTGGAAGGTCAAGCTTACCTTCATTCTCACAATCTGATCAATAACCAACCTTGCTAATAGAAAGGAAAGGTGAACCAATTGAGGTAGCCATCAAATCCAACGAATCAGAATTGCAAGGAAGGAAAAATGCTAACTAGATAACGCTAGCCTAGCCATCTATCAACTAAGAATCAGTACAGGTCAAACCAATGACCATAATAACAATAGCATAAGATGTAGGTGGTATAAAAACAAAAATCAACAACACGTACCACTCTAAGGCGGCAACAAGGTCGGAATGCCAAGGAAACGAGACTTTTAACCCGACTGCTATACCCCAAGGACAATACCACACTGATCCACTCGATCCACTACTAACGAATCATCTATGAGGGTAGTCATATATGGATAAACTGACACAAAGGCGTACATTAATCAATATAAAAACACCAAGGCATACAACAGTCAATATAGAAGTTTCTAGGTATATAACCACCGATGGGTATGAAAACCCCAACACAACTCAAATAGTAACTAAAGGCAGAGAATCAAAGGCGCACCTATCACGATGGAAAACCAAAATTATAACTCTGGTGTGCCCGAAGGAGTATGAATCTGAGCATGTCCTAACTCGGATTGAGCGTCTGAATGATCAACTGAGGTACTAGGTGCACTACCTCTAACTAAAGGTGCCACCACACTGTGAGACTAATCTGGATTATCTGAATGACTAATGATCCCACACTGGGGACACTCTCTGGACCAATGACTGGTCTATCTACGGTCATAACAAACCCCTGAAGCTCTAACCTAGTAGAAAACACGAGCTAACCCCAACTGGTTGACTGAACCACGCCTGAGGCACTCCCTAGACCAATGACCAATCCCGCCACAGTCAAAACATGCTCCTAGAACTCTCAGATGCACTAAACCTACTGATCTAGAATAGTCGTCATGGCCTGAAGACTTAGACCAAAAACTCTGTGATATCTGACCATAACTCTATCCAGTGATACCACCACGATCTACCTGAGAGCTATCCATAAACTGAGGTGCTACCTATACAGGTCTAATAGGCTGCAGATGGTGCTGACCCCTGCTGGGAAGATTCCAACATCCAGACGGAATACCCCTAACACTGAACTGCTGATATGGCCGCATACTGCCACCTCCATATGCCTCAAAGCAAGCCCTATCCATAGCCCTCGCACGATTAACAACCTGAGAGAAAGAAGACCCAGCTACTATCAAATGCTCCGATGCCAAACAAAGAGGTAAAGTCAACCCTCTGATAAATCTCTGCACCATCTCATGCTCAGTAGAAAATAACATAGGAGTATGTCTGACCCACTTGAGAAACCCAATCTCATACTCTGAAACAGACAGAGAACCCTGCTGAACACCAACAAATCCAACTCTGGTCTAAGAACTACTCGATGGACCCGATATTACCTGTAGCTGGGAGGTATCCAAAAATAGACTTGGAACCCCTAACACCGAACCCTAAACAACTGAGGCAGTCACAAACTCTGTCGAAACCTCGGCTGACCCCAGATCCTCTGGTTGACTCTGAAGATTCTCGATATCAACCTCTAACTCTCTAGCCCGATGTTGAGCTAAAACTCCAGTAACACGTGCCAAAATACAGTCTGCATCTATTGATGACCTCGTACTATCCATCTGATAGAGAATGGAGTCAAAAAAAGTACTTAGAGGTTCATAAAAGTACATACACACGACAAGGGGTCAAGAATAGATTTTCCTAAGAATGCCATGTAGCCTCCCAAAGATAGGATACAAATGTCTCCGCACTGATCTGCACGACTCTACTAAATATTTAGCTCTTATACCAATAACACCGATAAACCTAGGCTTTGATACCAATTTGTCACGACCCAACTTCTCAGGTCATGATGGCGCCTACTATAACCCACCAGTAGGAAAGCCAACTCGTAGTCCGAAATAATTAGTAATGGACTACCAATAAAAATAAAGAAAACAACGGAATAAATATAATAACAAAGCTAATTAAATCCTAAAACCTGGTGGAGCTAGTACAAGAGCTTCTAATACAAAAGGAGTACAAGTGAAACACAGGAAACATGTATGTATACAAGTCGTCTCTAACACAACATAGAGAACAATCAAAAAATAAGAGGGAGAGTAGAGATACTTCAAAACATCGGGAGCTCACCTCAAATCTCCGATCCATAGCTGCTCTGCACGATACACACATCAACATCGATAACTCGTACTATAACCTGCAGGCTGCAGAAGTGTAGTATGAGTACCAAACACGTGGTACTCAGTAGGCAACGGCCGACTGAGCTCCAGAAATAATGCAAGCATAAGTAACACATAAGGCATGAATATAAATAACGGGAAACTATCCAAGAACCAAGCATAATAATGCTAATGGAGCAATAAGGATCAACTATCCTATTCTGACAACAACCAGGGCCAAAGGTGGAATACCGTATATCACTAGCCAATATAAAAATGAAGAGTAACAGAAGAATATATATTAGTAGTACAGGGCCAAAGAATACATATATGATATGAATAGGCAAAGTAAAGAGGGATATACGGTGACACTATTTATATATATATATATATATATATATATATATATATATATATAGGAATAGCTCAGTGGTAACAACCTGAGCGAATCACCCTAACATCTCAAGGCCCATAATCAAGTAGGGAAGTTAACTCTAGCATAACCAGGATCCCTAACCAGACATGACTAAATATGAAATAACCAAACAATAATGTAACTCACTACAAGAGTAAAGGAATCAGAAAATTACCTTCAACTCGGGTACCAATCCACAACCAATCTGCCATGAACTAATCATAATAACCAATAATAAAGTAACCGGCTAGTCCGAGCAAACAAGCACCTAACCGGACCTCCATAAGCCCAAAAAGTTCATGGAAACACTCAGCAAATAGCAACCATAACTTGTACCTATACAACTCCCCATAAGACTGATAGATACATGCACCAAACAACTATACTGGTGATTGGCAATGCATATGAATGGATAAATACAACATAAACCGAAATGCCATAACAATATCAAGGACATCAAACTCGAACCGATTTTGTAATCTCAAATCATACTGCACCAAGTGTATACACCTCTTCCAGCTCACTAGCTCGTAAAGGTAGAACCTACGACGACCAAGCTTCTCCGGTACGATGGCTCTTGGACGAAGAGGCCTCCTAGGGGATTTGAGAAATCCATATACACTGCCTGGTCCCTATCCAGGACTTCCAATAAACATCATAATCAATCTACTCCATCCAATACCAGAGAGAGAGATATATAGAAATCAGTGCACGGACTCGAACCACGATTAAAAGGATATAAATCAATAATCCATTACCTGAGATCATGCTCGGGACTAAATCATCATAATCATGTACAAAGGGTCAGAATATCCCTCGACCAAAGTAAATAGTAGCGATAAAATGAGTGGATAAATAATGGACCGAAATCATCCTTGGTCAAAGTTCTAAACTATCATTTTTAGTTTCAAAAGCTCATAATCCAGTAAATAAGGTGGTACGATTTCCATTATAAAACAATCCATATTTAAAGTGAAAAGTGGGAATAATTCCCTTTTTGGAAATAGTAGTAAAATCAAGGTTTTTGTTGGAATCATATCCCTAAGTGAGCATGAATGCGCCATATAGTATGCATACCATCACCAATATCCAAATAATATAACCATAAGTGCCTAAGCATCTATAAATGATAATCATACCCTTGCTAAAGGTAGAATACTCACCTAGAGTCCAACTAGCATCGTAACCACGACCTCGAGCCTAATAATACATCATCAACATAATAACGCCTCATAACTCGGGAAACTACGGTAAATGAGGGCGTCAAGTCACTAAAGGATCTAATCGGGGAAAAATACTACCCAATTCACTAAGTCGAATGGTAAACCTTATACTAATGGATCCTTAATCATCAACTATGGTTATCATGCTTATAATCATAGGTAATAGGATTCTATGGCCATAACAAGCAACCTATGCTAAGGTTCAGGTCACACTTATACCCCGGATTCCCTAAATTGGCTAAGTCATGATATACTAGTCATAAGTCCATCCTATGATCCCTACCTAGCATACAATCTATACCATACACAATCTCATAGAGAAAAGTTGACCGAAGCCTACCTCGATGCCGAACCACAATTCTTGAAATGTCCACAAATCGGTCGACCTTGTTCTACGATCTCGAATCGATGTCACACTATCAAAATAGTATCCTACACGTCATTACGAGTAAAATGATATCCATATTGTAATATAAAACTCTGGGCCCAAAATTGGGTCAATAATGGGCCCATGAGGCCCACTAAGGAAATCCCAAAATTGAATCCGTCATGAGGTCCTAGAATGATAAGGAATGTATGCTCAAAAGTTGAGCACAAACGGGACACAAATCGGGGCCCAAATCAGTCCCCAAAGATTAGGATTTCAAAGACCTAATTTCTAAGAATTTACAATGAAATGGGACAGAATTCAACGGGTAAAATAATGAATAATGACCAAGGAGTGATGAGCTAACTTACCTTAGATTCTATGGGTGAATCCCTACTCTTTCTCACTCCTCATGTTCTCAACAATGGGGGAAAATGATTGAGAAAATGAGAGAGAACCGGGTGAAGAAGGGGATTTATCAGTCCTCAGGTGCGGCTAAAGCGGACACCTGGCCTCTTAAGCGGCTACCACTAAAGTGGACTTTGATCTCTTAAGCGGTCACCGAAAAAAGGGTTGAGGCTGCTAAAGTGGCACATCGTCGCTTAAGCGACGTCCGCTTAAGCAGACAAGAGAGCGCTTAAGCGGTCCTTACCAAAATGGCCAAGCGGCTTGGTACCGCTAAAACGGCTAGCGCTAAAGCGGCTCCTAGACCGCTTTAGCGGCCATACCAGATATCAGCTACCAGATTTTAGGTAAGTCTAAAATGGACTCCGACCGAGTGCTCGGGATTCGTTCAAAACCCCGTGGGTGCAAAAGAACTATTCTACTATACCAAATTTGACATTCCAAACTCAATGGAACCATCGAATTTCCATCTAAGGTCGTTTCGATTAAATGTGGGGCCCACACCTATAGTTTCATTTTTCACCAAATCTACCCAATAGCCCAAAACGAGTCTGAAAGTCTCGGAACCCGGACCAACGGTCCCCCTAGCCTAAAATCAACGTTCTAGAGCAGATGGTGCTGTCAGAATTTTCATCTGCGACTGTCTATTAGGAGTTCTGGTCTGAGACCAAATCCTTAACAGTGAAAGCTCCAAAATAGGGAAATGAGTCTAAAACCCAAACAGATTGTTTGATAACAGAACCGACAAGTATAAATGACCTGTAGCCGCTATGGGAAGTCTCAAAAGCCAAAATACACAGAAATCAAGAAAATGACCTGGAGGGTCATTACACTTAAGAAAAATAATAAGTAGTTTAGCATTTTATAAAGAAGCCACGTTTCTTTCCATTTGAAAGTTGCATTATTATCCTTGAAAATAGCACTTTAAATCCCTTAAAAAGTTGCATTTAAATCTCAGGAAAATCTACATTTTTATGCTAAAATTTGCACCTTGAAACTCATAAAAGGGCTGCGTTTTTTGGCCTAAAGAACCTGCACTTTAAAGCTTTAAACCCTACATTTTAGTTCTCAAAATTCTGCATTTTAACATTAAAATCAGTAATATGAGCACTTTAAAATAACAAAATTCTTATCCTTAAAAATCTGCATTTTAAAGCTCTTTAAATCTGCATGTAGCTCTCAAAAATCTGCATTTTTAACACAAAAAATCTGTACTTTTAAAGCTCAAAGTCCTACACTTTTAAACCCAAAGACCTGTCACTTTTAGGTTCTCAAAAATAGTATTTTTACTCTAAAAAATTTGCATTTTGGTACTTAAAACATCTGCACTTTTACGCTCTTTAAAGGGTGCATTCTGACACCAAAAGTCATCACTTTAGAAGCTGTTGCCATAACTAAAACGAAGACATGAAAAATAGTCATTAAAACTGTGTACAAATGAAGAAATTTTCCTGATTTTTACCCCTTAGAAACTCAATTCTAGCAACCTGAACTTATGTTCTCTATCTTACCAAATTGGTATGGCTTGTATAAAAGCCCGAACATAAGCAAAACAAGTGTAAATACAAGTTCCCGAATCTATGAAATCTTAGTTAAAAGGCAGACAACATATGTCAATATACGTGCAAAAGATAAAAACTTAAAGAGAGGAAAAAAGGCACTGGACACTCTAGACTTGAAGATGAGCTGCTAGACACATGATTTCGATGCAAGCATTGATTTCTCCTCTGATTGGGACAGAGACGGAGTCGTATCACAACTCCCAATGCTCTCCAGAGTGTACATGAAACAAAAAGTAATAAGGATCAGAAACCAATCGGGATAACAAGATAGCTGAGAAAATAAAGAATAGAACAACTAGGTAAAGAAAAACTTTTGCCATAACTAGGTAAAGGGAAAGTATGCTAAGTCAATCATAAAAAAGGATAAAACCACAAACAAGATGAACTAATAACTAGAACATATTTAAGGATATATTAGGATTCTCAAACAAGATTTTCAGTATCAACTAAAGCAAACTCCGTTTACTATCTTTGGCTACTGGAAAATAATGTACAGAACAACTAGATAAAGGAAATTTTTTGCTAAATATGTTAGAATACCAAATTAGGATCCTGGTGAGTAGAAGAGTAGGGAAAAAGAGGCCTCAATTATGTTTAGATAAAGTTGGATCAATACTTTGAAACACAAGCTATTCTAAGTCTAGTAGAGGTCATCATCCATCTTAATAGAATTCTTACGTCTTACCTTAATTACTCGAATATCAACTTAATTCCTCGAATGTCAACTTAATTACTCGAATATCAAAGAAAAAGAGAAACCTTACCAGATCTTTTAGGACTTGGTCACAATAAGTCATCAATTTCGGACCATTTATTATTGATCTTAAGAAACCAATTAGTTACTAACAAACTCCATAACATTTGATTTATTGAGAAACAAAGAGAAAAGAGCTTCTTCAGGTCTTCATTACATCAGTAACATAAGCCAGCCACACAACAAGCTAATACTATATACGCATATACAAAGAGCTGCCACCGCAAGATTTAGAGTAGAGTTCAAATAATTTTCAACCAAAACATAGACTGTCTACTTCTCAAACAACCTGCGCTAGACCTTATTCTTTAAGGGGAATTTAGAAAAATATGTACAGGGATGGTTTCAGACACTAGTTCAAGCGGTAAATAGGTTAACAGATTCACAAACATACTAATATCAACACAATTGCGACGATGGACAAAAGTAAAATTCTGATTTTAGTCCTAGTTTACATTTGATGGTTACGACTTATGCCAGCCACTTATTGTTTAGAAAATCTGTTATGCAATGATATGTATCACACATTTTCCGACACAAGACAACCATATTTGAAAAGAAATGAAATGAAGGATAACACTTATAAATTCAAAATTTGGAAGAAAAATGGACCGTTAACTGTAAAATTAGTTCTTTATATTCAATAATACTTCATCGACGTTTCAAACTCATATACAATCACACATATCACACAAAACAGCCACATATGATAATTAATTCAAGATGAGATGAACACTTCCACATGTTCTTAATTCAATCAAGACAGTAAGAGATACGTCAAACATTTGGAAAATAGAGATTTGATAAGTGACCTGAATTCACACCTTCAAATAGTCATAGCGAAAAGGAAAAATAAAAACAATGGAGATAGGAGGAGTTTTACATATTTGTATGTTTAGACGCAAAGCAGTCATATATTAAAACAAAGGAAAGTTAAAACAAACCGTGTTCTTGAACTCGATTCGCCAAAAAAACAAACAACAACACCAATATAGTTTGAAACCAAAACAAATCATATATTCATATACAAGAACAGACGAAATACAAAAAGACAAAGGCGAGATAAGAGACGAAATACGAAACAAATCATATATTCATATTATAAGAACAGACCAAACTTGTTTTTTTTTTTGATTCTCCATGCTTCTAAATCTCAAAGACTATGTTTCTTGTGAATGTTCCTTGGTATCTTGAGGGTTCAAAGACCTATCCTTGGGGGATGAAGACGTGTGTTATTTATAGGCAAAATTCGGACCTGAAAGTACGGATTTGAAACCCAAATTCCACCAAAAACCTGTGACAAAATAGTGGGAATATTTAAATTTCAAAAACTAGAATTAAGGAGCCTCTGAATCTGAAAATTGGGAGTTGTTGGACGTATAAAATAGCCTTCACGTGATTGAGGCGAGAAAATCATGAAACTGAAGGGACAAACTCTGCCCATAAATTGTGAAGTTTAACTCTTTGTCAAAAATGGAAGAGGGAGAAGAGAGAGAGAGAGAGGTGCGGCTAGTGTGTATTTTGGGGAAGAGGAAAGGAAAAGGTCGATGAACGTGGTTTTTGTGATTTTGGGGAAAAGAGAAAGCGTCTATTGAGAGTTGAAATTTTTGGCTATTTTTGATCTATCCGATCATTTGATCGGGCGGTTTAAAATTAATCTAGATTAAAAAGTAATATATATATAGGAATTTGATTAAAATCAAACGGTTGAGATTGAGAGTAACGAAGCACAATCTATGAGTTGCCTACGTGGCATTCATGGATTGGCTAATTTTTTGGGACTAGGATTGTTACATACTCTTGCTCAAATTTTATTTATAATTGTAGCCAATTTTTATGTAATGTAGCCATAATTTCTAATATTGAAAATAATTACTTTGAAAAATTAAATTTATTTGTAAAAATTGGTCATTTTTAAGATAAAGCAAGATGATTTAGTAATTAATGGATTAATTAAGCTTCCAAAATTTAAATAATATTTATTTAAAAAGATATTTATAATTAATCAAATTTGATTTTAACCTTAAAAATATTTACTTGGCATGCAAAGCATGAAACAAATATTTGTACATATTTTAAAATATTCAAAGTTTATAAAAATAATATTAATTAAATACATTAACAAATGAAATGGCAAAACTATCAAATTATTTTTAAAAAAAATTTCCTAATAAAAATATTTTTTACATAGAAGCTTAAATAATCAATTAAAATATGAAGAGCCAAAATTGGGTGTCAACAATCACAATCAATACATAATCTACAAAATCATCAAGATTTGCCCCAAAATAATAATTAAACCAAATTAGATTCCATCCATGTTCACCTTTTGATTATTGCCAACCATTCACCGTGCCCACAAGCCTAAGCATGAAATCTCCCGTCAAACTATATTATAGTCATGCAATTTAACCAAGATCTACTACACATTAAACCTAGCCTACCTGGAGCCAAGTTGCTGCTATTGGAATGCACGATTCTGGGGTTGTCTTGCCTTTTCTTGCCGTTCAACAGGATCTCGGTCTAACAATAACAATCAAATAATAATTCAACCGTTGTTCTGCAACTTCTAGGCATATAGCCTAACTTTCATTGATTTTAACCCAAGTTCATGCATAAACTCATCACTCTAGGGTTTTCTACCCTTCAATCTACTAAAAAATTTCTATATTTTAGAATAGTTAGATCAATTTCTAGTCCCAAGGACATAATCTATCAATACTAACTCAAATTCGAGGGATTTCAACTTATTAATTTACTTTAAACAAGAAAATTCCACCTTGGTTAACTTTCTACCACCATCATGATCAATCTAATATTATTCTAAGAATTTTAGAATCAAATGAGCATTAGTTTGATGGAAAAACATACCTTGGGGGAGGAAATCGATGGAAAACTGAAGAAATCGCCTCTCTAGGGTTGGGGAATGATAATTTTGAGTTTTGGAACTGAACCCATCAAAAATAGGCTTATATACTGCCGTCATCCCGCTATATTGGAAAAATTTCCGCTACAACGGCCGAATCCCGCTATAGCGGCCTCAAATTTTCAGCACAGACGCTCTTCAGTAAAATGGTAATAACATTTTACTCAAGAAACCGATTAACAAACGGTCAGTTGCATTGGAAATAAAATTAAGAGAACTTTAATTTGGTGGGTATTGGGGCCCATAAATTCTTATATTCTAAGAGGAGCACTCGTTTGAAATTGATCGTAGTTTAAACTTAGTCCGAAACTAAATCGGTAAGGACATTTTCAACTTAACTTTGTGTTAGGGGTGTTGTATGACCTTAATTCGTAACTAATGCACTTACCTGCCAAGGAATTGATCCTAACACTTATTATGAATGATATTCGTATACGTTTACCACAAATATTTTTAGTAACAATGAAATGTGTCATTATATGAGATACCAATTTACAATCCGTTTGTTCCCAAACGGGCACTGGGTGAAGAGAAACACGAGGTTGGAAGTAGAAAGATACTTTCAGAGTTGCTTAAATTTCACCCTTCTTACCTACTCGTTATCATTTATCAACTAAACCATATTTATACCTAGCCTCCCTACCGAGGCTTTTCAAGATAGAAGATGCAGAGTCAAACCTTTACGCAATAATTAGTTATTTCTCTCACAACGGTCAAAGAATGAAACCTTGAGAGTTCATGATGGGAAAACATCTAAACTCGGAGAAAACTGAACCATTACTGCATTGATCCAGCTACAGCGGCTCAATTCCCATTATAGCGGCCTTACGATAGCGGGATCTACCAGCTATAGCACCACTGATCATTATTGACTCCCGCTTTAGCAGAAAAATTCCCGTTATAGCTGTCACGACCCAATTTCTCAAGTCATGATTATGCCTACTCTATCCCACCAGTAGGCAAGTCAAGCCATAGCCTGGAACGACAAGTAACGGGTGAAAAACAAGGAAAAACAGGATTAAATCAACACCAACAATAAAGACATAAGCGAAAGTGAAGAAACATACATATATAACTGTAACACCCCGTGCCTTCCCAACCCTACTTGATGACATTAAATAATGTTTACTTAGGTGTCGCGAGCCATAAGTAGGTATTTGGTAGTGTTAAGGAGGATAAAAATTTGAAATTTGGCCTCGTACATGTGATTAGCCCTTTGTAGGAGGTGTTTTGGGATTTTTCGTGGGACATTGTGGGGTTCAAAATGTAATACCCCGTACATATTCCAACCTCATTTGGTAACATGGAATCATGTTTACTTGATGATTAAGATCACTAAGTATGTATTTTGTAGTGTTTTGATAGGGTATTGGATGATATGCAAGTGTTGAAGAAGTGGCCGGAAAATTCAGCAAGATGTTAAAACTTGCGCCACTCCCTGTTTCAGGGGGTATGGAACAAGACACCTGATTCAGAGGGCATCCATTTCTTGTGCCACTGCCTTGCTTTTCAGCAGTGGCGCAAGGCACAAAAAGTGTGCCCTTTCGAGCTCGTTTTGCAACGCAATGCTACGTCGATTCTTCTATGGTTTCTTTTGATTCCTTGGAGTTCTTTGAGCATTGTTAAAGCTTCAAATACCTCAATACACTCCTACATACTTCTACATGATCAAAACATGGAACACAAGTAGTTATCATAAATGTTCAATGAAGCCATGGACGACTAGAATTTCTATTTTTGCGATTGAGAGGACGAATGAGAATCTCGTAAGAGGATATTGTCGTGATATTATGGAATTATTTAAACATGATACATATGATGTATTATACATGAAAATTGGTGGGCTAAGTTGAGATAATTTATTGGGCCCAATTTAAGGCCCAAAAATGAGCCAAAATGAAAGGCCCAAAGGGTAACTTGACCCATTCTTCCACTTTGACCAAGCAACCATTGTATTTAATGCAAGGAAATGGATAAGTATGACTTCAGGACTATATAAAGGTCCCAAAAATCAAATTTTTTTCCTAAACACACACAACACATTTTGAGAATTTACAAGACATTTTCTTTTGGTTCTGTCAAACCCTAAGAACCCTAAGCCTTTTTCCTTGGACAAAATCATCCTATTCCAAGCCTTGGTAAGTATTTATTCTTATGTATTGATATGTTATATACTTAAGATGGTGGGTATATCATGATGGTTATGTTGGCAAGATGGTGAATAGTGTATTTGTGCTTTTGGTAAAAGATGTGTCATCTTTGTGATGTGAACTTGAAAAGAGACTTGATGTCTTGATGAAAGAGCATGGTATGGATAAAATATGAATATGTATGGTGTGATTTTGTTATTAAACTTGTTATTTTCATATAAGTGTAAATTGTGGGATTTTGGCCGCTATGTGCTATGAGGTGTATTAAGGTAATTTGATGGATTATTTGTGATGTGGTGTGGATAAGGAAGTGTAAGGAGAAGTGTTGTGGTGAAATGTATTGATTATCATGTATTGGTCAATGTTGGGAATATTGTGGGATTTTTGGAATGATAATTTCATCAATGGTTTTGTCAAGGGGAAATGACATGTTTAAAGGCAAACATGTAACTCATTGACGTTATATGCATTTATAAGGTAGTTGGTGGTTAACGTGAATTACGTTATGTATTTGTGTTGTAGAGTGACACATAATAAAGAAGCGGGACTATTGTACACTTATCTAGGATTGTATATTCGTATTGAGAATACAAGGTATGTAAGGTTACTCTGTCCGTATCTTTCTGCGGCAAATAATATTCACATTGACATTATGCTTGTCCCATCCCGAAATGTGCTAAGGTATCCTATATGCAATTATCAATAGTCATTATCATATAGTTCCTACTCATTGATCAATTGTGAATCTCATGTCTCATATTCATGAATAATGTTCCAAAAGCCCAACAAGGTTGTGTTCCAATGTTCCAATAGTGATTATACTCATGTCTCTTGTTCATTGATTATTGTCCAATGGTTCCAATGGTAGTATGTTTCCAATAAGGATATGCTTCCAACAATGTTTATTTACATGTCTCTCACTCATTGGTTAATGATCCAAAGCTTCATATACAATTATGACTATCATTGTATCAATCTCAAAGTAATGAATGAAGTAATGCAAATATGTGGTCAATGATCAAGTATGGGTGGTAGCTTTGGGGGCAAATGTCTAGCTTAAGCCGATCCCGAGATTTGTTGGATCAGGGGGCAGTCATAGAGGCATACGCCTAGCTCGGATCGATCCTGATAGGGGGCAGCTCTAGGGGTAATAACCTAGCTCGAGCCGAACCTGATATGTTAGTATCGGTGGCAGCTCTAGAGGTAATAACCTAGCTCGAGCCGATCTTTATGGGTGGCAGCTCTAGGGGCATAAGCCTAGCTCGAGCCGATCCCAACATAACGAGATGTTATGTTAAAATCCATTATTCAGTCGGGGCTCGGGTATCACAGGTCACAGGCAAAGATGAATAATCATAGAAGTAAAGATACAAAGAAAGTAATGAAAGCAAAATACATGGTTTCCAAAGTTCAGTATAGTGATTTATCCATATTGATCATTTATTTTATTTGAGTTCATTGACATATTTACTTATCACACAAGTTTCATATGGCCTTACATACTCAGTACATTCTTCGTACTGACCCCTCTTGGGGGATTTACCTTACTTACTGCAGGCGCAGATACTTGTAGGCCTCCACAGTAGGTTGCCAGTTGTTGCAGACCATTGGTGAGCTCCAGTTAGTTCGGGGCTTCTCCGAGTCACAGTTGTTTATATGTTTTGGTATTGTACATATTGTATAAAGTGGGGACTTGTCCCGACTTTGAGGTCATTTTGGTCAATGCTATTGTTAGAGGCTTTTGTAGACGGATGTGGGTGTATAAAGGTAAAAGGTATATGTCGTTTTTGACTTGGTGGCCTCAACGACCAAGTTTCGCATATGTATATATATAGCACATGTTCCATGAATTCCGTTGTGGTCTTTAAAGCTATTACGTGATTATGAGTTTCTTATAACATGCATATGGTTGAATAGAAGTAAAGCTTGGTTCTCTCGGGCCTTGTGTCTACAAAGCCGTGTCTAAGTAGAGTCTTACTTATCGATGTGTTGTGCACCACATTTATAAGTAGGAGGCTACGGGACATTTAGGATGTTGTTTCATTCCTTCATTTCTAGATCGTGCATTAGAGCCGAAGTTATAGGTGGGATTGTTTCTGACCATACATATTGTTGTTCTTGTATATTATAGAAAATGCCGATGAAAAGAAGAGGTCGAGGTAAAAGTAAGAGGATAGATAGAATTACTGGAGAAGGAACCAGTATACCACCACCTGATCAAGTTCGTTAAGGCGAGACTGAGAATGAATTTGTGTCGCGGGCTTCCTCCACTCCCTCTGTTCCAGAAGAGTCGAGTAGGAGAAGCGTACCTGTAGAACCACCAGTCAATACTACGGACCAGGATCCTAGGAATGCAGTTCATATGTTGACACAGTTAGTGGCGGCACAAAGTCAAGGACGAGCTAGTCCGATGACACATGATGATGATGCGGCTAGAGTGGCGAGTCGTAGAACATAGGATTTCTTGAAACTGGACCCTCCCATATTCACTGGGTCAAATCCGAAAGTAGATCCACAGGACTTTGTGGATCAAATTCAGGGGGCCTTGGAAGTTATGCACGTGACGGGGGTAGAGACAGTTGAACTTGCTGCGTACAGATTGAAAGGAGAGGCAATATTGTGGTACGAGGATTGGAAGAAATCCCGTGATATTGGTGCTAATCCACCTACGTGGGAAGAGTTTAAAGTGGCTTTCCTTGATCATTACTTGCCCTATGAGATCCGTGAGGCACGTGCGGATCAGTTTCTAAATCTCCGTCAAGGAAATTTGACTGTGAGAGAATATAGTTTGCAATTTAATTCCTTGGCTCGATATGCGCCAAATATTGTGGCTACGCTGACAGATAGAGTCCATCGATATGTGGATAGACTAGAGCCATATTTGGTAAGGGATTGCACCATTGTTTCCTTGAACAAGGACATGGACATAGCTAGAATACAAGCCTTCACCCAGAAAATGGAAGATCAAAGACAGAGACGAAGGGTACATGAATTTGACAGGCGACAGTCCAAAAGGGCTAGACCTATGGGACCACCTATGATGTCCCAAGGAGGATCTAGGCCCCGTATGTTTCCTAGACCACCTAGACCATCGTTCTCCTATTCCACAGGGGGTGCTCATTCTCAATTTCGAGGATCTAGAGGTGGTCCATCTGGCCAGAGTAGCGGAGTTCATGGATCACAAGCAGCAGATTTTCCTCGTCAGCAGTGTCAGCACTGCGAGCGTATTCATGTAGGTACATGCCGAGTGGGGACAAATGTTTGTTTTTGGTGCGGCATGAAGGGACACATGATGAAAGAGTGTCCCCAGAGGAGCATGGGTGGTATAGCACGACCGACAGGATCGGCCGTTGCGTCATCAGCATCAGTTCCTTCTTTGGGTCGAGGTGTGCAGCCTGTTGGCCGTGGTAGGGGTGCTAGAGGAGCAGCCAGTACTAGTGGGGTCCAGAATCACACTTATGCTTTAGTGGACCGACAGAATTCAGAGGCTTCCCCTGATGTCATCACAGGTACATTATCCATATTCTCATATAATGTATATGCATTGATTGACCCCGGTTCTACATTTTCCTATGTTACTCCATTGGTTGCTGCGAAGTTTGCAAAGGCACCAAAATTATCTATTAAATCAATTGAAGTGTCTACACCGGTCGGTGAATATATTGTTGCAAAGAAAGTATATCGTAACTGTGTGGTAACTGTGTGCGGTCATGATACACTGGCCGATCTTATTGAACTAGTTATGGTGGATTTTGATCTGATAATGGGAATGGATTGGTTGGCCTCTTGTTATGCTACGGTAGATTGCCGAGCAAAGAAGGTACATTTTTGTTTTCCGCAGGAAAATATCCTTGAATGGCAGGGTAATGTAGGGGCACCACGAGGAAGATTTATTTCCTATCTGAAAGCCAGGAGAATGAATTCTAAGGGTTACATATGTTATTTAGTACGGGTGGAAGATACCAAAGCGGAACCATTAACTCCGCAGTCGGTTCCAGTGGTCAATGAATTTTTAGATGTATTCCCAGAGGATCTTCCAGGTTTACCCCCAGAACGGAAAATAGAATTTGGCATTGATGTGATTCCAGGCACTCAGCCTATTTCTATTCCTCCGTATAGAATGGCTTCAGCAGAATTACGTGAATTGAAGGAGCAATTGAAAGATTTGCTGAACAAGGGCTTCATCAGGCCTAGTATGTCCCCATGGGGTGCACCAATATTATTTATTCGGAAGAAAGATGGCACGTTGAGAATGTGCATTGATTATCGGCAGTTGAATAAGGTAACGATCAAGAACAAATATCCCCTCCCTCGAATTGATGATTTGTTTGATCAGTTACAGGGTGCCAAGTGTTTTTCAAAGATCGACTTGAGGTCGGGTTACCATCAAGTCAGAGTTAAAGAAGAAGATGTACCCAAGACAGCTTTTCAAACACGGTATGGCCATTATGAATTTTTAGTTATGTCATTTGGACTAACAAATGCACCGGCTGTGTTTATGGATTTGATGAATAGGGTGTTTAATCCATTTCTGGACGTGTTTGTCACGGTATTTATAGATGACATCCTCGTTTATTCAAGATCACCAGAGGACCATGCTAATCACTTACGGAAAGTGTTACAGATTCTCCGTGAACGTAAGTTGTATGCAAAGTTCTCCAACTGTGAGTTTCGGTTAAAATTAGTTGCATTCTTGGGTCACATTGTGTCAGATGAAGGGATACAAGTTGATACACAAAAGATTGAAGCAGTGAAAAATTGGCCAAGACCTACGACACCCACAGAGATTCGTAGTTTTATTGGATTGGCAGGTTATTACAGAAGATTTGTGAAAGGTTTTTCCTCCATTGCTGCACCGTTAACAAAGCTTACACATAAGGCAGTAAAATTTCAGTGGAATGATGCGTGTGAGAAAACCTTCCAAAAGTTGAAAGATAAATTAACCTCCACACCAGTTTTAGTACTTCCTGAGGGTACCGAAGGTTATGTAGTATATTGTGATGCTTCCGGGGTTGGCCTTGGATGTGTGTTGATGCAGCACGGTAATGTCATAGCATATGCCTCACGACAGCTGCGGCCACATGAGAAAAACTATCCCACACATGATCTTGAATTGGCAGCGGTAGTTTTTGCTTTAAATATATGGCGTCATTATTTGTATGGAGTCCATGTTGATATCTATACGGACCACAAAAGTTTGCAATATCTCTTTAAGCAGAAGGAACTCAATTTTCGGCAATGAAGGTGGTTAGAGTTCTTAAAAGACTATGATATTGATATTTTTTATCATCCAGGTAAAGCAAATGTAGTAGCTGATGCATTGAGCCGCAAGGCAGTAGAAAGCACTAGTGACCAGTTGACTGAAAAGCAAGAGATAATCAAAGATCTACATCAACTAGCCAGCTTGGGAGTTCGACTTATTGAATCTCCAGATGAAGGGGTTATTGTGCAAAATGCAACGGAATCCTCCTTAATAGCTGAAGTGAAAGAGAAGCAGTTTGCGGATTCTATTTTATTGAAGCTAAAAGAAAATGTACAACAGAATCTGACAAAGGCATTTGATCTTACACAAGAAGGGGTACTCCAATGCCAAGGTAGATTATGTGTACCAGATGTAGATGAGCTGAGGAAACGAATTATGATAGAGGCGCATCATTCACGCTATTCTATTCATCCGGGTGCTACTAAAATGTAACATGATTTAAAAGAAGTGTATTGGTGGGGAAATATGGAAAAGAACATTGCAGAGTTTGTCGCTCAATGCCCGAATTGTCAACAAGTGAAAGTAGAACATCAGAAACCAAGAGGCTACATGCAATGTATCAATCTTCCAGTATGGAAGTGGGATATGATTAATATGGACTTCATTACAGGTTTGCCCCGTACATTCCGAAAATTTGATTCTATATGGGTCATAGTTGACAGGCTTACCAAGTCAGCGCATTTTCTACCAGTCAAGACTACCTATACAACTGAGGATTATGCAAGATTATATGTTAGAGAAATAGTGCGGTTGCATGGTATTCAAGTGTCCATTATATCAGACAGAGGAGCACAGTTTACAACGCACTTTTGGAGATCTTTTAAGTAGAGTTTGGGCACACAGGTGAATTTGAGTACTGCTTTCCATCCTCAAACTGATGGACAAGCAGAACGTACTATTCAGACACTTGAAGATATGCTATGAGCATGGGCGTTAGATTTTCAAGGCAGTTTGATGACCATTTGCCTCTTATTGAATTTGCTTACAACAATAGCTATCATTCAAGTATTAAAATGGCGCCTTATGAAGCATTGTACCGAAGGAAATGTAGATCACCCATTGGATGGTTTGAAGCGAGTGAAACTGCTTTACTTGGGCCAGATATTGTTCATCAGGTTATGGAAAAAGTTAAAGTGATTCAACAGTGATTACAGACGGCCCAAAGTTGCCACAAGTCATATGCTGATGTTAGAAGAAGAGGACTTGAATTCGCCATAGGTGATTGGGTATTTTTAAAGGTGTCACCGATGAAAGGGGTAATGCGGTTTGGAAAGAAAGGGAAATTGAGTCCACGTTAAATAGGCCCATATGAAATTATTAGAAGATTTGGGCAAGTTGCTTATGAATTAGCACTACCTCAAGAGCTTTCCTCAGTCCATCCTGTATTTCATGTTTCAATGCTTCGAAAATGCATAGGAGATCCATCGCGTATTATTCCCATTGAAGATGTTCAAATTATAGAGGATCTTACCTATGATGAGGTACCCATTGCTATTCTAGATCGACAAGTAAAAAGATTGAGGAATAAAGACATAGCTTCCGTGAAAGTCCTTTGGAGAAATCAACAAGTAGAGGAAATCACATAGGAAGTTGAAGAAATGATGAAATCCAAATACCCCCATCTATTTCAAATGGATGAAGAAGTTCAAAGTGCGAAAATGGAACAATGACAAGTAAGTATCCATGAACTTTAAGTGTTTATGTACATGTATGCTAATATAGAGATGCAATTGTTGTAATCGAAGCGATATCGTTAACATTCGAGGACGAATGTTCCTAAGGGGGGAAGAATGTAACACCCCGTGCCTTACCAACCCTACTTTATGACATTAAATAATGTTTACTTAGGTTTCGCAATCCATAAGTAGGTATTTGGTAGTGTTAAGAAGGAGAAAAATTTGAAATTTGGCCTCGTACATATGATTAGCCCTTTGTAGGAGGTGTTTTGGGATTTTTCGTGGGACATTTGTGGGGTTCAAAATGTAATACCCCGTACATATTCCAACCTCATTTGGTAACTTGGAATCATGCTTACTTGATGATTAAGATCACTAAGTATGTATCTTATAGTGTTTTGATAGGGTATTGGATGATATGCAAGTGTTGAAGAAGTGGCCGGAAAATTCAGCAAGATGTTAAAACTTGCGCCACTCCCTGTTTCAGGGGGTGTGGCGCAATCCACCTGATTCAGAGGGCATCCATTTCTTGTGCCACTGCCTTGCTTTTCAGCAGTGGTGCAAGGCACAAAAAGTGTGCCCTTCCGGGCTAGTTTCGCAACGCAATGTTACGTCGATTCTTCTATGGTTTCTTTTGATTCCTTGGAGTTCTTTGAGCATTGTTAAAGCTTCAAATACCTCAATACACTCCTACATACTTCTACATGATCAAACCATGGAACACAAGTAGTTATCATAAACGTTCAATGAAGCCATGGACGACTAGAATTTCTATTTTTGCGATTGAGACGACGAATGAGAATCTCGTAAGAGGATATTGTCGTGATATTATGGAATTATTTAAACATGAGACATACGATGTATTATAAATGAAAATTGGTGGGCTAAGTTGAGATAATTTATTGGGCCCAATTTGAGGCCCAAAAATGAGCCAAAATGAAAGGCCCAAAGGGTAACTTGACCCATTCTTCCACTTTGACCAAGCAACCATTGCATTTAATGGAAGGAAATGGCTAAGGATGAATTGAGCACTATATAAAGGTCCCAAAAATCAGATTTTTATTCCTAAACACACACAACACATTTTGAGAATTTACAAGACATTTTCTTTTGGTTCTCTCAAACCCTAAGAACCCTAAGCCTTTTTCCTTGGACAAAATCATCCTTTTCCAAGCCTTGGTAAGTATTTATTCTTATGTATTGATATGTTATATACTTAAGATGGTGGGTATATCATGATGGTTATATTGGCAAGATGGTGAATAGTGTATTTGTGCATTTGGTAAAAGATGTGTCATTTTTGTGATGTGAACTTGAAAAGGGACTTGATGTCTTGATGAAAGAGCATGGTATGGATAAAATATGAATATGTATGGTGTGATTTTGTTATTAAACTTGTTATTTTCATATAAGTGTAAATTGTGGGATTTTGGCCGATATGTGCTATGAGGTGTATTAAGGTAATTTGATGGATTATTTGTGATGTGGTGTGGATAAGAAAGTGTAAGGAGAAGTGTTGTGGTGAAATGTATTGATTATCATGTATTGGTCAATGTTGGGAATATTGTGGGATTTTTGGAATGATAATTTCATCAATGGTTTTGTCAAGGGGAAATGACATGTTTAAAGGCAAACATGTAACTCATTGACGTTATATGCATTTATAAGGTAGTTGGTGGTTAACGTGAATTCCGTTATGTATTTGTGTTGTAGAGTGACACATAATGAAGAAGCGGGACTATTGTACACACATCTAGGATTGTATATTCGTATTGAGAATACAAGGTATGTAAGGTTACTCTGTCCGTATCTTTCTGCGGCAAATAATATTCACATTGACATTATGCTTGTCCCATCCCGAAATGTGCTAAGGTATCCTATATGCAATTATCAATGGTCATTATCATATATTTCCTAATCATTGATCAATTGTGAATCTCATGTCTCATATTCATGAATAATGTTCCAAAAGCCCAACAAGGTTGTGTTCCAATGTTCCAATAGTGATTATACTCATGTCTCTTGTTCATTGATTATTGTCCAATGGTTCTAATGGTAGTATGTTTCTAATAAAGATATGCTTCCAACAATGTTTATTTACATGTCTCTCACTCATTGGTTAATGATCCAAAGCTTCATATACAGTTATGACTATCACTGTATCAATCTCAAAGTAATGAATGAAGTAATGCAAATATGTGGTCAATGATTAAGTATGGGTGGTAGCTTTGGGGGCAAACGCCTAGCTCAAGCCGATCTCGAGATTTGTTGGATCAGGGGGCAGTCCTAGAGGCATACGCCTAGCCCGAACCGATCCTGACAGGAGGCAGCTCTAGGGGTAATAACCTAGCTCGAGCCAAACCTGATATGTTAGTATGGGTGGCAGCTCTAGAGGTAATAACCTAGCTCGAGCCGATCTTGATATATATTAATTTATGGGTGGCAGCTCTAGGGGCATAAGCCTAGCTCGAGCCGATCCCAACATAACGAGATGTTATGTTAAAATCCACTGTTCAGTCGGGGCCTGGGTATCACAGGTCACAGGCAAAGATGAATAATCATAGAAGTAAAGATACAAAGAAAGTAATGAAAGCAAAATACATGGTTTCCAAAGTTCAGTATAATGATTTATCCATATTGATCATTTATTTTATTTGAGTTCATTGACATATTTACTTATCACACAAGTTTCATATGGCCTTACATACTCAGTACATTCTTCGTACTGACCCCTCTTGGGGGATTTACCTTACCTGCTGCAGGCGCAGGTAATAGTAGGCCTCCACAGTAGGTTTCCAGTTGTTGCAGACCATTGGTGAACTCCAGTTAGTTCGGGGCTTCTCTGAGTCACAGTTGTTCATATGTTTTGGTATTGTACATATTGTATAAAACGGGGACTTGTCCCAACTTTTAGTTCATTTTGGTCAATGCTATTGTTAGAGGCTTTTGTAGACGGATGTGGGTGTATAAAGGTAAAAGGTATATGTCGTTTTTGACTTGGTGGCCTCAACGGCCAAGTTTCGCATATGTATATATATATCACATGTTCCATGAATTTCGTTGTTGGTCTTTAATGCTATTACGTGATTATGGGTTTCTTATAGCATGCATATGGTTGAATAGAAGTAAAGCTTGGTTCTCTCGGGCCTTGTCGGCTACAAGTGCCAATCCGTCCCGATGGAATTTGGGGCGTGACAATAACATACCGTACAGGGGGAAGGAATAGGACAAAATATACAAGATGATCCTACCCGAGACCTTGTAAGGCCGGTACGAGAGCCACTACTAACAAAAAAAGAGTACTAGATAGTATCCAAAATATGCATAATATATACACAGTAGTCTCGAAGGCAAAACACTATATTGGAACAGATGGAGGAGGATCGGCCTCAGACTCTAGAAAGCTCACCTTGCTCTGAATCAGTACTGGGTCAAAGAATCACGTCAATGTTGGCGGCTCGTACTCAAATCTGCATCAGGGAAAAGATGAAAAAGTGCAGTATGAGTACCAAAGCAATAGGTACCCAGTAGGCATCATCGGCTGACAGAGCTCAAATATAGCAAAAACATAACTAAAATGCGAGAGTATAAGCTAAGTCAGCAGTGATAGGGGTAGAAAAGTAAATAGCTAATAAACTATGCAAGTGCCATAAGGGAAATAAAAAGAAACAATACAGGAAATAAACCACCCAACGGTAAGAAATACAACTAACTATAACCTAACTGGCCCCCCAAAATCCCAGAAGGCACACGAAAAAAGATAGTTAACCCTATCGAGCCCCCCATAAGTCGGTAGGTGCACACAAGAAGTAACTAAAGTAAAAGCATACATAGCTCATAACTAAACCGATCCCAAGTAACCATATGATCCTAGATCCGTGATAAAACCATCCAAGTGTGTACCGGGCTTGAACCGGGACCAACGGGTAATAATGAGAGGCCAGACGCCTGGCTCAAACCGAAAATAGTAGATAATAACAAGAGGCCATATGCCGGATTCGAACCAGAAACAGAGGGTAATAACAAGAGGCCATATAAATCATGTGCAACAGAACTCAGTACCACTGTCAATACTCTCAGAACAACCGTAATCGACACCAGAATACCCCGATCGTATCATAACCAGATGTCGAACTCAAATCGAAACTCATAGTAACCATAACATAGCCAGAGTCCAGCGAACCCATAAGTAACCAAACTCATCTGTAAAAATGAAATCCAAACCATACCATAACCGATGCCAAAGTTGTACCAGAACTCATATAAATAACAGAAATAAAGTATATATTGGTCCTGAACCGAAACTAAAATGCATTTATATAAACATACGCATAACTAGCTAAAAAGAAGGAATCCAAGGTTTCCCAGTTTAATACCACGCCCTAAGCTCATAAATACTACGTCATACTAAGGGATAACGGGCCCGAAATCTACCAAAATGGGGCCCTAACCGGATAAATAAGGCATAAAAATATACTAAGTCAACAACCGGGCTAAAACTACCTGCCCAAAACTAGCACAATAGTAAACTAATACCATACATAAGCTCAATCTAAAGATAGGGTAAGCCTAGCCTACCTGAAGGCCGAAAACCACATTCGTGATCACCGAACCGAAGCCTATCCCTTTCGAGAAACCTCCAAATGGTGCCACACTAGAATCCAAGCTTGATTAACCTGATTTTCTTTTTCAAAATAAAATATTTGAGTTAGAAATATATTTCCCACTAAATTTTCTCCATGAAACTATATGGAGAATGAATAAAGGAAATGTTCTACATGTTGTGCGATTTTTTTATAACTAAACACCAACTTTATCTAATAATTGAATCCAAACTCCTTAAAAATAATGTGAAGTCAAGTAATACATTTAGGTATATAATTGTATGGTCTTGGCGGTGGAAAACTAAGGTTCTTAGTAGACATTTAAGACACTTACCAAATATAGTAGCTGCATAATGTCTCAACTTGACATGTGGCAGCCCGCATGTAGTTGAGAAACATGTTTTCCCTTCCTTCCACTTCCACGTGGAAGTGGAGTTGTCAACCCCCCCCCCCCCCCCTTTATCTCACTCCATTTTTGTATATACTCGGATATTGCATAAGTTCATGGTAAAATAAATATCATATTTTGAATATACCATAATTAATAGAAAATTATTTCGAATAAAGCCTCTATTATATAATAATAATATTTTAATATGTCTAGATTCACTATCTCCGCTTAAAAATTAATAAGTTATAAAATCATATAAGTGTATCGTAACTAAAAAAAATTCATATACATCTAAATATTTTAGAAAGGTAATAAAATATATCTCTACCGAATTCTAATTTAATTTAAATATTCCACAACATGTTCAGTATTAGTAAAATTCTCAAAAGAACTACTCGAAAACTGAACTGTCAGTTCCAGCAAGTTATAAATAACTTGGGGCAGTTATAGAAAAGCCTTAAACGCCGAAAATGCACAAAAACGAGGGAAATGACCGGGAGGGTCATTACAATAGCGGCCCCGTGGTAGCAGCCTACCTCCCGCTATAGCAGAATAGGCGAGGCAGGAACTTGAGATTTTTCCCAGTTTTGCCATTTTCACTACACAATATCCAGATTTCGACATCCCATGCTAATTCCTTTACATTAAACTCTATATCCGAAGTTCTACTAACCCCAACTCAATTCCGAAAGTTTCTATGGGCTACTATGACACTTATTTATCATAATATCACATTAATTTCATCAAACACTACACCTCGAGACACCAAATATCTCTAAACTACACAACTTCATATTTTCATTAGAACCGACCCTAGCCTGAGATTTCATCACCTCTCATCCTAGGAAAAACTCTATCCGGGCACTTACACCCTATCCAATGCTATAACAAACACATCACCACCAAACAATTACACCACTATGGGTTTCATTAACGCATAAATTTTCCACCACTTGTCACATTAGTTTATTCTACCCTCAACAATCAATCGTTTACAAACAACCAGATTTTTGGTTATTACCCGAGGATAAGCTATACTTATTTAGCTTCACAACCAGCTTACAGCTAGTCAAATTACTAACTCAACATACCTCAACTACTCAAGGAGCAATACTAATCAAATATTATCGTGCAATAATGAGAGGGACATGTCTATACATAAACACATCTAATAACAAGTCAATAACACCTTTACTTTACTTTATTTCCATCAATATCAATAATTCAAACATGTATAATTTAATACAGAAATCCACCAAGGCAACACCCTGACCAATGACAACAACTAATAACTAGGCAAGTATAAATTATAATAGATTATTCATCAAGTCAAGAACACAACTAACAACAATAGACCAAGTCAATGGTTCCTGACTAACGACAATAAGTTCCACCTTGCCTCAACTATTCTTTAAATAAGCATCAATAGAAATTATAACTTTCAATTATGACAATAACCCGGATAACTTATGGATCCAACTAACAATAATAAAAGTCACCAAGTCAAATAAAGTCTGACGTTTAAATATGTATGTCACCTCAAACAGACAACAATGCCATCATCAGACATTTAACTTATCAACATATCATATATTATCAACCACATTATAATCTTAAGACCAACTCTAGCAATTCAAGAAACAACAATTTAACATCATATTACTTTAAATCACAGTTATAAATCACAACAAGATTTTCTTACAATAATTCTCGCTATTATGCAACAATAGCCTCCTTTTCATGATACTTATTCACATACCAACTACTTGAAATAAGAGTTTCCACAATCATATACCCTTTTTCCCTTATCACCCTTATCATTTTACCAATGATAACATCATGCCCAATATTTAGCATATAGTTTTCCACTTAAACAACATAACATACAATTCTTTTAGCCATCAACACATAACCAAGTTATGACCTTTCACAATTCACAATTTCACAGTCATACAAGCAATACTAATCCACATAAGTATCAATCTCAAAGTTTCATCTAAAAACAAGCCCTTTTTATTATCCTTTATTCACCTCGTGGATAACCACTAGCCGATTATCCAGAAGCTTACACTGCCTTTATAGACAGATACCGATTGGAACCTTCCCAGTTCTAATTTTCATTGTTTGTGTCATTCCAAAAGGAGTCAAATGACATCCATTTACCTTATTGAGATACCAATTGGAATCGGGAGATACCAATTGGACTCAACTCATAAAAGCAAGCATAAAAATAGTACAAAAATAGAGAAGAAAAGAAACAATTTCCTAGAATGCCTCATAGCTCCCTAAAAATTAGACGTGGATGTCAACACACCAATTCGCAGGACTCTACTCCATATTTGCTCTTATACTGGGAGACCGATAACCTAGGCTTTGATACCAACTGTCATGACCCAATTAATCGAATTGTGTGGACATCTACTCTAATCCATCTAGAGAGGAGAACCATTACCACCCATTCAAAACAATACGAAAGTTATAAATAAATTTGATTAAAAACTTCAAAATCTGATAAATATACAACCTTTCTCAACTTACAAAGGATAACAAAAACACCTTTCCCAAAGACTTATTCTAGGCACGTACAAGGGCTTCTAATATAGTAAAAGACGAAACAAAAGACACAGCTCCCACAGTAGAAATGAAAGGAGTAGAAGCTGCTGGAGATTATCCATGTCACCTGAGAACCATCAATTGATTCAGCAACCATACAATACCCCCAAAAGGCTATAGCAAGTGTAGCATTAGTACAAACAACACGTACTAGTGGGCATCATCGATCGATCAAGGTTAAAGCACATAACATATAATATAGAGATTCAAGATAAATCATGTACAAATAATATGATAGTTTACTCCCCTCTATCTATAGTTCATGCCATCACTTAATGTAAGTAACTTCCATTTTCCACTCAATACAGCAACCTTTAGAGCTCCGACCTAGGCTAAATATGAGTGCACACAACTTCACAGTCGAGCTAGAACAACTATCACGTCCCAAAATTTTGTGAACGGCACCTAGAGCTCTACCCAACCCGAATGAACCAACCGTACAAAAAGACCCATCTATATGCTTAATGAATATGTGCGGAAGTCTCTTTTCTTAAAGAAATAAATACCACCATTTGAGAAAAATTAAAATCAAGTTGAATACAATTTATTTAAATCAACTACCATTCTTTACAAAACTATATATTTCACAAGGTAAAGTGTTCCTGTCATACATACCACATGAGTATGAGTGTGGAGTCTCACCAAAAGCACTGACAAGAAATGTGAAGCAGTCCTATCCACGGGGCTCGGGATGCACAGGTTCAATCCCTGAAAATAAAAATGGAAATTTGGCCAACAGGCCTAAGCTCCATATGCCTAATATGTATCGTAAACCACTTCCCCAAAGAGTGAGACAAGAGTTAAAAAAAAATATGAAATATACATCACAATTAATATAAGAAGGAACATTTATATCAATTAGAGATTTAGTAGAAGAAATCATATAATAATTTAAAACATGTCCTCAATCTTTCCTTAAGCAACAAGCTTTGCGAAATCAATAAAAGTTATTCATTTACCGGGAAAACTACACTATCACTGACACAACAGAAAAGTCAACTAGGCTATGTGCCTAGTGGCAAGTATCATATACCTTACTTGCTCAGGTCGTCTCATCATAGTGCCGCACAAATCGACTCAGTCATGCTAATAATGTAGCATAATGGTACCCTCTCGTGGGGGCACTCTACCGTAATTCCAAACCAAAAGGTTGGTTCTATACCTACACCGACACGTGTAGTTTCATGACCTAATAAGGAAAAATAGCCAAGGTCAATCTTGGTGAACTCAAGTAACTCCCAAGATAATTTACATTTTTACCATTTCGACATTTATAGTCAATCCAACCATTTATGAAAGATTAAGTAATTAGAGATTTTCACAAATCATGAAATTCCATCTATAGAAAGAAAAACATATAGTTCAAATGTTACTTCTCTGCATTTAGCTTTTGAATATCAAAACAACCCTTCATTTCAAGAATAATGATATCAATAGTACTTAAGAATTCAGTATTACGGATTCTTGCAATTTTCTTGAAAAATAAATCTATGAATTTCATGTAATTGGAGAGTTAGGAGATGAGTTAAATGAGAAAAATCTACTAAATTAAAGTTGGCATTAGATTCTCACCTCAAGTGATATTAATGGTGGAGATTTCTTCCTTCTCTCTACACCTTCAAGACAAAGTCCCAACCAAAAGTACTTCTCTCTCTACATAATAATTCAGCAATTGCTTTTTTTAAAAATAAAAAAAAATGGTATTGTACTGTAGCATCAGTACGTTGACTTCCTCACTTATGGCTCAAGTTGTTGAATTATGACTTTTGGTTTTCTCCCTTTTAGAAAGTCTTGTCCCTCTTGTCTCCAAGTTAGTCAACAACTGCTCATGAAGCTTAAGAAATGATTCCTTGTTCACTTATTAAGTACTAATGCTTCAAGTTAGCTACGAAGCTTGGGTTCAATTACTACGTACTTAAGCTCTAAATTAGCTCAAATTTATCATAATAAATTCACGGAGCTTTACAACTACAAGGATTAACTTTCCAATATTTTCTTAATCTTGTTCCAATATTGTGGTTATGCATTATCACCCTAGAAGTTAGGGATTCATTTAAGGTCATGAGAAAATAAGTAGCAAAACAACAACACCCGCCTACCCAATCTTAACAATATTGACCAGTAGATCAATGACCATAAACACTTTTCAAGTAACTTATGTCCACTAAGAGCACATATCATTTTCAACAACTACTGAGATTAATCAAATACAACTCAATTAGGTAACATCTCAAGTCAAAACCCTGACAACCAGCATCAACCAAGTAAACAAACCATGATTCCATAATAATATACTGACCATGTCTCAAATACATAAGTAAATAGATAATTAAGAAGTATGCCATTCATTTACAATTTAGCCTGGACCACGCAAGGATCCAATTAACTCAATAAGTCAGTAATCATGACCCCGCTCAGTCAAGGAACCAATAGATATCAAGTGAACGGATAAACCCAGTCCACTCAAGGAACCAACATATATAACAAGTAAACAGATAAATCCGGTTCACTCAAGGAACTAACATATATAACAAGTAAACAGATAAGCTCGGTCCATACAAGGAATCGACATGTATAACAAGTAAACAGATAAACCCGATCCACTCAAGGAACCAACATATATAGCAAGTAAACAGACAAACCCGGTACACTTAAGGATCCATTCCAGCAACAACCATGTTAATAATTAAAATTCTCGGTTTACTCAAGAAACCAAATATAGACAGTAACACATAATTTTGGTTCACTCAAGGAACCAATATAACAATTCAACACATAAGCTCGGTTCGCTCTAGTAACCAATCTAACAAGTTAAACATATAAGTTCGGTTCACTCAAGTAATCAATATAACAACTAAACACATAACCTCGGATCACGAAAGGAACCATCACACTCAGTTGTTCCTTGTACATACATGCTAAAGGTCTTATGATTGCCCACTAGCCATGCCCTGCAGGGGGACGAGCTCTTGTCCATGTACCAAATCCCAGACATCAAGTGCTTGCCAACCTTATATCAACCAATCCCGTGAAGATGTCCCAATATCGGTACATCCCACAATAATGAATATAAATCTCGTAAAGATATCCAAATACCGGTACATCCTACAATAGCAACAGATATCACAATAATTACAACCACAATGATAATAGGAATAACACTTGTAAAACCAATAAGCTTTTCATATAAGTTCATTGCATTCGATTAACACTTAGGATATCAAATAGTCATTCACTTTCCTTGAACATGCATTGTAATGAACAATAAGAATGAGTAGTTATCATGCACACATAAAACATGTTGGGTTTTAACTACCATAAACCATCACTTACTGGTCCAAGTGCAATCATCAAGTAAATTTACAAATATCACCACTTGCACCACAATATAGTCCTTATCCCAAAATCCAATGATTTTATTATTTGACAACATTTGTGATAAATCATTTAGCATGTTCATTAGCTTCCCAAGAAAAATCAAGCACTCATATTTACCAGCATGCAGTGCAACAAATGACCAAGCCTTTAGTTAAATTCACTCATTTATAGCCAGTTAGCCTTAATTCGATTCTTAATAACCATAAAATTATAACAAGGCTTTAGCATAGACTAATTCAACACCCAATAGCTCAACTATGATTACAATCTACCAATTCAATCAAACTTTCCAACCTAGTCACTTTCATTCCTGCTTCACTATAATCAATTTACATTAAAACCTTCCAATTTCGAAAAATACCATAATTACTAGTTACTAGTTTTCACAACTCATAGTCCCATTACCGGACACCAATATTCATATATTTTCCCTAATTATTACAATTAAAACATAATCCATAAAATCATCAAGATTTTCCCCAAAATAATAATTAAACCAAATTAGATTCCATCCATGTTCACCTTTTGATTATTACCAACCATTCATCGTGCCCGCAAGACTAAGCATGAAATCTAATCTCCCATCAAACTATATTTTAGTCATGCAATTTAACCAAGATCTACTACACATTAAACCTAGCCTACCTAGACGTCAAGCTGCTGCTACCGAAATGCACGATTCCGGGGTTGCCTTGCCTTTTCTTGTCGCTCAACAAGATCTCGGTCTAACAATAACAATCAAATAATAATTCAACCATTGTTCTGCAAATTCTAGGCATATAACATAACTTTCATTGATTTTAACCCAAGTTCGTTCATAAACTCATCATTCTAGGGTTTTTTACCCTTCAATCTACTAAAAAATCTCTATATTTTCGAGATCAATTTCTAGTCCCAAGGACACAATCTATCAATACTAACTCAAATTCGAGGGATTTCAACCTATTAATTTACTTTAAACAAGAAAATTTCACCTTGGTTAACTTTCTACCACCATCATGATCAATCTAATATTATTCTAAGAACTGTACGAGCATTAGATTGATGGAAAAACATACCTTGGGGGAGAAAATCGATGGAAAACTGAATAAATCGCCTCTCTAGGGTTGGGGAATGATAATTTTGAGTTTTGGAACTGAAACCCGTCAAAAATAGGCTTATATACTGCCGCCATCCCACTATATTGGAAAAATTCCCGCTATAGCGGCTGGATCCCGCTACATTGGCCTCAGGTTTTCAACATGGACACTCTTCAGTAAAATGGTCATAACATTTTACTCAGGAAACGGGTTAACGAACGGTCAGTTGCATTGAAATAGTTAGATCAATTTCTAGTCCCAAGGACATAATCTATCAATACTTACTCAAATTCAAGGGATTTCAACCTATTTATTCACTTTAAACCAGAAAATTCCACCTTGGTTAGATTTCTACCACCACCATGATCAATTTAATGTTATTCTAAGGATTTTATAATCAAACGAGGGTTATATTGATGGAAAACATAACTTGAGGGAGGAAATCGATGGAAAACTGAAGAAATCGCCTCTCTAGGATTGAGGAATGATAATTTTAAGTTCTGGAACTGAAGCCCATAAAAAATAGGCTTATTTACTATCGTCATCTCGCTATAACGGGAAAATTCCTGCTATAGCGGCCTGATCCCGCTACAGCAGCCTCAGCTTTTCAACACGGACAATTTTTAGTAAAATGGTCATAACATTTTACTTAAGAAGCGAATTAACGAACGGTCAGTTGCTTTGGAAAGAAGGTTCGAAGATATTTAATTTGGTAGGTATTGGGTCGCATAACTCCTTATATTCTTGGAGGAAAGCTCGTTTGAAGTTGACCCTAGTTTAAACTTAGTCCGAAACTAAATCGGTAAGGACACTTTCAACTTAATTTTGTGCTAGGGGTGTTGTATGACCTTAATTCGTAACTACTGCACTTACCTACAAAGGAATTGATCCTAACACTTATGACGAATGAGATTCTTATACCTTTACCACAAATATTTTTAGTAACGACGGAACAGGTCGTTACACCATGTAATACCAAATAGGGTGTATAACTTATATATCTATTAGTTATACATAGGCTCAAAACTCATACCAAACAAAGGATTAGTTAATACCACATCTATACATGTATTATTTGTTTTAACACGCTCTACCAAACGACCACTAAGTGGGATTTGGCTCCTCTCCATTTTCCCCAAATTCTTGCTTGGATTGTCATAGTTTATAATCAAGGATTTAATTAACTAAAACAAAATTCTAATCACGATTAAAATAATTAATTACTTCCATATATTTGATTCCAAAATATTTTTACAATCCCATAAATCTAGCTATATATTATATCATTCCTAAATATGTTAAAAATTCATCTTTTTCCTCTGAGTAATTTTTTGCCGAGCAACATTTTTTTTTGGTTGTAAATTTCATTTAGTTTTTGTATTATCATAAGCTGGAGTTTACCTTTATATTTTGAATTTTTGAATTTGAATGTGAGCAAATATAATGCACGGCAAATTTTTTGAAAGATTAATCATATTAGAAAAGGTACAAAAGGAAGGGGGGGAAAAAGAATGCACGGCAAAAATTTACTCAAAAGCTAAGAAAGAAAAGTTTGAAAGAGATAATGTACAACTAAAATTTTGGGATTGTAAAAATATTTTGAAATCAAATATATGGAAGTAATTAATAATTTAAATCATGATTAGGACTTTAGTTTAGTTAATTAAATCTCATCCATTGATTATAAATTATGACATGTGTCATCAATTCAAGCAAGAACTTGGGGAAATGGAGAAAAGTGAAACAGAGAGGAATCAAATCCCCTTAATAAGTGTATTGACTTGTAATAAAATTTAATTTTTCAGTTAACCGAATTTAATAATACAAAAACCAACAATTGAACCGAATAACCAAAATTTTAAAATTTAAAATCGAAACCAACCAATTAAACTGAAAAACCGAAATCAAAACTAAAAAAAATTCAGTTCGGTTGGTTTTTTCGATTTGAACCAAAAAATGTGCAGCCCTAGCTGATGTACATAAATTTTGAAGGTGTATAAACGATCATATATTAGAGTATTTAACTTACACAATAAAATGAGTTGAAATGTCTAGATATACATACACAAAATTAAAGTATTTTATTATCAATTGAGACCAAATTAGAATCCACCATGTTCTTTGAAAAAGTTACATGAATATTTTTAGCGTTTAATGGCAGGAAGATATATTGACCATGGACTCAAAAAGAAATTGAAAAAGATAAGAAGACTTGGTAGTTGACTAGGTTGCTTCTTCGTCCCCTCCTTGCTACCCTCTTCAGTGTGTACTCACAATTCAGTCCACAATTCACTCATATAAATAACTACAAATCCTTTCACTCATTAGCAACTCCAATATTTTTCTAACTTCTTTCTCTCTCATCCCGTGAATATTACTATTTCTTTTCTCTTTCTTGTCAATTTAGAAAGAAACTAAAGAGAAAAAGAAATTAAGTCTTGATCTGCTACTTACTTCGATACACTCACTAAACTCAGATCTCGAAGTCTCAGCTAAAAAGATGATGGTTAGCTTTTCTCTCTACCTAATTTCTACATAGTTTTATTTTTCTGTACCTTAGTTAAGCTCAAAAGTTAGTTATCTTTTCGCCGATTTTGATTCTCAAGAAAGTTAGTTAAAAGTGAAATTCCCTTTTTTGAAACACTCCACACACTTTTACTTGAGTAATATACGTTATGGGTATCTGTATTTATAGTATATTATATATATATATATATATATATATATATATATATATATATATACTGTTTTAAAGTACATTTACTACTAAAACTAGTCAATTATTGGTGGAAAATGAATTTCTTGATGGAGCTATGTTAATATTAATTAATGAATCTCCCATTTTGGTTATTCATTTTACAGAAAGTAGTACTGAAGTTGGAGTATCTCGATGACAAAGTCAAGCAAAAGGTCATGAAAAAAGTTTCGGTTGTGTACGGTACGTTATTATTCATTTTTTGCAAAAATATGTAGATCCTGTTTGACTATAGATTCTGAAGTTGTTATTTTGGAAGTTGAAGTTGTGTTCGGACATGCACTTTGCTTGAAAAAAAATTAAAATTTTTGCGAGCAAAAGTGAAATTTCTCCCAAAAATTGATCTGAGTCAATTTTGGAGAACTCGAAAATCTTCCTTCCTATGGTATGCTCCACCAGCACAGGCCTACCACTCTTCGCGCCTGCGGTATTTTTGCCAAACGGTGCTTGCCAGTAGTGCATCCTCCCCGTTTGCTGTATGGGCAGGTTGTCCCTCGCTGCTGCATTCTTTTAAGCTATGGATTAAAGAAACAAATATAGTTGAATGAAAGAGCCGGCGGGTTATACGTTCCACTGTGTCTGAGGTGCAGGTAGTGATGATCACCCCGGGGTATCGCTAGCAATGAGATAAATTTTCGCTGATTCAAAATTTATGGTCAAACGCTAGCTAAGGAACCGAGATCTTGCAATATGGAAATATTTCAAGTTTGAGTGATTATTTGGTCTGTTTCTTGCAGGGGTTGACTCAATATCGATAGACACAAAGGACAAGAAATTGACAGTAACAGGAAACGTAGATCCAGTTGAATTAGTTTCAAAATTGAAGAAGCTATGTCACACTGAGATAGTCTTTGTAGGACCAGCAAAAGAGCCAGAGAAGAAGAAAGATGAGCCAAAGAAAGAGGAAGCAAAGAAAACTGATGACAAGAAAGGAGACGACAACAAGAAGAAAGAGGTGGCAGCAATAAAGGCATATCCAGCACCAGTTTACTATCCATATCAGCATTATCCAACCCCTGTTCCGGCTCGTTATCATCACTATCATAGTATGGAAGAAGATCCAACTTCTTGCGTTATTTGCTAACTTCATATCGTGTTTATTTGGGGTGGTTTGTGGATTCAATTCACACCTATGATTTCTTTCGGGAAATTTATCATATAGTTTGGTGTGTTCTCACTTATCACTGTCGTCCTAGATCTATTTCCATACCTAAAAAGAAAATATCTTTTGTATCTTTGGGGCATGCTGACCAGTATTGTCGCAACAGATTTGTTAATTAATTAGTGGTGCTTCTCCTTTGCCACTCAGCAAATTCTGAGAGATTGGCTTTTCAGTCCATTTATAAATATTCTTTTAATTTTATGTTACAAGTGATCTTTATTTTACGTATAAGAAATTTAAAAAAAGGTCTACTCTTTCCACATCTCCATCCTCGGAAGACTGACTGCGCGTTGATTTTTATACTAATCCATGTCATAACTTTTAGACATTTCAGCATTTTGGAAGATATTTGGTTGAAGTTGGAAAAGAGTATCTAAGAGTTCAAATTGTGTTTGGACAGAATTTTACCTGAAAAAGAAAATTTAAACAAATCAGGAGTGAACATTAGTATTTCACTTGAACGGCTGTTATTGAAGTCAAGCCACCATTCTTGACACACTACTGTTATCAACTGTTGCAATTGAATTCATGACTTAATCACTCCCCTTTTGTGTACACTCAAGTCTCCGTCAATGAAAAAAGTGCTCAGCTTATACTCACTTTATCTATCGTAATTTCTAAATAACAACTAGTGGGGCACGCCTGGGCCCAACATGAAGGAGCCAATTGAAGTTGTTATAACTCGGAAATAGAAAATTAAAGACTGTTGCAATATATGGATTAATTTCAAAGTGAGCAAATAATTTTTGCATGCTTTGAATATGGATTAAACAGTAGTCTCAATATTGAGTATCTTTGCACTCCAGAAACTAATCGTTAAGACACCATATGGCACAGGTTCTATCATCAACGAATCAGTAATCGTCTCACATATAATCGATCAACTACTTGGAATTAAGACGGTAGATATAATTGTATTGCAACTCAGAATTTTTATAACACTTTTACGTTCATAGAATCGTCTGCTACTTCGAACAACTTTCTAACAAGTATCACAAGTGTAGTTACTTGACAGTATCACAAGTATCACAAGCACTAATTTTTGGAACACTGATATAAAGTTTTTGATTGGGGCAATGAACCAATATACATAAATCTCTTTTTTTTTAGCAGACTATGCTGACAAAGAGAGGTAAATGGCGCCACAAATAAGTAACTCAACTGACAGTTAGAAGTAACAATTATAATGGAAGAACCAAGCTCACATTTCGGTAAAAGGTTTTTTACCACCACCAGCAGAACCAGCTGGAATCACCTTCAAGACATTGAACCTCACGGTCTTGGATAAAGGCCTGTAAAAAATGATGTTATCATGTACTTTTAACGGCAAATAATGAAAAATTACTTGGGTAAAATCAAGATATGATGGTCCAACCTGCACTGTCCAATGATAACATGATCTCCCTCTTTCACACGAAAGCATGGTGATATGTGGGCTGGAATGTTCGAGTGTCTCTTCTCATTTCTGAAATATTAACTACGTGTCAGAGCTAACAAAAGAACTACTGAAGCAGCCAACATATTTGAAGTGAAGAGATCTTGCCTTTGGTACTTCTTGACATAATGTAGGTAGTTGTGATGAACAATGATGGTTTTGTTCATTTTAGCACAGTGACGTGTACCAGCAAGGATACGACCTCGGATAGAAACATTGCCAGTGAATGGGCATTTCTTGTCAATGTATGTACCTAAATTGAAATGGACCAAACCATTAGGTTAAACCATAGAACAAAGTGAAAGTAAGCAATCATAAAAAAATTTGCTCAGAGTACCATTTTCTTTATGTGAAAATAGTAAGTTAATGTAACTTATTGTTAAAAGGTCATATATAAAAGCCCATAAATCTAAAAAGTTATTCAGGAAATTTTTTACCATTTCAGCCAAACACAAGTGAAACAATCCCAGCAGATTATCAGCAATAGCAAAGAACATTAAGATTCACAAGCAGAAAGTGAGTTACATGTATATATACAGTTGAAAGCCTAAAACTCTATTCCTATCAAATTATGGAAGTAGTTGAATTGACGCGGAGATGTATAAAGAATACTTAAAAGGAATAAGAACCCACTTGATGCAAAAACATAGGAAAAATAGTTAGTATTGTCCTCTTACACTACCGAGTAGTTTGGCATCACAATTTAAAGTAAAACTAATGCAGGTTTGCTTTTATAAACTTCAATTTCAAAAGTACCAATATAGTGATGGCAGATAGAATGTAATTTCACTCATAGTGTTGCCAAAAAATATATGAGAAGTTATAGAGAAACAAACTCACCAAGACAAAAGGTAGAAAGATGGTAATATAGTTTCACTTATGTAAGTTCACAAGGAAAGATTGTTGTCGACATCCTTTTCACTATATTCAGCCTGTTTGCTATGACAGTGCAACTATTGGTAAATTGAATTGTATTCTCCAACTTTGAGGTGTTGTTGCGGGAATTGCTTCCTGCTGAATCAAATGTATCACATTTTGGCGCATAGTAATGTTGCTTCAATTTACGGCAAGACTAACTTTAACCCACAATCTAAAACAATGTATCTATGCATATTTCAAAGGATAAAGGATAAGCAAATAAACCAGGAGACCACACGATTCGAAGAAAATAACAGATTTTGTGGCAAACATAAGCAGAACGTTCAGAAAACAATATTATTATGAGAACTGCATACCTTAAATTCACATATCAATTTTTTCTTCTAACAGCTCATTGAAACCAAAATCTCATTCCTAAATCCACCTATGTACAGTTGTATAAATCTCAAATCTGGGATAGAATTCACACAGAGGCCACCAGAACACAAACTGGAAGACAGAGCAAGATCATTACATTCAGAGGCCAAGAAAGTAAGCATTATGATGGAAAAATAAAATTGTTCTTATTCTACTACTACTATAAAACATACGCAAACACACACTAATATGTTGTAAATTCTTGATTGTTCATGTAAAAACACGTACACACAGACACTAATATGTTTTAAATTCTTGATTGTTTCAAGTATTGCAATGTTTGGGTCTGATTATAGGTACTATCCATTCTGAACCTTGCCAAAATGTTCATCTATCATGTATAGGCTGTATCAAGGCCTGGTATAAGGGTAAGCCAATAGCGAATAATGGTCAAACCATCAGTAGTTAGTATCCTGCATTCTTTAGCAATAGCTTTAGTTGTTTTAATAATGTCAGCAGTGACCATTCGCCCAGTAATTCCAGCAGCTAAAAAAGTTTTTACTATGTTTTTTATTCCAGAACACTTATGTTATAGGCTTTTGGGGGTACAATACATCACCTGTGTTGGTTCTTGTGTTGTCAGTACTCACTAAAGTAGCAGGATCATCAAACTTTCATTTTTCATAGGTGATGCTACTTCTCGAACAACATGTACTACGAATAAAATTAAAGTAAGAAAAAGAAAAGTAATTAGTCATGTTAAATTTTCTGGAGATAAAGTTGAAAGTTGTTAGTCTCAATGGCAAAAGCAAATATGACAAGGAGGATATGCCAGATGAATTTAAAAAAGAAAACGCACCAATAAGATCGATGTAACATGTAGAATGAGGGAATGGGATAATGTACAACAAAAATATTATGAGATAGCCTTCTGAATGATTTCATCATATACTATGTTAGATGTAGAATGATCATCTTGGTTAGTTGGTGTAGATGGTCGAATGAGTAATTTGACACAATTTGAACTTTTTGCTCTGGATAAGGCAACATAAAGCTGACCATGTGAAAATACAGGTTCTCGCAGATAAATTCCAACAAAATTCAAAGTTTGACCTTGTGCTTTATTTATAGTCATAGCAAAACACAATCTAATGGGAAATTGCGTTCTTTTAAATTGAACAGGTAGTTTTTCATCTTGTGATGACAATAATGGTATTCTTGGAATAAACACGTGTGTATTTTTGAAATCTCCAGTAGCAATTTTAGAACTAATAACATGAGTTTTAAAATCACAGCAAGTCAATCGCGTGCCATTACATAAACCTTCAGATGAATTTAAATTTCGTAATAATATAATTAGGCAATTCTCTTTCAAGCGTAATATATAAGGAGGCAAACCTGGAGGATTTAGAGTGTGCAACAGATCTTCAAATTGTGTTTGATTATTAAAATCAAGAGCTTCATCGGTGGCAATAAATGTTTTTTCTTTTCCTGTGAATCGATTGATAAGCATGTCATTTATTTCATCAACAAAATCATTTTTGGTTGTCAAGATCACACGGGAATCTATAGGAGATGAATTAGAACATGATGAATTCAAATTTGAGTATGTCACTACGAATAATTTATCTAAAGATTCTTTTTCAGTTGTGTAAGGGATAATCAAAGAGTTTGGTATTTCAATTTATTTGCGGAATTGATTGGTTCTTGTCCATTTCCTACTCTTAGAAGATAATTACAAAATGCAGGATCCGTTTTTGCTCTCATATTCTCAAATAATTGTAATTTTTCAAGTTTATTCCAAATGGTAGAATATAGCAAGCTTTCGCTAATGAAATCTTCTTTCTTTCCATATCGTACAACAGGGAGAGTTTGTCTGAAATCACCTCCTAAAACTACAAATTTTCCACCAAATAATGTATTTGTATGCATTAGATCTTGTAACAACAGATCAAAAACTTCCAACATTTTTCTTTTAGCCATAGATACCTCATCCCAGACAATCAATTTTGCATCTTTAATTAAACCTGCAAGCGAGCTTTCCTTACTAATGTTACAACTCTTATGTTCATCAAGGTTGATAGGAATTTTAAAACGGGAATGTGCAGTGCGTCCACCTGGAAGAATAGAAGCAGCAACACCAGAGGTAGCTGTTGCTAAAGCTATATATCCCATAGATCGTATGGTTGCTAATAAGGCACGATATAAAAATGTTTTCCCTGTACCTCCTGGACCATCTATAAAAAATGCGCCTGCTTTGTTTGAAAATATTCTGTCTATAATGATATTATAGGCAATCATTTGATTTTGATTTAATCTCTTATGCAAGAGTACATCGTCCTCACTGACAGTAATAGATCTTTCGTATTGGGCATCTTTTGTTTCTCTTGCTGCTGCAGAAGATATGATAGTTTCTGAAATGAGTTCGTATTCATTGACATCATGTCCCATAGAATGCAAAATGTCATTGATATGGTTTAAAGCTTGATACTGAATGGGTTTTTTCTCAGTAGTTTGTAACCCTTTATAGTCTTCGACCATTGAATCCTCAAATTGTTCCCATAATTTTCTAGGGTTGGCAGGAGAACAATATACCAATAATGTAGCAAATAAACGTCTCAAACTATGTGGCATCTGATAAGTTGCAGCTTCAGACATACAGTCTATGAAATTGTTAGCACAATGTAACAATCCTCTTTTCTCCGCAGATTCTCTAAAAGTACTACACGGCTGTCCATCCACAATTAGAAGATCTTTATAAGATGTTGGCCCTCGTACATATGTCAGTAGTAATCTAAGATAATATCTTTCTCCTTATGTTGGATGACATGTTACAATGCGTCCAACGGCAGAACGTTTTTTTCTTGGTGCCCAAAATTTATCAGTGGATGACCACACAAAGTATGTAGGAAAGTCTTTGTATAATAAATTAAGCTCCATAGCGTATTCATTAGTTTTGTTCATATAGAAGAATTCTGTTAACATTGTTTTTTTGATCATCGAATTATTTATAATTGTATTTATATCTTTATTGCTCTTATAAGAAACAAATTGTTGGCCTTCAAGATGTAGTTGAAGGCGATAAACACTGGGAGACATTTCACTTATAGCAAAACCAAAGAGACGCCATACAGCTTCTGGAGGGGATATCCATCTAGCAGACCGATATTCTTTAACTTCATCTATCTCTATGGCTGTATCGTTATTTTGTACACAAAATGCAATCTTGTCATGACCTTTACAAATGTATTTGTAGAGATATTTCACGACCTTGATGTCAGAACAAACTTCAACATTTATGTGACAATTAAATTTTCCAAGTAAATATGGATTGTATGGAACCACCCAAGAGTTATCTAAATATTGTTCTCTTACTTTCACAAGTTCTCCTGTATTTCGTCTTCTATAAATTGGATAAGAATCGGTTCCCTTTGATGTTTGATGAGCAAACCTTTTTGGATATTTGAATTTACAGTAACCTTTTTTTTTGGTACAAGAATTTGTTGGGTTTAAACTACCACAAGGGCCGTGCATCATATGTTTAATGACAAGCTTGCGCAGATCAGGTTCTGTATTGTCATCCGGTAGTTCGGCGCTAATTATATCATCATATGCCTCTACTGTCAATAGTTTGTGCTCATTACATAATATAATAAGAAAGTGTACATGGTGTAAACCTCGTTTCTGAAATTCCACAGTATACATAAAAGCAACAACCTTTCCAAAAATATTTCGTTTCAATATATCCGTCTTTAGTTCTTCTATTTTAGCCTTGAACACTCGGCTAATCAAATCAGGTCTATTTTGTGCCTCATCACTTGATAGTAGATGTTCTTTTATTTCTGGCCAAGATGGGTTGCATGTTATAGTTATGAATAAATCGGGTTTTCCAAAATATTGCACTAATGCAATAACATCCATATAACGTTGGTGCATATCTCTAGGTCCGCCTGTAAAGGAATTTGGTAGAAATATTTGTTTTCCAACCTTGGAAGTATCTCGTTCACCAAGTCTCAAAATGTCAAGAAGTCCTTGTAGTACACTCATTCTGAACAAATCTTGATTGAATGAAACAAAGTCTAATCTTTGTGTCTCCAATTTTATGTATTCATCAACCGAATATTGTTGTAATAATCTTTCCGTATGTAAAATTTCATCTTCATCATCGTTTCTTATCTGAAGTTTATAACAATAATATTCTCGAATCGACACTGTATCTCTTTTGCGTTTTCCTTTTTCCAAATTCCCAGCTTCCATATCGAGGAATCCATCAACAGTGGCAATTTTTTTTTATGTTAGGCAATTGTTCAAAGTCAGACAAAGCAGATTTTGTAGAAGTAATTTTTTTACCTCGAAACTTTTTAATACCACAATGCCAGCCACCTTGTTCGTATGGAAACAGTAATGGGTACTGCAAAGGATCATAGCGGCCAAAATAATAGTTTATCCTTTGTGTTCTGTCATAGTGAGTATAAATTTGAACATGCGGTGCATGAACAGCACAACCATCATTTTCATCAATCCATATAGTTGCAATCTTAGTAGTAGTAGGCAGATTATACACTCGTTGATCCAATCCAGCATCACATTTTAGTGCTATATGAAAATTTTGCAGGTTTGGTGTGTTAGCTAAAGAGCAAAGAAATATTGAGTATGAATTATTTTTTAGTATGTCCATTAGTTGAATCACAATTGATTCATGTAGTTTGTCAGAGTAGGCCATTCGATTTTCAAGCTCATTTGTGTTGTCATAAAAGTACAATTGCAAATTTCGTGGACTTTTTTGTTTGGGATATAAGGCTGCTATTGACTGATACATTTGTCCTTGAACTTTGAATGTGTAGATACCATGATCTCTCCGTGCTAAATTTTTATCGTAATTAACACCAAGAGATGTAAACGCAAACAGATTGTTATATGTTCTGATATATGTTTGGAAATGCTTGGATTCTGCATCATTTCTCAAATATAAACTTCTTAGATTAGTTGGCATTCTATGAGAAGTCAACTTGATCGTACCTTTGCCACAACAAAATCCGGGGACTTCATATTGAAATTTTTTGGCGCCGCAGAACTTACAATCTGGAACCGCTTGTAACTGAGCATAATCAGAACGTAGCCGGCTAATACTGGTGATGGATTTTTTATTCTTTGTAAGGCCTGCATATTGGAAACAACTCTAAGCAAGGAAAATAGAGGAAATGATAAAATGGGGGATGAGCCATACTAACCGCTAGTTCTAATTGTGCCAAAGGTGGGAGTACAGGAATTGTTTGTGGTACCTGATGTTGAACCTGATTCATAATATTATTGATGGATTAATATTTATAGCAGAAGATAAAGTGAAAGACAATACGTTTCGAGGCTTACTTTTTAAAAAAACAGTAAAATAAAGATTAATTGTACTGGAAAGGGGAAAAATATTACTTTTGTTGTGGTATTCATTCATTTCATATAATATAAAGGCAAAGTTACCTGTTTCGTGAATCACAAAGGGACTACATATATCTTTTCCTTTTTCTGGATTATGGCTCAATGTAGGCACACGTAATTGAGAGCGGACAGCTGGTACAAAGAACACATACGATGTTTTAGTAGGTGTAAAATAGAACACCTATGAAACAACATAATATTAACAGATCTTATTTTTACCAAGATTAAAAACGTAAGGTACTACACATAAGCAGAGATAATTGATAGGCGAATATTGCTATCATAACATCACCTGTTTCAGGAAGTGGAGTCGGTTCTCGTATGGTAAGAGCAGTTTGTTTCGGGACTCCTGGTTTGCAACAAGATGATTTTGGTTGACTGGATGTGCCCCCTTGCATGAAAATAGTCATACATTACAATAAATCTTAGAATATATCACAGTTGGAAGATAACAATTCTGACCATTCATATCAAGGATAAGAAAGATTAACAAACATACTTTTTCCAGAAATTTGGAAAGAAGGAACCACATTTTTTCTGTCTTGAAGCATGGGTGATGCTATAAGGATGTCGCATTCAATGACAACTATGAGAAAGTACATATGAATAACAAGACATGTATAGGGAGAACAAAAAATAGTTAATTCGCCGTCCTAACCTGTTTTTGAAGGAGAAGAAGAGCATCCAACATCAAAATTGTGTTGGCAAACATATGTTGATTCAGTAGGATTTAAAGAGTCTACATTTTCAAGAATACGCTTAGTTGTTGCCGCTCTTTTTTTGAGGCGTCGTTGGAGCAGAAGCGCCTTTTTTGCAGTTGTGGGCATATCGCGGTAAAGTTGGCGTTGTTTGGTGTTCTTATCATAAGCCTTTGTTGTGTCGCTATGACGCTTCCTTGTTTGTTGAGGATCCATCGGTAAAAAAACCTGATGTCGAGAAGTGCTAGTGTTTCAATCACTTTAAGAACCTGTAGTGCAGCACCAAAAGATAGCATAAAGAAACATTATCTACACCTTTATCATGTTCATTAAGTTAGATATCATTTTTGTCATATGTTCTTCTGGTCAATAAGTAAATGTCATCACTGTAACATCATTGTCAGATATAGTCTATGTAGGTTTAATATTTTGTTTACTTCTTCTCCTTTCCTTGTTTATTTATGTTATGCCAAAGTTGTTTATGAAAAGTTTTATGTCTACAGACTAAAAGAATACTCCCTCCGTCCTATTTTATGTGGCTTAATTTATTTTTGATTCGTCCCAAAAAAAAATGTCACATTTTCTTATTTAGTAACTTTTTAAAAGCACAATTACTCTTTTACTCTTATTGATCCCACTTATAAGGTCTCACTTAATTAAAAATAATAGTAGTACATTTTAAATAAAGGGTAATTTAGTAAACATCACCAAGATCTTCCCTTATTTATTAAACTCCGTGCCCGATCAAAGTAGGTCACATAAAATGAGACGGACGGAGTATTTCTTTGGCATTTTTAAAGAAATTGATGAATGAATAACCAAAACTTAACGTTACAGGCCAATTGGGGCAAAAGAAGGTCCAACAACGCGAATTGGGTCACCATTTAAGGGAAAACATTTCCTTGTTTGTTTGGGAGGCAAATGCAGTCAACGGGAAAAATATTATATATAAAGCATACAATATAGAAGTATGATCATTACGCCTAAACAAAATTATCCTGCTATACCTCTTAGAAAGAAAAGGACTTGAATACTTAATAACATGAAAATACATTCATATAAAATTCTACTTCAAGCACATATATTGGAATCATTAAATTTGTTAAAAGTAACAAGATTTTAATTAATCTTTATATTATATATGGCTGCACTGCGTGATGTCATTTTTACCTCTTTAGGGATACAATAAATTAACCAACTGGAATTGCTTTTCTCATCATTTGAAGTATATAATAATATTCTGTTCCAACTAATTCTGATTGTTCTGGCAAGGGATAACGTTTTTGCAAAAGAGAACTCAAAAAACTCAAAACAATCACCAACTTGAAAATGTTGTAGCATGTTCTGTAAAAAAGAGGCCACTTTCAGTTTCTAACCCTACAACAACAACAACATACCTAGTGCTGATTGTGGAAAGATAAGATGGAATTTCCTCATAAATGGTGGATGGTCAGGAGCTATTTGTGATTTTAGTGTGATAGGATAGTGATACTCACATAGAATTTGATTGTGAGGCGCCTCTGTGAGCTTATTATTGTCTTCTCTATGAAGCTACTGTTCTTGTAGTTCTTAGGTAATTGGTAAGAAGTAGTTGACATGATGGATGATGAAAAATTACCTGTTAGGAACTTCAGATAAAAATAAAAAATTTTGTTTCTTGGTTTGGAGAACTTTGACTGATATGTAAAGTCTCAAGTGAAATAAATCATAATCAAATCGAACAAAGAAGCACAAATAAGAACATAAGGAATATAAACGAACGGGCTACGACTATTCATGGCGTATGTTTTTTTTCCACAACTTAAGCAAACAACCAAAGCAACTTATATGCCCAAGCATGACATAAATTGATAATAATTTTCCAACTGTTCAAACTAATAATCCAGCTGAAGCACATGAGGAATTGGAATTCGAAACAGTAAAACTCACTATGCAAATCTCTGTAGCCCAAATTCAGCTGGATGTAAAAAGACGGTCGAAGTGGAGCAATTCCTGCGAGAATACGCTAGAGGGAAGAGGCGGTATAAACAATGGAAAAAACAATAAAAGTAGCGGTGTAAACAATGAACGCAAAGACTAAAATACCCTGGGACCAAGAGTTAATTTTTATACTCGCCTTATTTTATAATCATCTGAAAGATTGTAAGTGAAAGTGATGTCAATCTTTCATGGAAGATTCAAAGCAGCAGTGGAGAACATTTTCAAATTAAAAAACTAAAACAACCTTAAAGAAGGAAAAATAGAGGGAGATCTTACCTGGTAGCTGTAGAAGCAGCAGATTTAAGCTCAAAATCAAAGCAAAATACCTAGGAGAAGATGATGATGAACAGAGGAAGAGCAAAGAGACGAAGTGAGGAGGAGGTGAAATGGTTTTTTTAAATTTTATTTGGGCATACAGATAGACACAAGTAAAGTAGTAGACAATCAAGATGAAGTTACAGAAATACCCTCGGCTGACCCCAAGCTCCTCTCTCATTCACTCTTATTATATAGAGTAATTCAAAATAAGTATTTAATAAATAAAAAATTATATCTTAAGATATAATAAAATAATCAAAATCTCTCCTAATTAATATTTTGAGCATGTAATAAAGAAACACAAGAAATAATTTGAGGGGAGGGAAGTAGTGAAGTTAGAAGACGTAGCCTGCATTCGCATTCACATACAATTAGAAGACGATTCTTGATTCGAATACTTATACTAGTACTATTTGTCAATGAAAAATAACTAATTTTTACATGGATACAATGCGATTATCAATAATTAAATATTGGACGAATGGAGTATAAAATTGATCTAGCAGTACACAAAAGCCAATTGAACGTTTAAAAAACATGTCTAAATTAAAGAAAATCACTTCCTTCTGTTTCAAGAAGTTGCTTCAAACATCGAGAAACAAAAATAATTGGAGGGTCCGCATCAACAGATGAAGAGTAATCCCAAAGACGTTGCACATTCAACTCATCATGACAACAAACATGTTCGTAATATCAAATTCCTGCCAAACTTGTCCAGTACTTGCTTATGGTTTAGTGTGGCATATTTCTTTTCTATATATTAGAAAGACCAACTTCAACACGTCAGTTAATTGGTATTGAATAAAAGTTTAAGGGGCTTTAAGTCTTTAAATTTTTTTAAGAAATCTACCTTCATAGAAAAGTTGTCCTTTAGACTTTGTTATTTGAACCTCATAAAAAGCATTAAGAAAAGCTCATCGTTTCCAATTTAATTACAGATCATGCCCTCTTAGAAAGCCCATTTTTTCAATTTAATTACATACCATGCCCTCATAGAAATAGCTCCCATTACCTTTTCTATCTGCCATAAATATAGCCCATCTTTTCCAATCTAGGTACTTTCTATTTTTATTTAATTAGGTTTAGAATATTAAATTGTTTAAATTTAATATTTTACTTTTATTAATAATTATTCTTTATTTGAATTTTATATTAAAATAAAATTTTCTTTTTTATTTGATAATTTTAGTAAAGTAAGAAAGATTTATTATTTTTGTCTGATATTATCTGTGTCATTAAGTAATTATGAACTGCTAATAGTTAAATTTAAACTTTTAAAGTATAATTAATAAAGTTAATTTAGTAAAATAAATTCTTAAGAAATATTTTATTAAGTTTCGTGTCAAGTCAATATATATCAAACAAAAACGAATAAATGAAAAAAGCCTAATAAGATTTTACTTTTATAAAATATAATCCACTATTAAATAATGCATAATAATTAGTTATTCTTGTATATGTAAAACATATAATCCCGTATTTGATTGAGTACAGTGTTCTAAGAGGTGTGGGCGTGAGGCGAAGCGTTTTACCTAGCACGGGGTGAGATATAAACCTCGGGACATGGGGCGTAAGTCCCATGGATCTTTAATTTATAATTTATAATATAATAACATAAAATTATACAAAAATGCATTATTAATTTTTAAAAATTTAAAACATGAATAAAAAAACTCATAGAAAACAAAACTTTTAACATCATTTATAAGTAGAAATAGTGCAATGATATAAAAATTAGTATGTGATACAAATCAACTCTAACATCTTAACTTACAAATAATAAAAGAATCATAATTTCTTAAAATATATAATATCATACTGCACGAGCCATATGAATTAGCTCTTCCGTGTCTGCCGAACTTTACAATGGAGGGTGTTCAATTCGAGTATTGAATTTTCCCAACTCGGTGAGCACCCTTAATGTCTCTAGTAGATAGACTCAACAAGGAACCTTGCTCAGAGAAAGAAGGACATTAGTTTGAAGTCTCGAGTTTCTATCCCCTTTCTAGTGCTGCTTAAAAGGACCTAGCCTACCAAAACTACCCTCAAACAAATTCAAAGCCTCACTGCAGATTTTTTCTTTTATCAAACTCTCTACCACTATAGGGGCGACACAAGTAGTAGTGCCTGAAAGAGCTGATGCGGCTTGATCGCGATTATAAGCGTCCTACGTTGATCTAGTCGCCACCAGAGCCACAAAGGACTATCTAAATTGATTCGTTTCTGCCGATAAGCCCCAATTGCATCATAGGGTGCTTTTTTTGTATATAAGCCTTCGTATAAGATAGGATTTTCATTCCTCCCGCCAAAGCTAGAAAAGAAAGGAGCTCTCTCAACGGGTGCTGCTCCTGTCGACACTGTGCCTGCTCCTGAAGTAACCCGGGCTACCATTCTTGCTGCTAAAGAGACCATATCATCATGCCTAAAGGGACCGATGGAAGAAGTCTAAATGTAGTATATAGTAGTAGAGTGACCGTTTTCTTAATTTTCTGAATTTTAACTCCTAGCGAGGTCCCCTTCCGCCCTTTCTCTGTGCAATTTACCTCCCTAAAAGAAATAATCAATAAACTATTAATATTATAATTAGAACATCAACTCTTTCATGAATACAAATAAAATACTTTCAAATAACAAAACAAAATATGATAATTTTGAATTATAGGACAAAAACATAATGACCAATGACAAGTGCAGATGTAAAATTCGGATATGTATTTTTAAACAGAAATATTAAGTCATATTCACCCTTACGACATTCTCAATTAGTAAATAAGCTAGTTACTCTTAATTTTCTTATTTCAACAGATAAAAAAACTACTAAGCATCATTCATGTAGTAGAGAATTATGAGTATCAACAACGTTGATTAAGGAGTTTGACACAATTTGTGTAAGAATTATTAGGCGAGCCCCGGACGTTGGACCTTAGGCGTATTCAGGGCGTACAGTCGGGCGCTTAGGGCGTAGGCTTCATAGAACTAAGTCCCACACATGAGCCCCGAGGCGTTTTGCCAGTGCCCCGCCCCGGAGCGAGTCCGGACTCTACCTTTTAAAACACTGATTGAGTATACCACTACTATGAATTATTGATGATTACTATTAGTGATGTCAGAATTAAGTTAGTTTTTATACGATTAACATAATAGATTTTGAAATTGAGATTTTGAGCGGTAATTGTCTCTTACCTTGTAATCATATTTAAATATTAAATTATTAAATAATTTAATATTTAATATGTATTTAATTAATAAAAATTACATTTTCAGCTCCAAGGAACAAGCAGCAACACCTCCTGCTCATTTTGGTATTCAAGTACTCCCCCTCTTTGTTTCAAAATAGTTGATCCTTGTTGACTTACACTCCGCTTAAGAAAAAAATATTAGGGGTTTATTTTATCAAATTAGCCTTATTTATTATGCTTTAAAAATATAAATTTGAGTATATACACTTTGTTTAATTATTTAATGATAAGGGTAGTATTGGAAGAACATAATAATATTCTTTTGATTTCATAAAAAAGGATAACTAAATTAAAATAAATACTTTTAGAAAGAGGGTCAACTATTTTAAAACGGAGAGAGTATTTAGAAAGCTAGAAAATTTTCGGAAAGCTTATTTTTGTTAGTTGATGTCCATTCAGAATTACAACTACTTAAATTTTGGCTATTTGTTGTTGAAATTGGCATTCTGATAGTACGAATGAATTTTATTTAATAGGCTGCTTTATAATGGTCCTAATTCTTTACAGTGTATACATATGATTAACACATAATACTAATTTACTAAGATCAATGAAACAATATTTTTAAATTATTAAATATTAATAGCTAAATATGTAATGATATTAATATTATTATCATAATTAAATTAATACTAAATCATTAAATATGAGAACTTAATAAGTAAATATATTTTTTTGTAGTCAAAAAATTATTCTAATAATTAAATATTAATTTCAAAATTTTAAAATATTTTTTTCTTAAAATTTACAGCTATCATATCATTAAAAGGTATTCGAAATTATATTTTGGAAAAAATGACTATAGAAGTTAACTTGACAAAGTTGAGTGACTTTTGAAAGACTAAACAAAGTTAAGTGACTATGATGGTCAATTACCCAAAATTAAGTAACTATCCAAGCTTTTAACTCTGTCTTTGGATGAGTTCAGGTCGATTTTCATCGGTTTTTGATCAAACTGATAGTATATTTCTAGGATATTTAGTGAAAGTCGAGTAAACTTTTTTTAGAAAAATTAGTTTAATGATTCTCTTGCAATTAAACTATGAGTTCGATGATCCTCTGCGTAATTATATAACATAGAGGCATATTTCATTAGAAGATACCAAATTAAGAATTTCATGGTAGTCAATCAGATTTAAATAAGATTATTGTGATTGATATCTTAAGGATTTCACGACTTTTTTTATTACATTATAGAGATCCTTTTAAGTTTTAACAAGGCAAACCACAGAAGTCTGAACACCACCTTAACTCGTACGGCACTAATTTAAGTTCCCTTAGTTTAATGAAGAAAAGAGACCTAAGTGAACAATAAAACTTGTAGCCAGAACTTGATAAAAATAATTAAAAAGTGATCATGAAGGTCGAATCATTTTCGTACAACCTCATCTGACATGAATAAGTCTAAGCCAGTTGGAAGTGTCCATTTATGATTAATTGTCACACAGGCAAAGAGATAAAACCTTGTAAGACACAAATCACATGATAGCTTCTTCCTAGCTACCTATTTCTACTCATCTAGTTACGCAAAGGTGAGATCAATTTTTGTGGTGAGCTGCGTGGACATATTATGATCGAATTTTGATATCTAAGTGAACAATAAAACTTGTAGCCAGAACTTGATAAAAATAATTAAAAAGTGATCATGAAGGTCGAATCATTTTCGTACAACCTCATCTGACATGAATAAGTCTAAGCCAATTGGAAGTGTTCATTTATGATTAATTGTCACACAGGCAAAGAGATAAAACCTTGTAAGACACAAATCACATGATAGCTTCTTCCTAGCTACCTATTTCTACTCATCTAGTTACGCAAAGGTGAGATCAATTTTTGTGGTGAGCTGCGTGGACATATTATGATCGAATTTTGATATTTTATGATAGATTAGTTGATCAACTTTTGTTCATAATTACACAAAGTACTTGTGCATTGTCGAAGGTTTTCCTTCAAATTCTTCAACCAAGTCTGATTGAGTTTCTCATATTTGTGTAACAAAAAATGATCTTGTTAACGTAAATCGACAACTTAAATATGATATGTAGCGTAGACATACACATAAAATAAATATTTGCATTCAGAAAGAATAAATTAGTATGTAGCTGTGAGTATAAGTACAGATGCTACTTTCTTAAGTACATGTATAAGCTATTATACCATAATTCAAAGAACTTTTGATAATGTAAAAATAATCAGATAAGATATGGAATATTAGCCTTTCGTTGAAGTTAGCATTTTCGTATCAGAACTTGAATTCAAGATTTTTAGTTAAGGATGAAGCAGTCTCATCACTGATCACAACTCACACATTTCATTAGCCGTGAAGAATTAAAAAAAAAAAAAAATTAAAATCAGGGAACCATTTGATTTGGGTCATTTTGTTACCATGAAATTTCCCAAGTCCACTATAAAGTCAAGATCCTACCTTTTTTTTTTTCTTCGTCAATATCCAACTTCATCCGAAATTTTCTCAAAGTTCAAAGTAGTAGAATGAATTTGTCCGTTTGTATAGTATAAATATTGGCCTCAAAAAAGCCATTTGTGTAAACGCCCATTTCAAGCACCCTCCATTTTCTCCTCCAAATCCGTCCTACAAGTCCACCCAATCCTATTTTTCCGCCAACAAGAAAATCCCCAATCCACCATGGCAACACCACCACCACCAGTGTTCATCTCCACAGCCACTCTCCACACCCTTTTCACCCACAAATCCCTCATCAACCACCTTCAATCTTCCCTCCCATCCTTCACTTCCTCCATTGAATCCCCACTTCGCCATGCCCATCAAACAACCCCTTCCACTTCTCTCCTCCTCATGCCTTCTTGGTCTAGTTCCCCTTCACTTCCTTATATCGGTGTTAAGCTTGTCACTTACCACCCTAATAACTCCACACAAAATTTACCTGGAGTTCATGCTAGTTATGTTCTTTTTAATTCCATTACTGGACAAATTTTGTCCACCATGGATGCCACTGAACTCACTGTTTATCGAACCGCTTGTACCTCGGCTTTAGCTTCAAAGTTTTTATCACGACAAGATTCCGAGACCCTTTTGATGATTGGTGCTGGTACTTTAGCACCGCATTTGATCAAGGCGCATTTGACAGTTAGGCCGAATTTGAAGAAAGTGATTGTGTGGAACAGAACTGCTGATAAGGCGAAAAGGGTGATTGAAAATTTGCAAAGTGAAGGTGGGTTTGAAGGGGTGAGTTTTGAGAGTAATGGGTGTCTTGAGGAAGTTGTGGGATTAGGAGATATAGTGAGTTGTGCTACGAATTCGGAGACGCCATTGGTGAAGGGGGAGAAACTTAAAGAAGGGGCGCACTTGGATTTGGTTGGATCGTTTAAGCATACGATGAGGGAGTGCGATGATGAAGCGTTGAAGAGGGGGAAAGTGTTTGTTGATAATGAGGCTGCGTTGGTAGAAGCAGGGGAATTGGTGGGTGCATTTGAGAGAGGGATTATTACAAGGAATGAGATTGCTGGGGACTTGTTGGAATTGATAAAGGGAGAGAAGAATGGGAGAAGAAATGCTGAGGAGATTACTGTGTTTAAATCAGTTGGCTCTGCTGTTGTTGATCTTCTCACAGCTCAATTGGCATATGAGACTTACATAAAAAGTCATTAACTATAGTTAATTAGTTCTGTTCTCATATATTCTGTGTTGCTATACAAATAATAATAAGTCTGAAGTGCTTGTTCTATGTTTCAATAAGATAGTAATGCAGTTTAATGTAGTGTATCAAACAGTGTTGACATTTCAAAAGATGTTATCATTTGACAGGTTTTCACCTGGGTTTTCTATAGTTTTTGTTGAAGTTTGTGGTGTGATAATGTTACCATTACATACAAGCATAGTATTGATCCAATTTTTAACTTAAAACTATTTGGTTCTCCTTTAGAAAGAAAATCTTGACATGGGAAGAAGCTGCATCAGTAAAAGTTTGAAGTGATGTGGAGCATGTGTAGCACTAAGATGATCAATATTTAGGCTAACTGTTTATGGCATATGCTTTGCAATTATCTAGCACAACAAAGAATTTTAAAAGAATGTATTAACCAAAACTGCATTTGAATTGAACTTGAGCAGTACAAATTGAGGCTACAACAGTAGTAAAGGGAGAACTGAGTAGTTATGACCTCCACTGAAATAGCTCTAATATGATGAACACAACAACAAAGCCATACTACCACAAGTGGCCTAATGGGATGAATCAAAGAGTATATATTCTATATACAATTTTGAGCCAGAAGTACAACAAAATCTACACTTTTTTTTCTCATGATTCAGCTTGGTGAGTTTCTTTCTTTTGATGTAACTTAGGGTGGACCCTTGGATACAGCAGATCGTTTAATTGTCTTTCGGCACTATACTCCGAGGTGGCCTGCAAATAGAAGTATAGAACATTCTATTACCATTTCCACACACCCCTTGAGCAAAAGCAATGGCGCTGAAGAATGAATATGTGCTATGTTTTCATGGTGTGAAAATTTTTACTTGCTCAGATGAAAACAAAAGAGTTATTCTCCTGGAACTTGGAAGTAGCACAAAGTGATACTAAAATACCAGAAAAGCTTTAGGGTCTGAAATAGCAAGTATGAGAAATATGTAGAACCACGTAGCACTTCTAACCATTTGATCTAGATAATAATTTTTTATTTCTTTTTGAGTAAAGGGTAACTTAGATAATAAATATTCCAGATACACATGTACACAAAGCCTGCATGTCAGATCCGAGCCAATGCAGCGAATAAGCAGGGACACTGGAAAATGAAGTTTGAAAAAAAAAAAAAAAAAAAAAAAAAGTATCATACCCGCTTTTTAAAGGAAAACCGCAGTGTCTGAATTTGTGCTCCAGAGCAAACTCTCACGTCAAAACCAAGGCTGTCTACACCTATCAGAGCCACTTCCTACAAGGCAAAAAAAAAATAAAAATAAGACGTATTACTCGGTGGGGCATCACACTAGACAGTGATGTGGTTCAAGTCTTACAGATCCATGTTAATGCATCAAATAGACACCAAGAAGGGTATGTTCTCATATTCAAAAAATAACAATAAACAAATAAGCAACAAAACATCAGAAACAAGAAGTTAAGTGATGTCTGCACACACGTTTAAGAGAGTATTTTATTCACAATAGCAGCATCAAGTAGGTGCTGGGAGCATACAAAAGCAGCAGATTAGTTTCCATTTCACCAATGTAGGGAACTAACAAAATCCATCAATTGTCTACCATTAAAAAAAAGATTGCTCCAATATTTGGGAAGTACCTACTTACGCAAGTTAATTCATCATTAGAAAGAAAGAGGTTTCGGGAAAGGTGAGGAAGAGTTGCATCTTTTGCTTTCTTCTATTTTATTTGGCTGTTGACTGATGAAAAATGCAAACTACTTGATGGATTGTAAAGCATCAATTTTCAAAAAGAAGGGAAGACAACAAAAGCTAATCATCTAGAACATATCTAGGTTACTGAGATTGGTCATACCTCCACTTGAATTCCTTTGCATCTCCAACAGAGAGATCTGAGAGCCTGCGTGGTTTTGTCTCCTACATCTTTAAGCCGCGATATAATATTGGCAGCCGAATGTGCTATTGCATCAGGTCTAGCTTGACTAAAATCTTCTAACTCAACCAAGATCTGTGCACACCATTAGAAAACATAAAATTGAATGACATGAATACTGACGGTAGATTCACGGGAATCTCACAATTTGCAAAAATTGTTAAGCTTTTTTAAACCATCAAGAACATTCTAGTGTGAAGAATTGAAGATGCAGGCATGACATATAGCACACATGTGTGAAATACAAAATAATATGGATGATAATGACTAATGAGTCACTGTAGTCATGTATATTAGCTGATTCGGCACTGACAAGAAAGCATCCCATGGAACTTGTCCACATGACTCAGTTTGGTAACCAATCTCAGAGTGTATCACCATGTCATCAAAAGTTTATCATGACACAGAACACTTCCTGTTCTGTTTCTGGTGTCAGTTTTTAAATTAATTTTCATCTTTGCATGTAACAACTGCAGACAAATGAGAAGAATATCCTTTTCTCAACTTGTTCGGAATAATAGTATGCACTTTTCCCGTGATATTTTTCTTTTTCGACTTAACAAATTAGGTTTCACACTTATAGTTGCTTCCCGTACCGCCCACTACAATATCTCTGAGACTATCAAGTCCAAATTTCGAAGTATTCAATGAAGATAAGTTTTGGGATGACACAAATGATTCGCATAAATTGCAGCCCACTACTGATGCAGATTCAGGCAAGACAAGTATTGTAATGCTAATCAACAAATTCAAGGTTGAACCTCATAAATGATAAACCTACAAAACTTACTTGCTGCCCATGGGAAGAAATTAACTGAATTTTAATCATCTCTAGCTTGTAAAATGAAGTTCCATTATCAAGGGTTTCTTCCTTCTCCAATTCCTCTGGACAACTTGGGCTATCTTGCGAAGATCCACTTTCATGTTTGACGCCATTGACATGAACTCTACCGTTTTGCTTATGTTCTGTAACTTTTTCCATTTGGTGTATATCAGCATCATTTGATTTATGTTCAGATATCTGCTTTGGTAAGGTAGTGTTCTCTTCAAGGAAAGCTGGCCTTAGAAGGCCCTGAATAACAAGACCTGCTGGAGGCTGATTCATAAAATCTATAGGATCATCTGTCACAACCTGAGCAGCAAATTTAGACCACAAAAATAAATCTTTGATACTACCACCTCCATGGCAGGTACAAAAAGTTATATGCCACACATCTGGAAAATAAAATGTAACATGATCTGCTGATTTTACTGAACAGTAAGTCAAATTGATAGTTCTCACTCTTATAACTTCATAGCATAAAATTTATCACAAGGACAATTACCTCACTAATTTGTTTGGCAAAATGTATTGGATGAGAAGATCTCATCGTCTCTAATGTAGCCCAATCCTCCAAGTCAGGATCCCCACTCTGATCTTCTTCATCATCAAGAACAGAAACCCAATCCTGCGAACAAGTATATTTACTGACAATGACGGACAGAATAGCAGTTATATTTGAGAAGTAAACCATTTAAAATCAGTAATACCGCTTCATCATCGTCGTCATCGTCGTCGTCGTCATCATCATCACCATCATCAATGTCGTCTTCATCATCAATATCGATATCCTCGTCATCAAATTCATCTAGAAAATCAATTTCGGATTGACCTGAAGACTCCATCTCACTCTGCATTTCGGATGTATCTAGGCCAATAATTACTTGCTGCATATTGGAAATCAAGTAAGCCTTGGGGGAAACAAAGTACTTTTCTTATACAGTATATCTGTAAAAGTTGCCATCCAAGAACTCCTTTTATTTAACTTTTCATTAGTGTATCTCCATACGATTAATGGAAAGCAGAATTGTGTGGCTTGATGGTAGGTTTTGCCATCTGAGTGTAACACAGCCTCCTCACATTTTCTTAAGCGTTTCTACTATATCTCTCAGAAAGAAAGAGGTTTTAAAAGATAATTGGATTCATAATAAAGTGATAAAAGCAAAGTTCCACTTAGACAAATGCAACCGAAGATTCTTTCCATAGGAAGATGATCACAAAAGTCATAATCAAGATAATACCATAGTAAAAATAATTTTCTCTCTTCTGATGGATAAACTTGTGAAGCATTATATTTTTTCCAATTAAACACCATGAGTTGTTATGTCATGGTTCATGTTTTCCTGTATTTATCAAAATGTGGGAAAACGACCTTGACATAAGTAGAAAACTTAATAAAAGTTTAATCAGAATCATCAAACAGGAAAATGTTAGCGGAGACAAAAAACACTAGGTGATTCTTCCCATCTGTCCTAGCCTTGGTGGACAGAGTTATCTGATATCTGTTTCTGGAAGGAGGTAGCAGATATCCCGTGGATTTAGTCGAGGTGCGCGAAAGCTAGCCCGGACACCACGGTTATCAAAAAAAAAAAAAATCAAACAGGAAAATGCCTATGTGATCCGGAAACAGTTATCCACTTATCCCCAGATGAAGCAGAATCATTTGAAAGGACCCAGTAGTGGCAGTATACTATGTCAAAATTAATTGCCAGAAAACAAAGAAATGCAAAATAATACATCATTTAAAAAAACATAAAAACACCAAACAATGAAACTAACTGAATTTCTTAGTTTAAATGTTCCATACCACAACGTTTTCTTCAGTTGTCGGATTTTTCAGAACATCTTCATCATTCTTTACTTGAAAGTAGACATCTGGTAGAAAAGGGAAAGCACAAAAACCTTCAAGGATTGAATATGCCACTAAACGACTAAGAAGTAAATAATTAGCCTGACCAAAATATGCGAATAAGAAGAATTGTGCATCTTACTTCCAAGTTCATCAGTCGTGTAAGGCAAATCTGGCCAGAAAATATTTGCACGCATTACATCACTGATTGCACTTGAAAACATGAGTGTTGCTTTGCTATTTACCTAGAAATCAAGTGATAAAAGCAATATATCAGCTACCATAGACAACCAGCCATAATGATCAGCAACCTACATTATATTTGCTCATGAGCCACAAAGAATACTACTGGTGGAGGGGCAGGATGTATCAGAAAGTGACTGAGATCCTGTGGACAATGCCTCATTTAGAGTTCATAAGAGTCCATATCAGACGAAAAATGGATGCCTGACAGCTTCATTGGCTAAAGGCATAAGACAGGAAAACATATTGCACAGTTAGCAGTAAATTATATTTGTCAAAGGGAAATATTTGCATAGGTTTATAATTAGAAGAAAAGAGGCTAAAAACTAGATATAGAAGTTGATGTTGTTTCTTGTTTCTTCCTTCACCCTTAAAACCCAGAAAATCGATTAAAATGAAAGTTCTAAGCCCACAGTTAGACTGTGTTTCCTTAAAGAATATAATCCCCTCACAATTGCCCAAGGTTTGAATTAATTCCTCCCAGGATAGAATAAAACACTATTCAGCAAAACAGGCAATGAAATTTGTTGAACTTCATCGAACTCAATTAATAGAGTAAATCACACTTACTTTGATTTCTTTTGTAGAAAAGAAAGTAGTTTTGGAGTTATGAAAATAATAATTTTGTATCTCATTTGTCTGAGAAAAAGCATACATATTTATAGAGGTGGTGCTTCAGAAGAGAAGCAATGTTTGAAGAAAAGACACACTGTTTCGAACCGACACTTGACCTGTGCTGTGACCTGCGCCCGTAGGTGGCCACATGCGGCCGCAGGTCAGTGTCTGGCACAAAACCAGTAGCAACTGGTTTGGCCTGCGCTGGTCACCTGCGTCCGCAGGTGCCACATGCGTGCGCAGGTCGCCAATTCAGTTTCAACCAGTGCCTCGAAGGGTCGCGTCCCTTCGAGGTGCGTAGTGACATGCGTCCGCATCCGTTCATGTGCGTCCGCATATGGAGAAATGATTTTCTATCGGATTTTTGGATTAAACTATCAATAATTCTCAAGTTTCAAATAAACTTTGCCCAAAAAGATAGTCTCTTGATCGATCATTTTCCAAATCCAAATCCGAAGCCGAAGCTGAAGCTGAAGCTGAAGCCGAGCCGAGCGAGCGACGACGACGACGGCGCGAGGCTTGTCTTGTTCTTGCCTCACTATCCACATGAAGAAGTGTATTCCATTAAATACACAAGAAAGTCTCTTTCTCCCACCAATGTGGGAGAATTTCACTTCCTTAAAGTGAAAGATTACTCTTCACCTTTTCCTCCATGTTTTTACAAACCATTTTCCATTCACTTCTTATCAACCAAACCCAACAATCCCCCACATGAATGGGGAATGACTATTTTATATAAAAACGTGTGTGATCTACAAATAAGGATTAATCACATCTGGGTAAGTAGGTTTCCCTTTGAACTTTTCATAGTGAACATACGTCGGGTATCCTTGGTCAATCGGTAGATTTGATATCTTTGAACCGTCGAGCTTTTACGTATACCTAGACAACATATGTCACACAATCAACCCTTAACCATTCTTGGTTCTCATTGTTTTGTTCGTTTCAGCCATGAACACGTCCTGGTTTCATGAGTGCGTAGAGAACTGGCCTTGCACTTATTCTCCTTGAAGCGGCTTCCACTTCACACTCACATAGGTGATTCCTAACCGTTTTATCCTATAGACAAACTATTTGGTCAGTCCTGCCAAACTTAGAAACCATTAAAAAGCTTCAAACCTTAAGTTTTATCCTTGTTTCTTGAACATTGTCATATCATGGAAATAGATATACTTTTAGTGACAATGTTGAACCGTCATTCGTAACTTTGTTTGATCTCCTTGAACCTAGCCCTTGGGATCTCCATTTAACTAGGTAGAGTTACCATTACAATGACTTGTTCTAGGCCATAAACCCATTCCCTTCGATGATTTATCAACCGTCTCTCTAGTTAGGCCTTTTGTAAGTGGATCCGACACATTATCCTTTGAATTCACATAGTCAACTGCGATAATTCCACTAGAGAGTAGTTGTCTAACAGTATTATGCCTTCATCGTATGTGACGAAACTTTCCGTTATACATAACATTTCCAGCTCTTCCTATTGCCGCTTGACTATCACAATGTATGCATATAGGAGCCACTGGTTTTGGCCACAAAGGAATATCTTCTAAAAAGTTCCGTAGTCATTCTGCTTCTTCACCGGCCTTGTCTAAGGCAATAAACTCAAATTCCATTGTAGAGCGAGTAATACATGTCTGTTTGGATGATTTCCAAGAGACTGCTCCTCCACCAAGAGTAAACACATATCCACTTGTAGATTTCACTTCATTTGACCCGGTAATCCAATTTGCATCACTATATCCTTCAATTACCGCTGGATATTTGTTTTAATGCAAAGAATATTCTTGAGTATGTTTTAGATACCCCAAAACTCTCTTCATTGCCATCCAATGAGTTTGATCGGGATTACTTGTGTACCGACTTAATTTGCTAATAGCACATGCTATATCTGGTCGCGTACAATTCATGATATACATCAAACTTCCCAACACTCTTGCATAATCCAATTGTGACTTGCTTTGACTTTGGTTCTTTGTGAGAGCAAGATTCACATCAATTGAAGTTTTGGCAACTTTGAAGTCCAAATACTTGTATTTTTCAAGTACCATGTTGATGTAATGAGTTTGAGACAAAGCTAGACCTTGAGGAGTCCGTAGAATTTTAATTCCTAAGATCAAATCTGCAACTCCTAAGTCTTTCATATCAAACTTGCTAGCAAGCATACGCTTAGTAGCATTTATGTCGGAAATGTCCTTACTCATTATCAACATATCATCCACATACAAACAAACAATGATAATGTGATTTGGAATGTTCTTGATGTAGACACATTTATCACATTCATTGATCTTAAATCCATTAGACAACATGGTTGGATCAAATTTTGCATGCCATTGCTTGGGCGCTTGTTTTAGTCCACAAAGCGACTTAACAAGTCGACACACCTTCTTTTCTTTTCCTGGACTTACAAAACCTTCGGGTTGTTCCATGTATATTTCTTCCTACAATTCTCCATTTAAGAAGTCTGTCTTCAAATCCATTTGATGAATTTGAAGACCATACACAGCGGCTAAGGCTATCAACATTCGAATAGATGTGATTCTTGTTACCGGCGAGTATGTGTCGAAATAATCAAGAGCTTTTCGTTGTCTGAAACCTTTGACAACTAGTCTTGCCTTATATTTATCAATAGTGCCATCATCTTTCATTTTCTTTTTGAAGATCCATTTAGAACCTAATGGTTTGTTTCCTGGAGGAAGATCAATCAATTCCCCATGTATGATTGTTCAATATGGATTCTATTTCACTATTGATTGCCTCTTTCCAATATTGTGCTTCTGAAGAAGACATTGCTTCCTTGAACGTTTGAGGCTCATTCTCAACTAAAAATGTTAAGAAATCATGACCAAAGGAAGTTGAAGTTTTTTGACGTTTGCTACGTCTTGGACTTTCCTCATTAGGTGTACTTTCCTTTGACAAGTCCCGAGGTCGTTTAGAATTTTCACTAGATGACTCACATTCAATTTTATACGGATAAATGTTTTCAAAAAATTCAGCATTATCTGATTCAATTACCGTATTCACATGAATGTCGGGATTTTCTGATTTATGAACCAGAAAACGATATGCTTTGCTATTAGTTGCATAACCAATGAAAACACAATCAATTGTTTTGGTCCTATCTTAATCCTTTTGGGTTTAGGAACTTGCACTTTAGCCAAGCACCCCCACACTTTGAAATATTTCAAGCTGGATTTCCTTCATTTCCATTGTTCATATGGAATGGACTTTGTTTTGCTATGGGGTATACGATTGAGTATACGACTAGCTGTTAGAACAGCTTCCCCCCACAAGTTTTGTGGTAAACTAGAACTTATTAACAAAGCATTCATCATCTCCTTTAATGTTCTATTCTTTCTTTCCGCAACCCCATTGGATTGTGGAGTGTATGGGGCAGTTGTTTGATGAATAATTCCATATTCCAAACATATTTCAACAAAAGGAGATTCATATTCACCACCCCTATAACTTCTAACCATTTTGATTTTCTTGTTAAGTTGTGTTTCAACTTCATTCTTGTATTGCTTGAAAGCATCAATTGTCTCATCTTTGCTATTAAGCAGATAAACATAGCAGTATCGAGTGCTATCATTAATGAAAGTTATGAAGTATCTTTTCCCACCACGAGATGGTATAGACTTCATATAACAAATGTTTGTATGGATTAAGTCTAAGGGATTTGAATTCTTTTCAACAGACTTATAAGGATGCTTTGCATACTTTGATTCCACACATACTTGACATTTTACATTATTACTTTCAAACTTAGGTAATAATTCTAAGTTAATCATTTTTCGCATGATTTTATAATTTACATATCCTAAACGTGCATGCCATAAATGATTTGACTCAAACAAGTAAGAAGAAGCTGAAATCTTATTCATATCAATAGAGATTACATTTAGTTTGAAGAGGCCCTAGGTGAGGTAACCTTTTCCTACATACATGTCATTCTTACTTATTACAACCTTATCGGATACAAACACACACTTAAAACCATTTTTGACTAGAAATGATGTTGAGACCAAATTCTTCCGCATTTCGAGAACATGAAAGACATTATTGAGGGTCACTATCTTGCCCAAAGTCATCTTCAAGCCAACCTTGCCCGTTCCTTCTATCTTTGCAGTAGTTGAATTTGCCATACAAATGGTCTCACCTTTTTCAGAATTAGTATAAGATAAAAACAACTCCTTGTTGGAACACACATGGCGGGTTGCACCTGAGTCAAACCACCATTCATTTGGATTTCCCACCAAGTTGCATTCAGAGAGCATTGCACAAAGGTTGTCTACTTCTTCATTCAAGTTTGCTTGCTCTTTTTATTTTATCTTTCTTTGGAGCTCGACAAACAGAAGCCATATGACCAACTTTGCCACAGTTGTAGCAATTTCCTTTGAACTTTTTCTTCGTTGGTGCTTCCTTCTCATCATCCGTCTTCTTCCTTTTTTTCTTCTTTTGAGGAGTTTCAACATTGTTTGCTCCTGCGATTGAAGACTTTGCATTTGCTCTCTTTTCTGCATTTTTGTTGTCTTCTTTAATTCGCAAACGAACAATCAAATCCTCTAAAGTCATTTCCTTTCGCTTATGTTTCAAATAGTTCTTAAAGTCCTTCCACAAAGGAGGCAACTTTTCAATGAAAGCTGCTACTTGAAAAGCTTCGTTGATGACCATTCCTTCCGCAAGTAAATCATGTATGATCACTTGCAATTCTTGAACTTGATTCATGACGGATTTGTTGTCAACCATCTTGAACTCAAGAAACTTGGCTGCTACAAACTTCTTCAGTCCGGCATCTTCTATCTTATACTTTTTGTCTAAAGCGTCCCAAAGTTCCTTTGAAGTTTTGCAAACACAATAAACACTGTATAGACTGTCTTCCAATCCATTTAGGATATAGTTCTTGCATAGAAAGTCAGAGTGATTCCATGCCTCGGTCACCATTAACCGTTCTTTCTCCGGAGTCTCATCCGGTAGAGTTGGAATGTTCTCCGCAATATACTTCTGCAAGCTTAAAGTGGTCAGATAGAATAGCATCTTCTGTTGCCACCTTTTGAAATCACTTTCGGAAAACTTTCCGGGCTTTTCCGTTGCAGACATAGCGGGAGTAACACGGCTTGACGAACTAGCATTCGTTGCCACTGATGCAGAAGTCATCATACCATTAGTTGATTCTTCCATTTCTGTTTGATCACACACAAACAAAATTCAATAACTGGTTAACAATCAATGTGGTTTTATTCAGTCGATGAAGTTTTTATGTTCTTCAAACCGATAGAAATAACTTTATTAACTCGATGAAGTTTTTATGTTCTTCGAACCGAGTTAAAAAATGGAGTAGAAAGTCTTTAACTTTAATCTCCAACCACAAACAAAAATAGAGATGAAGCAGAAAAATGTAGACAAAATGCAAATTATATTCTTTAAGCTTGTTGTTTCTTGTTTCTTCCTTCACCCTTAAAACCCAGAAAATCGATTAAAATGAAAGTTCTAAGTCCACAGTTAGACTGTGTTTCCTTAAAGAATATAATCCCATCACAATTGACCAAGGTTTGGATTAATTCCTCCCAAGATAGAATAAAACACTATTCAGCAAAACCGGCAATGGAATTTGCTGAACTTCGTCGAACTCAATTAATGGAGTAAATCACACTTACTTTGATTTCTTTTGTAGAAAAGAAAGTAGTTTTGGAGTTGTGAAAATAATAATTTTGTATCTCATTCGTCTGAGAAAAAGCATACATATTTATAGCCTAAGAGGTGGTGCTTCAGAAGAGAAGCAATGTTTGAAGAAAAGACACACTGTTTTGAACCGACACTTGACCTGTGCTGTGACCTGCGCCCGTAGGTGGCCACATGCGGCCGCAGGTCAGTGTCTGGCACAAAACTAGTAGCAACTGGTTTGGCCTGCGCTGGAGGTCGCCAATTCAGTTTCAACCAGTGCCTCGAAGGGTCGCGTCCCTTCGAGGTGCGTTGTGACATGCGTCCGCATCCGTTCATGTGCGTCCGCATATGGAGAAATGATTTTCTATCGGATTTTTGGATTAAACTATCAATAATTCTCAAGTTTCAAATAAACTTTGTCCAAAAAGATAGTCTCTCGATCGTTTTCCAAATCCGACGCCGAAGCCGAAGCCGAGCGAGCGACGACGACGACGGCGCGAGGCTTGTCTTGTTCTTGCCTCACTATCCACATGAAGAAGTGTATTCCATTAAATACACAAGAAAGTCTCTTTCTCCCACCAATGTGGGAGAATTTCACTTCCTTAAAGTGAAGACTTACTCTTCACCTTTTCCTCCATGTTTTTACAAACCATTTTCCATTCACTTCTTATCAACCAAACCCAACAGTTGAGTCTCTGTTAATCAAGTAACTTAATGGTCCCAAAATCTGTTTCTTTCTCCAATAATTAATTTTTCTTCTTAAGTTTTTAAGGGGAGGAAATAATGTGTTTGTTGTGAGAGATCGCGGGTTGACTAGCAAAATAAGAATTAACATAAGGATCTAATGAGGTCTGTACAAGCCCACGTCGTTGGGGCAGAAGCAGACAGAGTTTTATATTATGAATGAGAAAAATTAACATAAGGATCTAACGAGGTCCGTCCAAGCCTACTTCCTTGGGGCAGAAGCAGACAGAGTTTTATATTTTATATTATGAATGAGACGAATTAACATAAGGATCTAACGAGGTCCGGCCAAGCCTACATCCTTGGGGCATAAGCAGGCTGAGTTTTCTATTGTGAATGAGAAGAACAGTACAAAGATATCTAATTACAACCCCATTTATAAATTCCAAGTGTTCTGCAAACCTACAGGGGAATCTAACAAAATTTGGGTTCACAAAATTTCAAGACACAAACAACAAGTTCATTATATCATCAAAAATAGATAGCAACAATCAGAAGCCACATCAGCTGAAAGTACAATGTGCTTCTTTTTTGTAAAAAGATTTTAACCTCAATAATTGTCCTTGTACATTCAGCTGGCTTGAGCTGAGCTTCCTCATTCTCCATTAGTTCCGGCTCCCCAATGTCCTCAGATGGATGATAGCTCGACTGCTTCGCATTCTGTTTTACTGGCTCAGAACCCGAGCTAAAATTATCCTTTGCAGTTGCTTTAATTCCATTAATTCCCTTGCACGTTCTTCTTCCAGCATAATTATCCGTTAATCTTCTAAATTTATCTCTGCAACAGAACTCTCAAATCAATGTAAAAACTATTAAAAGAAAAGGTGTGCCTTGAGACAATATTAGTATCTCGGAAACAAAGATGCCATCTAGTACTCACATTCAACTAAGTGCACTATTCATACTATTGAAAGTGTGGTGCAAGGAAGAAGTAGGAGTACCGAGGAGGGATGAAGAAGCTGGGGGAATGAGGCAACCGGCGGGAAGTGGTATCGAAATTCACGGCGGAGAATCTAACGGCGGCAGCTGTATGTTTAACTGTTAGCATTCTTAAATTTTTTCCCAACTGAATTGAAATGAAATCAAAGTAGAGAAGTGTCGGAGTTAAATAAGTCTATTTTTTTAGCTAAGTGTGATGATTGGTCCGTGTGGTTCTCTTTTATCTATCCAACTTAGAAAGGTTGCTCGACCTTTTTCTTCTTCTTTTATGCGTTGTGCGATAAAGATTCCTGCGTGCTTCTATACATTCTTACAATTATGGGTGTTCATGTTTCGGTTTGAATCGATTTTTAATTAAAATTATAATCAAATTTATTAAGTTGACTTTTAAAATTTTAAAATCAAATCAAACTAAATGAAATACAAATCATCGATTTGGTTTTTGTCGGTTTTGATTCGATTTTTTGATTTATGATTAGCTAATGATAAATATAATAGTAAAATAACGGGACATGAGATAACTATTTCAAATCAACGTTAGGAATCAATATATTTCTCTCTACCATCACAAGATGAATGCATATGAATCTTCTATTATTTTTAACCATTATTTTAAAGTTTTAACATGTTTAAGTTGCATGTAGAGGTTCTTTCACATCATATGTCTACCATCCATAGAAGCAATATATATCTTTAAATAGAATGGTCAATCCTTAAAAAATCAAAGGGACAAGCCATTGAAGAATTGATGGAATTATCAAAGAAAATTAAAAACTGACAATGCACCACATTACATATATACGATTAGATAATTAGACTTAGAGTATTGAGTTTGAACATATTTTTTAAGAAATGAGATTTAAAAGTGTTGTAGTGCATGTGAAATAAGTAAACTAAAATCAAATTAATGATTAAAAGGATAAAATATTTATTATTATATATGAAATACTAATATTATATATTTAAATAATTATAAAATTTATATATATAAAGTATCGGTTCGGTTTGGTTATTTTTCTGGTTTTTTCTTCGTAGAATCATAGCCAAACCAAATATTGTCGGTTTTTAAAATTTAAAACCAAACCAAATTTTGGTTATTTTAGTCGGTTTGGTTTGGTTTGCGGTTTGGTTTGATTTTTATCCAAACCATGAACACCCCTACCTACAACTGTCCCCTCATCTCTCGAGTTTGTCAAGTCATTAGCCACTACGGGGTCGTTTGGTAGCATAAGCAGGATATTTCATGAGTTAGATATTTATGATATCTTTTTATTTTATATTTATATGGGATATAATTTTAATTTATTATTTAGAATAAATGGTGGACCCTAAAATAATCTCGATATTAATTAATACCTCATATCAAATGTGAGATAAAGTTGATCTCAAATGTTATTTCCGGATTATTTTCTTTGTTATGACCCCTAGATGTTTTACATGAATCTTTATTATCTTTTAACTTCATGTAAACTTTCTATTAGTATAATTTAAAACCAACCAAATTAATTTAATTTTAACTAAAAACTAAGCTAAATACATTTACATAAATTATAGGTACTCCATTGAATTAGTTCACTTAAACTGTCAAGTGACATTTTTTACATTACGAAAGTGTGAGGGTCAAGCAAGTAGACAATTTTAATGTGTAGGTATGTCCTATCATCTATCTCCCCTTTCTCTTTTATTCAATCCAATTTGTTATATGTTTCAAAAAAAAAATGTCTCTATCCTTTTTGTTAAGTAATTCTTTTATTTCAATTTTTCACATGACATGTTTAAGACCAAAAGATTAAAAGAAATTTTGGTGCATTTTATATACCTTCAATTTAAGACCATAAGATTCAAAAGTCTTCTTTATTTTTTAAACTACATACCAAGTTAAAATAGGACAATCAAATTAAAACGAAGGAGTATCACTTTTTAATTTAACACGTAACCGAGTTACAATATAAGTAAGATGTTATCCTACAAATATGGATGTTAAATATGTATGTATGTTTATATGATTATATATATCACAATAGATGATGTGTCACGACCCAAAATATCTAAGGTTGTTATGACACCTACCCCAACCCAACCATGATAGGTAAGCTAAACTCGATAACCATAATTAACTTAAATAAGGGCGAAACAATAAATGATCAATACAAATAACTCGAAGTGCACTCCCAATATCCACAAATAAAAGTAGAACATACACAAATATTCTAAGACTCAGTTGTAACAAGTACAAGAGCTACATTTAAACAGAGTATCAAAAGAATAATATATAACTGTCCATGAGATAAGTAAGACAGAAATAAAAAATAGAGATAATTGGACAATCTCCAAACATAGGAGCTCATCACAGCTTCGAAACAGCAACTTCAAACTATCATAAAGTTGAACAAGTAGACAACAACTCATACTAGGATCTGCATTTCAGAAAGATGCAGAAGAGTAGGGTGAGTACTAACCACTAGTACTTAGTAGGCATCATAGACCGACTGAGCTCAAATAGTTCTTATATATAATAAAGAATGCTAAGAAAAGTAACTCTGTGCACACAGGAAGGCCACAACAAATGTAATAATATCACAATGACAACAATAAAACTTTGAAAAGTAATGTATGATATAATGGAATGCAATGGTATGGAATAAAATAAAATGACCCTACAATTATACCGCGCACTACAGTGATATGTTGTGAGGTGGGACCTACGGAGAACTCGCGAAGTTCATATATCCTTTCAGATTTGTCCACAGTGTTATAAAACAGTAAATCAAGCTGATTCTTTGCCCACGAAGTCATAAAACGATAAAAACACATATGCAAGTCCTTTAAAGCATCATTTACAAGAAAATAACCAAGTTCATAAATTCATAAAATGAGTTTGTGTGAGTATGCATGATCATGATATATAAAGGAATTCAAATGCAAAGTTATATCACAACTTCATGCTCAACTCAAAATCGTAGGCTAAAATTCTTTACATCGATAATTTCCTCAACTTTACCTGCAGGCCATTCTTCATGTCAATCTCTATTACTTTATATACCAAGTCCATCATGATAATTTCAATTCCTTATGTGTAGAATAAAGCATGAAACATGAAAAAATACGTCATCAAGTCAATTATTCATTTTTAACCCGTTACAAAAATATTGGTACCCTCATTAGGTGTGTGTAATCTTATCTATACAGGACCAATATCTCCCCATTACTCTTTGTTAGCCTCTGAAATAATTTTAAAAACGTACCCAATGTCACAATATCGAAAACCCTCTTTTAAATCGATCAAAATCGAGCTTCCAAGGTTCTAAAATGGTGAAAATGAGGTTTATGTTCAAAAAAAAAAATTAAATATCTGTCCAGATTGCTCATCACGATTGTGGTCACCACCCTGGCGATCGTGAGGTTACCTGACCAAAACCCATCGCATTCGTAAAGGTCCTGTCACGATCGCGAAGATCAAAAGAGACCCAAACCCCACCCCATTGACTAAGACTTCACAATCCCAGTTCCTACCGTCACGATCATGATGACCAAAACCTCAACACTTCGCAATCACAGCAAGGAGCCTCGTGATCGCAATGAATAAAAGTCCTGCACCAGAACATTTGAAACTAGCTATGGAAATGGATCAAAAATTCTCCAAACGGATCTCCAAAATGCGTTCGAAAAATTCATGAATACAAATACCAAAAATCAACTATTAGAAGGGATAAAATAATCAAAATACATAAAAATCTAAAATTCACTATACGAGTTGTTACATTTCAAGCGACTCTCTAATTTTGGGGCTAATATACGTTTGTATTTGTATACAAAGTGAATTTCGGAGCTCATATACAAATATATAAAGATAATTTGTATTTGTATATATAATCTCTTATTTGTATGTTTAGCTATTAAACTATAGCTTATTTTTTAGATAAATGTTTGGTGGCCTTATTAGGCCATTTTATTGATAATCAAAGTAAAAACAAAAATAACAAAAGTCTGGCCATGGGCCTAAGTAAAGCAAAACAACACAAAAAATCTGAAAAAAGTCGGGCAAGGCTCATTCTAATCTTGATTCACCCCCTTTAAAATGATCTTCTTCACTATACTTTGCTCCAACTTTCTAAAAAGTCCATTCGCCTTTCCAAGAAATGCTTCCTAGCGGCTCTCGTCAGAACCTTCATTTTTGCCTCCTCCTCTTCTGGATCATAAAAGTTTGGTACCTAATGAGTGTTTTGTATCCTTGTTCACACAAGAGCCTTCATCGTTCCAAGGTTGTCACGCCCCCAGACCGGAAGGGGTAAACAAGGGTCCATATGAACACTTACTATACAAATGACCTGCATGAAGTGGATGAGCCACTATTCATAAGACAATTACAAGAATGGTACATAAGTAGCACTGACCAAATAGCCGCACTAATACAATAGACAACTGGAATTATGATTACATAGGATAACTTTACATTATCATCAAAGGCTCTAATAGTATTTGTTATTACATAACAACAGATGGTAGGGACAGGAACCGACATACCCAAGCTAAAATTATAAATAACTTAAAGAGTGCTAGACATCTATTAGCTCTAGATGAGAGAAGAGCTCACCAACTGCTCTGCTGAATTGAAATGAGCGCCTAATATAGAAGTCTGCTATCTGGTGTACTTGATCATATATATATAAAGATATGGCGCCCCCGAATGTAGGGATGTCAGTACATATACAACATGTACTAGTACATAAAGCAGACTTAATAACAAGTAAATGTATAAGGACGCTCAGTGAATTAGATAACTATATGAGCAACTATGGACAACTGAATATCAGAAACTCCTGTGTGGAACTATAACTTATGAGCGTATAAATGACTGATACACAATATAAATTATAACCTATGTATTTGCCTTATTAACTAGTCATATAACATCTTATGAGTAATTCATCATTATGCAACACCTAATAATTTGCGTAGGTGATTTTCTATGCCTACTTTTAATTCAAATAATCATATGATGGCCTACCAAAGGCGATCTGTGTCAAGTGTAAGACATATGTTGCTCTAATATACATTGCTATGATTTTATACGTGTAACTATAATCGCGGTCTTATACAGGATACGCCCCCATGAGCTCACTATGAGGGTCTGCCTATAGGCTATATGTGTTGTATATCGGCTTGAGTCAGGGAACCAGTACATGACATTCCAGCTGACTCCAAATACAAATGAGGCCACAAGGGCGGGTATGCCACAATGTTTGGCCTCACTATAATGGTCTGGTCTCAATCATGTGCACAAAATTATGTCATACATGTGTGCCAAGTGAAACCTAATATCCTCCCACGATAATGACAAACTTTTATCATACAACACCTTATAGGCCTACACAAGTATATTAGGATTAATACTATTTAGCCATTCAAGTAGTTCTTTTCATATACAACTAATTTCTTTGATAGTATTGAGCTATTTAAATGCCAGTTCTTTATATCCTCATTTGACTATATCGCTATGTGATTCAACATACTAGTGCAACTATAGTATGACCATTTATTTTAATATATAGCATGTGATAGATATATCATATGAATTCTAAGAATTTTTACTAAACACGAATACAATCCTATATAACTCTATAGATACTTGACTCGACAAGAGTAACATGAATACTATGACTCTAATAAATAGACGCATGAAGGATAGAGACAAGTAATTTTAAATGAAAAGGGAACGTGGATACTGTGGCTATATTAGGCATATAGTCATGTGTTAGACGTATAAAAAAGGAAGTCTATGTTCATATATAACCGGTAAACTATATTAACTCTTTTAGGAGAAATAAGTTACTTACAATTGTTCCTTAACAACGCAGGAGGTTTTAGCTTTACGTACCTTAGATGCCTCACTAGCTAATGGTAGTATCACGAGTTTCAAACAACTCAACACTCCTAGGTGCAGTCTTGCACAACCAACCAATAACTTCAACCCCCCAAACGATGAGCACTCACTCCAACATAATCAACTACATATACAATACATAGATACGTTCATCAATAATATGAAGGTTCATCTAACAACTTATTTCAACATTCCTCCCTTACGCCTAAAATTAATCAAATTCCTTAATAATTGTTCAGAGAGAATTCCTTATTTTCTAACTTACAAAGTTCGATATCAAATCTATTCCATCAATAGCAATACTCAAAAACTCTACCTTTATCATAATTCATCTTTTCCCCCTTAAGAAAAACCCTAATTAACAAGACCCATTTCAAGAACTAGCATGAAATTCAAATCAAATGGTGATTACCACCTTCTCCTATATCTCAAACTTGTATTTTATAATAATATTCAAGTGAAGAGAAGAGAATTACCTTTTTGAAGTAAATTCTCAATTCGAGTTCTTGAGGATTCTCTCTCAATATTTGAATGGAGACTACTAGTTGTCTAAAATCTTAGAATTTATGATGCTTCTACTTAGAAAATCACTATAGCCAAAGCTCTAAATGATGTCATTGAAGAAGAAGAAGAAAACATAGTACTTGTTTCTTGCTCCGAAAAAAGATCCAAGCCAAGATATGGTTTTTAATATTGTTTTTCTTCTTACCTCACTTGTAAAAATGTACACATGTACGTAGTTTTCTCAAAAATATAGCACATGACCCTTTATTTATTTTCCTTGCTACACATCCACCTGACTTAGTACATTAGGAAAAGTCTAGGTGGTCTCCACTTGTCAAATATGGATAAGTTCAAGTAAACGATCACTTAATCTTTTTTCCTCCCACTTGTAGCAAACACACTAATTGTATACACTACTATTTTATACATGCCCTATAATACTCCTAAAATATGAGCACCACGTAACTCTTTATAGATTAAGAGTTATGCTCGTTTATAGTATTAAAATAAATGCAAAATTTCCCGAGGTGCTACAATCTCCTCCACTTAGGATCATTCGTCCTCAAATGATGCTTGTAACTCACTTTGAGTTCTATAATTCTATAATTATCTAAGTAATTTATGGGATCACCTACTTCAACTTTCACTTCACTTTACCTACCTTAAGTTCTTAAAATTTGGCTAACTCTTAAATTTTTTAAAAGCTTCGACAGAGTTTCCTTTATAAATAGGCATATCAGGAACCTGTCAGCTAGCCAAAATACATATAAATACGCTTAACAGAGCGTCACGACAAATACAATACTCAACAGGTAATACACGAGGCTCCATTTGGCCTTATATAGTCAAATGATAGCTATAACAAATACTGTAACTTAGGGGTGTTCATGGTTCGGTTTGGATCGGTTTTTGATTAAAACCATAATCAAATCAATTAAGTCGGTTTTTAAAATTCGAAAACCAAACCAAACCAAATAAAATAAAAAACCATCGGTTTGGTTCTTGTCGGTTTGGTTCGGTTTGGTTCAGTTTTTCGATTTATGATTTGCTAATGATCAATCGATAATAGTAAAACAATGGGACATGAGACAACTATTTCAAATGAACGTTAGGAATCTATAAATTTTTCTCTACTATCACAAGATTAATGTATATGAATCTTCTATTTTTTTTCAACACTATTCCCAAGTTTTAGCATGTTTACGTTGCATAACTGTAGAGATCTTTCACTTCACATGTCTAATATTTATAGAAGAAATATACATCTTTAAATAGAATGGTCAACCTTTAAATAATCAAAGGGGCAAGCCGTTGAAGAGTAAATGGATGTCTTAGTAAAGAAAATTAAAAACTGACAATACACCACACACACATATATAATTAGATAATTAGATTTAGAGTGTTGAGTTTGGACATATTTTTTTAGAAATGAGATTTAAAAGTATTGTAGTGCATGTGAAATAAGTAGATAAAAACCAAATTAATGATTAAAAGATATAAAATATTTATAATTATTTATGAAAAACTAATATTATATATTCAAATAATTATAAAATTTATGTATATAATATATCGGTTCATTTGGTTGTTTTTTCAATTCTTTTTTAGTAGAACCATAATCAAACCAAATATTGTCGATTTTTTAAAATTCAAAATCAAACCAAACCAAATGTCGGTTTTTTTAGTTGGTTTGGTTTGGTTTGCGGTTTGGTTTGATTTTTAACCAAACCATGAGTAACTTACCTTATACCCTGCATCTTGAAGTTGTATCTATGCAAGTTTTCAGAATCATAGGTACACCTTATGTACCCCTATCAAATAGATCACTCTGCTTGCCTCTGACTAGGGATAAACTTAACTCTTAACTCTTTACTTAGTAGGTATACATGGAGGCATACAACATCTAAACAAAAAATCAAATTATACAGAAATTATAATATGCAAGCAAATAAGCACGAAGGGCATGGAATCATGTAAAAAAATATGAGCCATATAAAAGAGCTTTAATCTATGAACGTGTAACTTAGGAACTAGAGAAGAATATATAATATGTAATCTATGTGTGGGTAAGCTGTAAAAACCCATGACAAAATGAACTTATAAACTATAAAATAACATGTGAACAGAATGAAACAGATAGCACGCAAAATGGATGAGTTATGACACAAAATCTATCATATAATTATATATACAAGTAGGCCATGAAATTACTAGTACATAGGCTCTTAAATTGAAGAGACGAATATCATGTAAGTAAATCAAATGCATAGAGATCCCATAACTTTGCAGGTCTTGTACACACCAATAATACATCATAGACAACATGCCTATGGGAAACCATAAGAAGAGATTGTAAACAAAACATGCATAGTTGTTTTGGTAGAAGTTAGGACAAGCTTATGAAAGTACTGCTAACACAACTTGAATCCATCAAGAATATAAATTAATCAATTCAAGTAGGAAAACATTTTTGGATGGATTCCAAAAAGAAAGGATACGCTCCATTGATTGAAAATAAACTCACCAAAAAAAATAACTATCCTATTTAGAAAAATTATCTAAAAAGTCATGCTTGTAGTACTCCTATACGTCTTATTCAAATGGTGGCTTTTTAATTGAGATAAACAAGCATGTGGACTATAAAAGTACCTCATATATGGCTCTAAAATCATAAAAGTACATAGCATGTAGGTGAGCAAATTTAACTATACACATAGACATGTAATTTGCAATAGGCTAATACCCAACACCTTGGTAGCTACCATATGGAGATGAAAGAGGCTAAGAAATTTTTATTTTTTTTACCATTTTCTGAAGAAGAGAGTAAAGCAATGAAACCAATAGAAGGAAACAAAGGTTTTAATCAACAAGAAATCCATTTTACAGCAAGATCAACTTTAAGGGCATGTATCAAATACATCCATGTCCTTGTTTTACCTTTTAACTTTCAAATTATTAATGTTCTAACATATTGTAAATTGAACAAATGTGGTGGTGTTGTCTTTTTGTTTGTTAATGAATCATTATTGGAGTCTTTATTTGTGGGCCATAAATAATGAAAGAGTCGACAACTACAACTTACCAGCTATATTATAACGATTTCCAAAGTGGAGGACAAGATCATAAATCATTTTTCAGCTTACACTCGTTATATTTCACTCTCTAATACTTACTCTGAACACATGTCGAGCACATTGTCTATAAATCAACTGAATAAAAGTCTACTCAAATCAAATAAACCTTATAAGCAAGTAAATGTAAATATGTGAGCAAATAGACTTTTGACATCTCTAAATAGGTTAGTCGTGAGACACATAGTACTTAAACAACTACATTATGAATAAGGTAACGTATAACACGTAGATAATAATTTGTAGATAATAATTTTCGATGTGTATAACACGTAGATCAATGGACTATGACGTGTCATTTATCATATAATCAAATAGACAAACAAATATCCTTAAAATTGTGTAAACATATAGCATGTAATTAACTTGGTTATAATGTATGAGCATGTGAACTATAATCTCTAAACAAATATCCTTAAAACTTATAAACTATTAAACAAATGTAACATGAGCAGTTTAATTTTAACATTCTAATCATATGAACTTTCAAAATGTATACTATTTAAACAAATAAGCTACATGGCATATAACATAGAAATGAGTGACTTATTATGTTTATAACATGTAAATAAATAGCCTATGACATATGAAAGAAAATATTCTTTGATGCGTATGTACGTAACATATTATCAAATATTTTGTGAAACAAATAACATATAGACAAATAATTTGTAAAACACCCAATCATGTAGGTCGACAAATAACATATAAGCACCTTCTTTACCAAACATGTAACATATATCCTATCAACAAATCATCTAGGATATAAATAACATGTTAACAAATAATTCGTGAAACAACTATTATGAATCAATATTTTATAAAATATATAGCATATGGGCACACTCTTTACAAAACATGTAGCATATAAACAAATAGTTTATGTAGCATGTAGCTTAAAGAAACATGATCTAGAATATACTTATCATATATAAACAATGATTCATATAATATGTAAATTATACACAAATGATCTATGATACAAATAACATATAGACAATTTATTCCTAAAGGGTACATAACCATATAAACTAATAAACTTATGAAAACAGGTATCATGTTAACAATTAAGTTATAAGATTTACATTTATGGATTCATGACAACTTAACACGGTAGGTATCTAGAAACCACATCTACACCAACACCAATTCTTGTAACACGACATTATTAGTTGTTGAAACTATATAATCATTCCTCTATAACATCCTCTAATCCTCATAAGAGTCGTACTTTAACTGGAAGTTCTATTCCATATATATACTTAGTCTAGGTCATTCAGATAACATTTACCTATACCTTAAATATAACAACTGTCTTCTTATATAAAGAATTATTGATACTATATCTTTTGCTACTCTAAGCACTCCGATAAATCCTAACTTATGTCTGACCCCTCAATATTCTTTGACCCTGACCTTTGGTCGCATAGTAATAACCTTCTTAACCCTAACATAAATCATAATGAGACATACCTATACCTATATCCCTAACACTTATCCTTGAGTTTGCTACCATACGAGGGTGTATACAGGTCATTTTTAATCGGGGTACTCTAATACACATAATTTATAGAAATCATCTATGTTATCGCTTGAAAATAATTTCTAATAACATATCTAGGCCTTGTCGGCCAACTAAGAATATCTCTGATTTATACTGGTGATGCACGTTTATTTAACAATACATGCCACTATTACATCTTCAACTTACAAGGAGCCTATTCGGATTCTCATTTTCTAAGCATAAACTTAATCATGAAGCTTTAATTATATCATCAAAGAAACATTGAACATCCTTTATAGGTTTAAATCATATAAGCATTATAGGGATCATATAAAAAAAATCCAGACCTAGAAGTCGATTGCATTCATCTACCAAAGTTGCATTAGGATATACTATTTCCCCATTTTGTATATGAACAACCCTTAACCAAATAATCCTTTAACTAATCCCCTTATTGTGAATTACTTACATAAATATGATAGTAACACAAATACATCTATAACTGTAGAGGGCAGATGAATCTATGCACACATTTCTTCTGTAAAACTACTAGGAATCTGAAAGATCAGACTTATCAGGCCTTCTTAAGCTCAAATATAAGCCTCTATGTGACTAGTGATTATGAGTTAGAAACTCCCTATTGGGTAATACAAGAATTTGGACTTTTATCCTAATTTGATGTAGCCTTAAATCTATATGACAATTACAAAGAATGTGGATTAGAAGTAACTCCTTATGACTTAGCTTTATTGTAGGATCTAAATCATAAAATAAGGTCAAAATTCCTAAATGCTAAAGCAGTCCCTCCATTATAAATGTGGTGCACAAAACATTCATAAGTGAGGCTCTACAAGACACGACTTTGTAGACTCCCTAAAAAAAATAAACCTATACTCTGATACCAAGTTTGTCATGCCCCCAGACCAGAAGGGGTAAACAATGGTCCATATAAATACTTACTATACAAATGACCTGCATTAAGTGGATGAGACACTATTTATAAGACAATTACAAGAACGGTACATAAGTAACACTGACCAAATAGCCGCACTAATACAGTAGACAACTGGAATCACAATTACATACGATAACGTTACATTATCTACAAAGCATATAACAGAATTTGTTACTATACAATAATAGATGGTCGGGACAATACCCTACATACCCAAGCTAAAACTATAAATGACTTGATGAATGCTAGACATCTATTAACTCTAGATGAAAGAAGAGCTGACCATCTGCTCTGCTGAATTGAAATAAGTGCCTAATATAGAAGTCTTCTATCTGGTGTACTTGATCCTATATATATATATAAAGATATGGCACCAGTACATATACAACATGTACTAGTACGTAAAACAGACTGAATAACAAGTAGATGTATAAGGATGTTCAATGAATTGGATAACAACATGAGCAATTATGGACAGCTGAATACCATAAACTCTCGTGTGGAACTATAACTTATGAGCGTAAAAGTGACTGATACACAATATAAATTATAACCTATGCAATTGCCTTATTAACTCGTCATATAACGTCTTATGAGAAATTCGTCTTTATGCAACACCTAATTATTTGCGTATGTGATTTTCTATGCCTATTTTTAATTCAAATAATCATATGATGGCCTACCAAAGGCGATCTGTGTCAAGTGTAAGACATATGTTGCTCCAATATCCATTGCTATGATTTTATATGTGTAGTTGTAATTACGGTCTTATACAGGGTACACCCCCACGGGATCACTATGAGGGTCTGCCCACAGGATATATGTGTCGTATATCGTCTCAAATCAGGGGAACCAGTACATGACATTCCAGCTGACTCCAAATATAAATGAGGTCACAAGGACAAGTACGCCACAATGTTTGGGCTCACTGTAATGATCTAGTCTCAATCCTGTGCACAAAATTACGTCGCGCATGTGTGCCAAGTAAAACTTAATATCCTCCTCCAATAATGGCAAGCTTTCATCATACAATGCCTTATAGGCCTACACAAGTATATTAGGATTAATACTATTTAGCTATTCAACTAGTGCTTTTCATACACAACTAATTTCTTTGATAGTATTGAGCTATTTAATGTTAGTTCTTTATATCCCCGTTTGACTATATCGCGATGTGATTCAATATACTAGTGTGACTATAGTATGTCCATTTATTCTAATAAATAGCATGTGATAGATATATCATATGAATTCTAAGAATTTTTACTAAACACGAATACAATCCTATATAACTCTATAGATACTTGACTCGACAAGAGTAACATGAATACTATGACTCTAATAAATAAACGCATGAAGGATAGAGACAAGTAATTTTAAATGAAAAGGGAACGTGGATACTGTTGCTATATTAGGCATATAGTCATGTGTTAGACGTATAGAAAAGGAAGTCTATGTTCATATATATCAGGTAAACTATGTTAACTCTTTTAGAAGAAATAAGTTACTTACAATTGTTCCTTAACGACGTAGGAGGTTTTAGCTTTACGTACCTTAGATGCCTCACTAGCTAATGGTAGTATCACGAGTTTCAAACAACTCAACACTCCTAGGTGCAGTCTTTGCGCAACCAACCAATAACTTCAACCCCCCAAACGATGAGCACTCACTCCAACATAATCAACTACATATACAATACATAGATACGTTCATAAATAATATGAAGGTTCATCTAACAACTTATTTCAACATTCTTCCCTTACGCCTAAAATTAATCAAATTCCTTAATAATTGTTCAGAGAGAATTCCTTATTTTCTAAATTACAAAGTTCGATATCAAATCTATTCCGTCAATAGCAATACTCAAAAACTCTACCTTTATCACAATTCATCTTTTCCCCTTGAAAAAAAACCCTAATTAACAAGACTTATTTCAAGAACTAGTATGAAATTCAAATCAAATGGTATTACCATCTTCTCATATATCTCAAACATGTATTACATAATAATATTCAAGTGAAGAGTAGAAAAATTACCTTTTTGAAGTAAATCTTCAATTCGAGTTCTTGAGGATTCTCTCACAATTTTTGAATGGAGACTACTACTTTTCTAAAATCTTGAAATTTATGACGCTTCTACTTAGAAAATCACCATAGCTTTATATATTCAAAGCTCTAGTTGATGTCATTGAAGAAGAGGAAAATGTAGTAATCTCTGTTTCTTGCTCCGAAAAAAGGTCCAAGCCAAGATGTGGTTTTTAGTATTGTTTTTCTTCTTACCTCACTTGTAAAAAAGTACACATGTGCGTAGTTTTCCAAAAAATATAGCACAGGATCCTTTAATTATTTTTCTTTTTGCATATCCACCTAACTTAATACATTAGGAAAAGTCTAGGTGGTCCCTACTTGTCAAATATGGATAGGTTCAAGTAACGAATCACTTAATCTTTTTTCATCCCACTTGTAGCAAACAAACTAATTATATACACTACTATTTTATATATGCCCTACAATACTCTTAAAATATGAGCACCACGTAACTCTTTATAGATTAAGAGTTATGCTCGTTTATAGTATTAAAATAAATGCAAAATTTCCCGAGGTGCTACAAAGGTGATCATTTTTCATGCTTTAACTATTACTCTATTTATTTTTCCTTTATCAGGTGTTTAGGGTTGCTTCACTTCACGGTGGACTTGAAGGAGGTGCCCGTCTGGAGTTCGCAACTCTTCCTTCTGTAAGCCTCTTTTTTCCACCTTGTTTCCTTTCATTTGTTTTACCCTCACTATTGCCTTCATCCTATTCTACAGATTTGTGCCTCTCATCAGATGTTGGACCATTACTGACCTCTGCTCTTTAAAGTTAGATCTTATGTCGGACTCCTTTGTTTTTGGTGAAAGTTTTTGTATGCTAACATAGGTTAGAAAAATAAGATTTGCAGCTTTATTGACCCTTTGCAATGGGCAAACTTTCATGTAATTATGGTGATGCTACTGCTTTGTGTCCTTTTATTTTGTTGTTGTAAATACAAGTTTAATTTATGTTGTTTCTCCTTGTTCTCAATTAGATTATTGGTATTTATGCTTTCTCTATGTTTAAAATTTTTCTTCACATTGATGGAAGTGCTCTAAAGTTAGTATACTTTATTATGCCCTGTTGTGACACTGCTTGATTAGCTATGTACTCTGCTAATTGATTTCCTTCCCTGAAGATGTGTTGAATGCATGCTCCTTGTTTTGTGACTTGTTCTTTTATGTCGTCCTCAATATCTGCTATCTCCCATGGGATCTTCCATATATCTTTAATAATGTTCATCGTTGCTAGTGAATCTATCTCCAGAACTATGTTTTGTATCCCATTATCTGAGCCATGTTTTAAGGCCTATTGAATAGCTCTTGTCTTTGCCTCCATATTGGTAGTTGTACCAATGTACCCTGCCTCTGTATATACTAGGTCTCCATTATGATTCCTTAGTACAAAGCCGTAAGAACTAAGTCCTGGGTTACGTTTACTTGCACCATCAGTATTGTATTTGAACTTCCCTTCCTCTGGTGGCCTCTAAGTCACAAGATGATGGTAGATCTTAGTTCTGTGGTTGCCAACATCTTTAATCACATCCTTTCAATCCTTTCCTGATCTGTTAACTTTTGGAAAAAGTAACTGCACCAAATGATTAACAATTGTGTATATGTAGCACCATTTGATTAAAATCAATGTCCTTTTCATGTCTTATGCTATTTCTACTCTACAATAATTCCCAAATAATCAGAGCTGACCTAAATTTATACACCTTTTGCTGCTTATTATTTCTTTTTGCATACCACCATGTCATTATTTCTTGATGTAATTGGAGTCCATCCATGTCTATACCTGCACAAGAAGCAAAAAACTTTCATAGCTTGTGAGCTATAAGAGCTGTTACAAATAGATGTGTCATAGTCTCCTCATTCTAACCTCACAACACCAAAATCTTGAGACAATAAGGATTCTCATCTTTTAAGATTATCATTTGTAGGTATCCTGCCTTTTCATACTCTCCATAAGAAGAAATTAATCTTAAAAGGCACCTCCTTTACCCAAATCATCCGATAATTCTCCTGTTCATTCTTTTTGTTTTTGATCATTTCCCAGGCTGATTTAACTGAGAACTTGCCACTTGTTGTACCCATCCACCATGATTTGTCTGAGCTTCCTTCAATTAGCCTTGGACTAGTGTTCTCCTTAATATGATTAATCATTTCTTCTGATCTAAACATGAGTAGTTTATCAGTATTTCAAGTACCATCAATGATAAAATCTTTGACCTCTACTTCTTCTTCTTCTTGCCTATCCTCCTCTACATAGTACATAGCACCTTGTCTTGTCCAATTGTCAAACCAAAAGCTTGAATTTTCATCTTAATCCGTCATTAAATATTGTGTTCCACTTCTTCTCTAATTTTAATTATCTTCCTCCAAACATGTGAAGCCCCTGAACCTTGTGCCAATATAGGGAGCCACTTCTTACAGTGCTTATTCCACATAAAATTGCTCCATAGAGAATTTTTGGAGGTTTCAAAATTTCACCATAATTTAGCAAAGTGAGCATCACTGACATGATGTAGTGATCTAAAACCTACTCCTCCTTCCTGTTTTGGTAAGCAGAATATATCCCAAGTCGCCCAGTGTTTTCCTTTAAGAACCCTTGTACTACCCCAAAAGAATTTTGCCATTATCCTATATATTTGATATATCACACCCTTAGGAGGGTTCATAGCGTACATCAGATATATAGGCAAAGACTGTGGCACATGATTTATCAAAGTATACCTTCCTCCAAAACTTAGCAGCTTGTTTTGCCATAACATTATCTTATTGACAAACTTTTTCACCAGATTTTCAAAATGAGATTTCTTATTCCTTCCATAAAAAATATTTCACACCTCAAGTCCCATCGAGATGGAAAGGCACTCGACACCCTAAAGATTTGAGAGAACCAACTTATAGCCTTATTGTCCACGTGAATAACTATGATAGTAATGAAGCTTTGACATGTCACGCCTCAAACCCCATTGGGGTGGATTGGCACCCGAAGTCGTTAAGGCCCGAGAGAGCCAACCTATACATTCGAATACCTTCAAATACATGTCACCAAATGAACAACATTCTGTCACATATAGATACAAGATATCAATGTCGGGAGTCATGGAAAGACATGCAAATAGATGTGAAACTTGGCCGTTAGGGCCACTTCTTCAAAAAGGTAAGACACACCTTCATTTGACTATACAACGTCTACAAAGCCTCTAGCAGATACATAACCAAGCCTAAAGTCGGGACAATTCCCCGCTTTATACAACTATTACACAGTACCAAAACCAATATGTACACATGACTCAAAAAGCCCCGAATTAATCTGGAGCTCACCAACAGTCTGCAGATGACCCGTATCCTACTGCAAAGGTCTACTAGCACCTGTGCCTGCAACAAGTAAGGTAAGTCCCCTAAGGGACGTCAGTACGAAAGAATGTACTGAGTATGTAAGACTATAAGCAACTGCATGAAATATAAGAAATCCAATGGAATCAAATACAATTGAGTGGACAATATTGATAAACCACCGTAATGTATGTGTGGAACCATGTACATTGCCTTCATTACTTTCCTTGATTTTTACATTCATATCATTATCATCATCAATCATATAATACTCGGGACCAGCTGATCAGTGGTAAATAACATTGGGATCGTCTCGAGCTAGGCTTTCGCCCCTTTGAGCTACAACCCATAAATCAATAAAGCAAGTTTGGCCCGAGCTAGGTTTTCACCCCTTTGGGCTGCCCCCAGTATCCAATAATCAATCGGGATCGTCTCTAGCTAGGCTTTCGCCCCTTTAAGCTAACACCCGTACTCAAACAACTATGCATTACTTCATTTCTTTACTTTTGTGAGATTGATACATTAGTGGTTGTAACATAATTGGAGATTTGGAACAATAGTCAACGAATAAAAGACACGTGAATAACAATTTCTAACAAACCTAAAATGAGATACTCTAAAACATTTCGGAGTGGAAACAAGTGCGGTAACGATGTGAACAATAAGCGCTGCCAAAGGATACGGAAAAGAGTAACCTTACATACCTTATCTTTCCAACATGCAAATATAACAATTCAGCTCCTTTCTTATGTGTTACTCTACAACACAAGTACATAACGGAGCTAATATTAACAACTAACTACATTACAAGTTCACAAGACGGTAATTAGTCACTTAACGGGAAGTAAAAACTATCCAACATTCCAAATATGGTATATCATTCCACCTTCCTTAATACTGCCATATAACTTCATTCCACCCTCCTACAACATAATTTATTACCTCACAATACCAATAATGCCAAAACAGTCCACAAACCAACATAAACATTACAAATCGACAAGATTTCCCACCAAGTGCATACTTTACATTTTTACCTCAATGCAACTCCACATATTTATTCCATCAATTCACATGAATAACTTCCACAACAATATACCAAAAAGATTCCACACAATTTCAAATTTCACTTTAACATAACAAGAAAGTATTCTCGTTTCATTACGCCAAACGTTCCATATACAAACACGTATAAACATTTCCATCAAGCCATACACAAGGGGAACAAATTAGGGACATAACCACACATTAATATACTTAAATTTAATCCATATAATTCAATTCCTTCAAAACCTTAAATCCCTTTTCAATTGTAAACCACATAGGAGGCAAATTCTTAACCGAAAGCACCGGTGGACTGCCACTTACAAAGTGGACTGCCCTATGCTTTTTAAACATAACCAACATGTTTACCACCATATATCATGCATGTATTACATTACTATACAAGGGTAAACACTGACCAAGGCTTGCAAGTGGAAGATCTTGTCCAAAAATCCTCAAGGAAAATAAGGTGGTTAGGGTTTCTTTGAGAGAAAAATGTATTGTGTTGAAAAATATGATTTTTTTCTAAGTGTAATGTTTAGAAATGAGCTGATTTTTCAGCTTTAAATACTCCCTTTCCACCACCTCTTTATGGTCAAGTTTAGCCAATTTATTGGCTAAGAGAAATCAAATTATTGGTGTGTTGACTTGGTCCATTTTTAAATGGATCATTACCCATTTGGGCCCATTCTTCTTTACTAAATTTGGGCCTCAATTGATCCCAAAAACATGCCTCTAAATTCATCCCAATAAATTTAATACATGATTCACTTACTATCTTTAATTTAAATGCTTCCATTGATGCTAAGGTCGTTGCATGAGTTTGGAAATGTACGGAGTGTTACATCCTTTCCCCCTTAGGAACATTCGTCCTCGAATGTTAGTAACATTATCCAATCTAAACAAGTTCAAGTTTAAGTTCATTCTTCATATTATCACATACACATAATATTTATATATACTTACTTGTTATTGCTCCAATTCCGCATCTTCAACTTTCTCTTCCGTTTGAAATAAATGTGGGTACTTAGACTTCATCATTTCTCAGGCTTCCCATGTGATTTATTCTACTTGTTGATTCCTCCAAAGCACTTTTACGGAAGCTACTTCTTTATTTCTTAACCTCTTAACTTGTCGATCCAGAATAGCAATAGGTACTTCTTCATAGGTGAGATCTTCCGTAACTTGTACATCTTCAGTGGGAGCAATACGAGATGGATCTCCTATGCATTTTTGAAGCATTGAAACATGAAACACTGGATGAACTGTGGAGAGTTCTTGGGGTAGTTCTAATTCATACACAACTTGACCAAATCTTCGTACAATCTTATACGGCCCTATATAATGCGGACTTAGCTTTCCTTTCTTTCCAAATCTCATCATCCCTTTCATTGGTGATACTTTCAAGAATACCCAATCACCTATGGCAAATTCTAGCCCACTTCTTCTAACATCGGCATATGATTTGTGTCAACTTTGGGCTGTTTGTAGCCGCTGTTGTATCACCTTAACCTTCTCCATAGCTTGATGAACAAGATCCGGCCCAAATAAGGCAGTTTCACCCGCTTCAAACCATCCAATTGGTGATCTACACTTTCTTTCATATAAAGCTTCGTAAGGCGCCATTTTGATACTTGAATGATAGCTATTATTGTAGGCAAATTCAATAAGAGGTAGATGATCATCCCAACTACCTTTAAAATCCAATGTACAAGCTCGTATCATATCTTCAAGTGTTTGGATAGTACGTTCTGCTTGTCCATCTGTTTGAGGATGAAAAGCCGTACTTAAATTCACTTGGTTCCCAAACTCTTCTGAAAAGATTTCCAAAAGTGTGTAGTAAATTGAGCTCCCCTGTCTGATATAATAGAGATTGGAATTCAGTGCAGTCGAACTATCTCTTTAACATACAACCGTGCATAATCTTCAGTTGTGTAGGTGGTCTTGACGGGTAAAAAGTATGCTGATTTGGTAAGCCTGTCAACTACTACCCATATGGAATCAAATTTCCGAAGTGTACGAGGCAAACCTGTGATGAAATCCATATTGATCATGTCACACTTCCAGACTGGAATATTTATATATTGCATATAACCTCCAGGCTTCTGATGCTCTACTTTTACTTTTTGATAATTTGGACATTGGGCTACAAATTCTGTAATGTTCTTCTTCATGTTTGCCCACCAATACATTTCTTTCAAATCATGATACATTTTGGTGGCTCCTGGATGAATAGAATACCGTGAATGATGTGCTTCTGTCATAATCCGTCTCCTTAGCTCATCTACATCCGGTACACACAATCTACTTTGGCACTGAAGCACTTCCTCTTGCGTAAGATCAAATGCCTTCGTCAAACCTTGTTGTACAGTCTCTTTTAGCTGCAGTAAAATAGGATCCGCATAATGTTTCTCTTTCACCTCAGCTACTAATGAAGATTCTGCAGAATTTTGCACAATAACCCCTTCGTCTGGAGATTCAAGAAGGCGAACTCCCAAGCTGGCTAGTTGATGTAGATCCTTAACTATACCTTGCTTTTCCGTGAGCTGGCCATCAGTGCTTACTATTGCTTTACGGCTTAATGCATCAGCTACCACATTTGCTTTTTTTGGATGATATAAGATGTCAACATCATAATCTTTTAAAAGTTCCAGCCACCTTCGCTGCCTCAGATTAAGGTCTTTCTGCTTGAAAATATACTGTAAACTTTTATGATCGGTATATATGTCAACGTGAACCCCATACAAATAGTGGCGCCATATCTTTAAAGCAAATATCACAGCTGCTAGCGCAAGATCATGTGTCGGATAATTTCTCTCATGTGGCCGCAACTGTCTTGAGGCATAAGCTATTACATTACCTTGTTGCATCAATACACATCCTAAGCCGACTCCTGAAGCATCACAATATACCGCATACCCTTCTGTGCCTTCTGGAAGTACCAATACAGGTGCAGAAATCAACTTATCCTTCAGATCTTGGAAACACTTCTCACATGCATCATTCCACTGAAACTTGGTTGCCTTGTGTGTTAGCTTTGTTAAAGGTGCCAAAATGGAAGAAAACCCTTCAACAAATCTTTTATAATAACCTTCTAACCCGAGAAAACTATGAATCTCTGTAGGCATTGTAGGTCTTGGCCAATTCTTCACAACTTCTATCTTTTGAGTATCAACCCTTATTTCTTCATCCGATACGATATGACCCAAAAATGCTACAGATTTTAACCAAAATTCACATTTAGAGAACTTTGCATATAACTTACGATCACGAAGAATCTGTAACACCTACCATAAGTGATTAGCATGGTCTTCTTTTGATCTTGAATTAACCAAAATATCATTTATAAACACTGTCACGAACACATCCAAGAATGGCTTGAACACCCTATTCATCAAATCCATAAAAACTGCTGGTGCATTTGTTAGCCCAAATGACATAACTAAAAACTCATAATGACCATACCGTGTACGAAAAGCTGTCTTGGGTATATCTTTTTCTCTAACCCTTACTTGATGCTAACCCGATCTCAAGTCAATCTTTGAGAAGCATTTGGCTCCCTGTAATTGATCAAGCAAATCGTCAATTCTGGGGAGGGTGTATTTGTTTTTGACTGTTACCTTATTCAGTTGCCGATAATCAATACACATTCTCAACGTGCCATCTTTCTTTCGTACAAATAACACTGGTGCACCCCAAGGGGACATACTAGGCCTTATGAATCCCTTGTCCAGCAAATCTTTTAATTGCACCTTCAATTCCCGTAACTCTGCCGAGGCCATTCTATACGGAGGAATAGAGATAGGCTGAGTACCTGGAATTACATCAATACCAAACTCTACTTCCCCTTCTGGAAGCAAACTTGAAAGATCTTCAGAAAATACATCAAGGAATTCATTTACCACTAGAACCGATTGGAGAGTTGGTGGCTTCACATCGGTATCTTGTACTCTTACTAGATGACATATGTACCCCTTGGATATCATTTTCTTTGCCTTAAGATAAGAAATAAATTTACCTCTCGGTGCTCCAACATTACCCCTCCATTCAAGGATGGTCTTTTGTGGAAAATAGAAATGTACCTTCTTAGCTCGACAATCTACTGTGGCATAACAAGAAGCCAACCAATCCATACCTATTATAACATCAAAATATACCATTTCCAGCTCAATAAGATCAGCCAACGTATCGTGATCACAAATAGTTACTATGCAATTATGATAGACTCTTTTAGCTACAATAGATTCACCAACTGGTGTAGATACTTCAAATAGATTGACTAGTAATTCCGGTATTCTTTCAAATTTTTCAGCAATCAATGGAGTGACTTATGATAAGGTAGAGCCCGGATCAATTAATGCACATACATTATGTGAAAAGACGGATAATGTACCTGTAACCACATCAGGAGAAGCCTCCGAATTCTGACGATCCTCTAAGGCATAGGTACGATTCTGTACTCCACTAGGATTAGCTGCTCCTCGAACACCTCTACCACGCCCAGTAGGCTGTACACCCAATGATGATGATGCAACGGCTGATCCTGTGGGTCGTGCCATACTACCCGTGCCCCTCTGTGGGCACTCTCTCATTATGTGCCCCGACATACCACACCAAAAGCAAGCATTCATCCCAAATCGACATTCACCTAAATAAAGCTTTCTACAGTGCTGACACGACTGATGAGAAAACCTCGATTGACTCATACTTCCTTGTTCTCGATACCCCGCTGTCTGTGAACCTCGAATCCCACTACTTTGCCCAACTTGACTGCCTCTAAACCCTCGAAATTGGGATAGAGTACCTGCTGTAGAATAAGAAAATGATAGTCTCGGCGGTCAATTGAAAACCCGAGGCCTAAATTTTCCTTGGGACACCATGAACTGACCCGTAGGTTTAGCCCTCTTTGACGGTTCTCTTTTAAATTCTTGTGTTCTTCTCCTTTGCCTTTGATCCTCCATCTTCTGTGCAAAAGCTTGTATCCTGGCTATATCCATGTCCCTATTCAAAGCAGCAATAGTGCAATCCCTAACCAAATATGGATCCAATCTATCCACATATCGATGAACTCTATCGTCCATAGTAGATACTACATTAGGAGCATACCTGGCCAAAGAGTTAAACTAAAGACTGTACTCTCTGACGCTCATATTACCTTGACGAAGATTTAAGAACTGGTCTGCATGAGCTTCTCGGATCTCATATGGAAGGTAATGATCAAGGAATGCCGCTTTGAATTCCTCCCAACTAGCTGGAAGTAAACTGATACCCCTAGATCATTTCCAATCTTCATACCATAATATAGCCTCTCCTTTTGGCCTATATGCTGCAAGATCAATCGTTTCTATACCAGATACATGCATAACATCTAAAGCCCTTTGAATTTGGTCCATGAAGTCTTGTGGGTCTTCATTAAGATCTGACCCGATAAACGTAGGAGGATCTAATTTTAGAAAATCCTGTGTCCACCGACTAGCTGCCCTAGTTGTACCATCATTACTTGTAGTTGGACCAGCTTGTCCTTGATTTTATGCAGCAACTATACGAGTCAACATTTGCACCGCATTCCATAAATCCTGCTCAGTAGCATTAACAGGTGGTTCTGAAGGTACTCCTCTCTTTCTTGGCTCTCCTGGAGCTGGAAGAGTAGAAGAAGCCTACGATGCAAACTCATTTTAAGCTTCACCTTGATTAACTTGTGTAGGTGGTGATTTACTGGTTCCTTCTCCGACAATCCTTTCGATCTTCTTACTTTTACCCCTACCCTTTCTTGCCATCGACATTTTACTATAACAAAAGAAAAATAATTTCAGTGGTCAGATATGATTCCACCTACTACTTTAGCTCTATTGCACGATCTAGAAAATGAAGAAAAGAAATAAATCCTAAATGCCCCATAGCCTCCTGCTTATAAATATGGTGCACAACACATCCATAAGCAAGAATCTACTCGGACACGGCTTTATAGACACCCTAGGACGACCCGCTCTGATACCACTGTTGTCACGCCTCAAATCCCATTGGGGCGGACTGGCACCCAAAGCTGTTAAGGCCCGAGAGAACTAACCTATCCATTCGAATACCTTCAAATGCATGTCACCAAATTAACAACATTCTGTCACATATAGATACAAGATATCAATGACGGGAGTCATGGAAAGACATTCAAATAGATGTGAAACTTGGCCGTTAGGGCCACTTCGTCAAAAAGGTAAGACACTCCTTCATTTGACTATACAACATCTACAAAGCCTCTAACAGATACATAACCAAGCCTAAAGTCGAGACAAGTCCCCGCTTTATACAACTGTTACACAATACCAAAAGTCTGCAGATAACCCGTATCCTACTGCAAAGGTCTACTAGCTCCTGTTCCTGCAACAAGTAAGGTAAGTCCCCCAAGGGACGTCAGTACGAAAGAATGTAGTAAGTATGTAAGGCTATAAGCAACTGCATAAAATAGAAGAACTCCAATGGAATCAAATACAATTGAGTGGACATTATTGATAAACCACCGTAATGTATGTGTGGAACCATGTACATTGCCTGCATTACTTTCTTTGATTTTTACGTTCATATCATTATCATCATCGATCATATAATGCCCGGGACCAGCTGATCAGTGGTAAATAACATTGGGATCGTCTCGAGCTAGACTTTCGCCCCTTTGAGCTACCACCCATAAATCAATAAAGCAGGTTTGGCCCGAGATAGGTTTTCACCCCTTTGGGCTGCCCCCTGTATCCAATAATCAATCGAGATCGTCTCTAGCTAGGCTTTCGCCCCTTTGATCTACCACCCGTACTCAAACAACTATGCATTACTTCATTTCTTTACTTTTGTGAGATTGATACATTGGTGGTTGTAACATTATTGGAGCTTTGGAACAAAAGTCAATGAATAGAAGACATGTGAATAATAATTTCTAACAAACCTAAAATGAGATACTCTAAAATATTTCGGAATGGAAACAAGTGCGGTAACGATGTGAACAATAGGTACTGCCAAAGGATACGGAAAAGAGTAACCTTACATACCTTATCTTTCCAAAATGCGAATACAGCAATTCAGCTCCTTCCTTATGTGTTACTCTACAACACAAGTACATAACGGAGCTAATATTAACAACTAACTACATTACAAGTTCACAAGACGGTAATTAGTCACTTAACGGGAAGTAAAAACTATCCAACATTCCAAACACATGGTATATCATTCCACCTTCCTTAATACTGCCATATAACTTCATTCCACCCTCCTACAACATAATTTACTGCATCACAACACCAACAATGCCAAAACAGTCCACAAACCAACATAAACATTACAAACCGACAAGATTTCCCACCAAGTGCATACTTTACATTTTTACCTCAATGAAACTCCACATATTTATTCCAACAAGTCACATGAATACCTTCCACAACAATATACCAAAAACACTCCACACAATTTCAGATTTCACTTTAACATAACAAGAAAGTATTCTCGTTTCACTACGCCCAACTTTCCATATACGAACACGTATAAACATTTCCATCAAGCCATACCCAAGGGGAACGAATTAGGGACATGACCACACATTAATATACTGAAATTTAATCCATATAATTCAATTCCTTCAAAATCTTAAGTCCCTTTTCAAGTGTAAACCACATAGGAGGCAAATTCTTAACTGAAAGCACCGGTGGACTGCCACTTACAAAGTGGACTGCCCTATGCTATTTAAACATAACCAACATGTTTCCCACCATATATCATGAATGTATTACATTACTATACAAGGGTAAACACTTAACAAGGCTTGCAAGTGGAAGATCTTGTCCAAAAATCCTCAAGGAAAATAGTGCGGTTAGGGTTTCTTTGAGAGAAAAATGTGTTGTGTTGAAAAATCTGATTTTTTTCTAAGTGTAATGTGTAGAAATGAGCTGATTTTTCAGCTTTAAATACTCCCTTTCCACCATCTCTTTATGGCCAATTTTAGCCAATTCATTGGCTAAGAGAAATCAAATTATTGGTGTGTTGACTTGGTCCATTTTTAAATGGATCATTACCCATTTGGGGCCATTCTTCTTTACTAAATTTGGGCCTCAATTGATCCCAAAAACATGCCTCTAAATTCAGCTCTATAAATTTAATACATGATTCACTTACTATCTTTAATTTAAATGCTTCCATTGATGTTAAGGTCGTTGCATGAGTTCGGAAATGTACAGGGTGTTACATGACAAATATATATAAGCTATAGTGATAATAAAAGACTTACATAGAGATAAGCCCAAAAGATATATACGTGAATAGGTCGTTGAGGCCACAACTGTTAAAGAACCAAACATAACTGCACTTTATACATTAATCTACAAAGCCTCTATAAGATCGACAAACTTGGTCTAGGTTGTGGGACAACTCGACCATTTCTTTAAAAAAATTCTCAATGAATAGGCTTCTAAAATACCTCTTATTAAAATGCTAACAATTTTATAAATACTTTATAAAAATCACAGCATACTCTAATATTTCATAAATGTTATGATATTTAGGAAATATATATATATATATATATATAAAGTGTAATCAGATTCTAATTTTTCTTAAAACTAAATGTCAAGAGTAAGATTTCCACCTTAGCATGCTTCTTGTAAAATATTCATAGTTCCTAGAAGAAATTTCTGAATCACAATTATTTGAAGAGTTGGGAAATAGACTCGAGGACCTCTAATGAGCAAAATAAATCACTTCAAATATATGGGTTGTTACATCGAAGAGCCCAAGGGTCACACATACTTAGACTTTAGATTTCACAGATAGAGTACTCACACCAATGAACATATTACCAAAGACAATCCAACGTACCCACGTACACATTGACACACATCTCATAGGCCACCTTATCTAGCCTAGTAGGCAACACACTTGTCTCAACGACACCATAATCGCTTCTGTATAAGTTATTTCAACCAATTTATAGTATAGCTATTGTAGGAATCATGATGAAAATAATAAATTGCATCACATACTCCAACCCACCAGACTACGCCTCAATTGCCTTACTAGTTACCAACAACAAAGGACTATGCATAAAAATACCAAGTGAAGTATCTACCAAGGATAACTAGATATGTACTCCCCTTTTTGTAACACTTATCATATTTTACTATGATATAAAGATCACTTCCAGGTGTACAAGGAGATAAAAATTAGAAATAGCTAAAAGTCATATGCCCGCTGGAATACATGTTCTTTAATTACAACAAGACATTTCATTTTTAGCATATCGAATATGAGTTCTCAATAAGGTATTACTTCGATAACTTTAAACGAAACATCCCCCAATTGGACACATCTACAAGTAATTCAATTATAACCCACCAAACTTGAATTTATCGAACGACATGATCATGCCAAAAGAGAAAGAAGAGCATATTTCAATCCTTTCACGTATTACAACAAAAAAATATTCCTTTACAACTTCAATCTATAAAATAATGATAATAATACTACTATAGTCAAATTGTCATCGAGCTTATGCCAAAGAAGCAATTTACCAAATACTTGACGAGCATAGATCACTCAAGGCCCTTATATAAATGATTTTTTCTTACACCTTCCTATCTCGACATAACAATAACATTACAAAATCCACTTACACACTTCCAATTCTTATCGTATCCCATGGAACAACCCCAATCTAAATCATTCAATTTTTTCCACTTAATACTAGATTATATGTAAGCATATTGATGGATAGTAGTTTATTTTGCTACCCAAAAATCTGTCATAAATAGTAAAGAGAAGTTTGTGATAGATCTAGAGAACTTACCAAAATTCTCCAACGTGCAACTTCTACAAGGATTGATGAAATAAAAACTTTGAATAAATTGGTTTGTATGAAAATGATGAATATTTTCCTCTTATAAGTAGTATAGGCGGTTGGGGCTTCTTCATATAAAGGTAACTATTAAATGAGCATATATAAAATAATTTAGATAATTATAGATGCACATGGCCTAGTCTAGGTTGTGATCCTTATCGTATAGTTACTTGGAGTTAGTTAGAAAGTTGTTTGAGGTGTAGAAGCTGCTTAAAATATAGGGACTGAGGTTGGTCATAGTTTTTATAGACTTCAAGTCTAGCGTGCCACCTTAGAGTAGTTTTTAGAAATTCTAGCTTGGTTATATCCCGCTAGGAGTCGAAAGGAAAATAGGAAACTCATACCCAGGTAGCATTAATGTTGTGCCTAATTGAATAGTAAAGAATTGGATAAATTCTAGTCATAATGATAGTTCATATGCGAACAAACATTATAATCGAGAAAATATTAGGGGTTTAGATATATGACAAGGTCTATATAAGTAACTTAAACACGTTTTGACATTGTATAGGGTTTAGTAAACATAGCATATCTTGTTGCTTAGAGATCAATTTTGAGTAAAGAAATATGTTTTGGAGAGTTAACATATAGTTCTACAACTTTCATTTTTGTGATAAAAGCTGGTTTTGTTGTTATGGACTTAAACTATGGGATACAACAGAAGATAAGTTCTGTCCAGTTTTTGTGCTACTGTTAGTATTTTGATGATATCCTTTTGTATAAAATGTATCTTTTGATGATTTTAAACTCTTTGCAATTCCAATACATATACCTACAACTTTTCTCAAGGCTATAAAGCTTGGTTTTGCCGTTTACCTATTCAAAACTAAGTTATAACACTAGATAATGGGGCTATCCAAGTTTACTATTTTGAGGATTTAGTGCAATTTGCAGAAACTAGGCTTACTCTTGATGTTAATCTTGATTTGTATCAACATGCTGGAGTTATTAAAAATTCAAAAGGTATTTAATTGTGTGTTCAAGGTTGTATATATTCGTATATAAGCTAAGGAACTTGAAGTAATTATTTGGGTTATGATTTGAACTCTTCAAGCTATGGTTGGACTGTTTACGTGTTAAAAGACTAAGGTTTGTGTATAATATTGAATTCGTACTCTTGTTAACTGCTGAAGTATTTGAAATACTATCTCGGTATCTTGGTTATAATCAGAGTCTTGCAAGACACTTGTTTAACTCGCCCACTTGTATGGATTGCTTGATCCTTAGCATTCTTGTTGGGACTTTGTCCTTCTTGTGGCTATGACTTTGTCACTATTGGAATACCTTTTGATTCAGATCTTTTGCCATCTTGATTTTGGATTTGTGGTTTGTCTTAATTATGGAAGTTGTCCATTTTAAGTACAAACTAGAAAGCCATTTTTAATATGGTTCTTGATTCTCTTAATTATTGGGTTTCGGCCCTTCTTGATATAGGACTTTAGTCCTCCTTGATATTTAATTATGCTTGGTGTGATGGTATGGCGTACATATTGGGCGATACTTGTTACTTGACCTCTTTTGAGTAGTTCTTGGATCTTTCTGGATACTTAAGTCTTTAAATATCGAATTTGATACTTTTACAAACTAGGAAGCCATTTTTAATATGATTCTTGATTCTCTTAACTATTGGGTTTCGGCCCTACTTGATACAGGGTTTTGACCCTACTTGGTACAGGGTTTCGACCCTTCTTGATACAGAACTTCGGTCCTTCTTGATATTTGATTATGCTTGGTGTGACGACATGATGTACATATTAGGCAAAACTTGTTATTTGAACTCTTGTAAAATGGTCCTATAAACCTTCTTGAAACTCGAGTCTTTAAATATGGAATTTGATACTTTTGATATATTAATCTACTTGATTTATGTCGAGCTTATGGGGGCTCGGCTAGGATGTTGTTAGATTATTATTATAGAATTTGCTTCATGGGCCATTAGATTGTATTGTGACCATTCCTAACTCTCCTTAGTGAGAACATTTGGATCTTGATAATAGATATCATCTCGCTTATTTATGTTAACTATTTATTAGTTATGGTTTAAGGTCTAAGCCATGAGAAGGTGGGTACTTTTTGGTTAACCTCGACTCTCTACTCAATTATTTATAGTACTTTATGATATTAGATCAGCTATCCATAAATTTAGGGGCCGGTAAGCATGCTCATATTATTGTTGACCCTTATTTGCATGTACACTCATTACTTCATGATACCTTCTCAATTGTTATTCGTCTTACATACTCGGTATATTATTTTGCACTGTTATCTCCATTGCATGGGTGATACTGCATTCATGCCTACAGGTTATCAGGTACAAAGTGATCCTCATTGCTTATGGTCGAGTTTAGCTGATGATTAGTATGCTCCGTTCTTTTCAAAATTGCTAAGTCTGGAGTCCTCTTCTATTTTGCATAGCTGATGGGTATGTCGGGGCCTTGTCCCAACTGGTTGTTAGTGTTTCTTTATATTAGAGGCTTGTAGACATTTATTGTGGGTATGTGAGTCAGTTGTGGCCTTGTTGTCAGTTATATTCTTGGTTTTTGGCCTTGTCGGCCTCGTGTGTATATTTGTTTGATGGGCTTATTTTCGTATAGTTGGTGGTTTAGAGCGACCTTACCAGTCAATTTTATTATTCTCTTACTTTTATGTTATGAATAATTGATGTAGTTTGGGCCCCGTTGGCCCTGACTTATCGCGAGTTATGTTATTTAATTAGTGTATTAGTTAGTTTGCTCAGTCAAGTAAGACATGGGTACCAGTTGCGCCCCTCCGATTTTGGAATGTAACAAAATAGGGCACCCCAAATATGTAAAGGGGAAGTTTTCTTAGCCAATGCCAGTTACTCCTCTTATCCTTTGACATATTGGTATTGGTGCTTTCTCATGCATGTATAGAAAACTCTTATCCAGGTTAATTAATTGACATGAAACTCTTTCATATTGCATGAGAATTTTCATCATCTTTTTAATTGATCCTTTATGCCTTGAGCAAAAGAGAATTGTGTCATCTGCATATGACAAGTGGTTTATCTTCTCACTCCATTTTGAAAGACCATACCCAATAAAGTACCTATCCTCATTTAAACTATTTAATCCTCTTGACAAAAGCTTTGTTGCTATGATGAATAATGTGGGAGAAAGAGGATGTCCTTATTTTAGACCTCTTGATGACACAAAGAAATCAAAGTTCCTTTTATTAATCAAGACAGAATATCAATTACTTGATATTACGCTCCAAATCATATCAATCATTCTTTCATATAATCCAAACTCCCTTATCACCTTAGTCAAGTAAATCCATGACACCCTATCGTATGTTTTTGCCATGTCCAGCTTTACTACAATATTTTGAAACTTGTTCTTCTTGTTTATATCTCTGACTATTTTTTGAGCCAGTAATACAACCTCTATCAGCCTTCCATGTATAACTTTTGAAATAATCGTACCGATATATGTGCTAAGACTAATGAGCCTCAAATCATTGAATTTGCTCACTTGCTCCTTTTTTGAGATCAACACTAAATTTGTATGGGCCACATATCTGGGAAGCTCACTTCCACACAAAAAAAACCATGACTACTAATAGAACATCTTTCCCAATTATATCCCAACAATATTGAAAGAATTCCTCTAAAAAGCCATCTGGTCCACTAGCACTATCTTTTTTTAAGTCAAAAATTGTTGCCTTTACTTCCTCCATAGTTGGTGCTTCCATCATTTTGTCATTCTGGCCCTATGTGATAATTCTAGGAATGTGTTAAATCATTGAGTAATCCTCGTTTCTAATACCTTCTGTGAACTGCTTCTTAAAGATTCTTACTATTTTTTCTCCAATATCTTGTGTTGTTTCCAACATTGTCCCTGCTCTTTTTCTATCTTGCTAATCATTAGCCTTCTCCTTCTACCATTCACATTTGCATGAAAAAATTTGGTATTTCTGTCACCTTCTGCAAATCATTTCATACTTGCCTTTTGTTGTCAAAATCATGTTTCACATGTAGAAATTTTCTCAACTCTTTTTCAGTATTAATCAACTCTACTCTGTTTTCTTCTGTTGAATGAATCTCAAATTGTACTTCTTTCATTTTCACCACATCTTTCAATGTAGTAACTTTTCTTGAAAATTTCACCATAAATTTTCTTGATCCACTTGTTTAGGGCTTTCTTCACACTTTTCATCTTCTCATAAAAATTCTGAAAAGGTGTTCTTCTTATCTGTCTTCTAGTTTTCTTAAACTACCCTTTTGAGCCTCTTGTGTTTGGTCCAAATATTGAGAAATTTGAAATGCTTTATCATTTACTCCTATGTTGTGCTATATAGCACCTGTAAAAGAACATGGTCTGAACCCTGCCTTATTAAGTGCTGAACTTCAGTTGCTCCAAATTCATTCATAAATTTTTTATTTTCAAATCCTCTGTCAAAACTTTTGAAAATACAAGAATCCTCTATTCTGTCATTCCATCAAGTGTAAGAGCTTTCAGTGTAATTGATTTCACTTAGTACACAAGCACTAATGTATTATGGAAAATCCACTACTTCCAACTGCGTAACTAGGAGTCCTCCTAATTTCTCTGATTCATTCAAATGACAATTAAGTCTCATCTTACAATCCATGGGTATGTCATATCTTTTGTTGTTTCTCCCAATCTTCCTACAGTTTTAATTTCTCCAATGATCTGCATCTTGCATATACTGTAGTAATATATACTTCTTTGTGATATGTTTTGTGGATGAACTTTATGGTTAACTGCTGATGAGTAGCTAATTGAACTTCTCCATTCCATTCCCAATTTTAGAACATTCAAATCTTAATTGATTTACTTGCAAGTGCATTCTCTATTTTCAGCCTTCTCTTGTACTCTTCTAATTCTTGCAGCCCTTGAAAAGGCTCCAAAAGGGCAATATATGAGTAATGATTTTTTCTTAAGGTCAATTAATCTCTCAAAGGAGTCTTGAATGTTTACTGACCTTATGTTTCAGAATAGTAATTTATCAATTATCATCTACTACTATTTGGTTTAACTGAACTATTCCTTATTTATCTTTGCTTGACCATCGTATTAGTAGGTTTTCTCACTTTTCTTTCCTTATGTAGCTCCTTTGTGTGTCTAGGTGATAAATCGCCTTTTGAGCTAATATCCTAAATGTCATCCTCTACATCTGTATCTTTATCCCCTTCATCTTATGTCTTTTCACCTGTTTCCTGCACTTCTGATTCATGTTCCTTCTATCTGACTTTCCCTCCTCCTGCAAAAACTATTGTTGGATCTGGTGGCTCCTGTTCACCCAACTGTTTGTTAGGTTTGTTTTGTGGATCATATTTTCTATCTACATTGTTTGTGATAGATTCAGCTTTTTCATTCCCTTACTCTTTATCACCTGCTGATTCTTTATTATTTTTCTTGTCTTTTCCTGTGTTGCTGAAATGGTCCTCTAATTCTTTTACTTTATTGATACTGTTGTTCCCGTTGCCCATATCATTATTATTGTTGCTCTTTGTTTTTTCATAGCCACCATTGGCTTTTTGGTCTTTAGTTGCATCTACATTCTCCAACTTTTTATCAAAAGTGTCTTCTACCCACTTCTTGGCTGATTTTTCTCCTTTTGTGGGATACCATTTGCGACTTTGGGGATGCCTTGAATGATTTGATCCTGGGTATCATCTTCTATGTCTAATGCATCAAATTGGTTGTCTGTTTCTGCTCCTTCTTGTGTCTTCATAGGGTCTTTTTGATTCTATCTTTGTGAGAAACCCCCTCTATAAATGTATCTTTCCTTTTTTGCTCCATTTTTCTGCCTTTGTTTTTGAAATTGTGTAGCTCTTCCTTTGTCCCTTACCTCTTTTTTCTTTTCCTTATTTGTCTTCCTTCTCCTCCTTGAGATATCATTATGGGTGTAGAACAAAGTACTCCTTTTCAGTATGCCCCTGCAACTTGTAATTTTTATAATATTTGGGAAGGTAATCATACTTAATGGTAATCCATTTTGTTGTGATCTCCCCTGATTTCTTACTTACCCCAATGTTAATTCTTCTGAAAAATTCTCAAATAAGTCCACTTTCACCTTCACTCTTGCACAATTAGGTCTTGTCTTATTACTTGTGGCCATATCCACCTGCAAGGGTTTCCCAACTGCCGCAATAATAGAGAAAATAGTCCATTTTCCAAAGAAATTTGGAGGTAATGATGGCAGTGATATCCAAGCAATTGCTATTGTTGTTTCCTCTGCCAGATCAAACAAAGGGTTCCACTTTAAGATTCTCATTGGATAATACCAAATGCAATGTGCAATATAAAAGATAGGTTTTGTAGGTTTTGATAACAGATTAACATAGTCCTCCAACTTAGGGGCTCTAATAAGCACATATCTGTTACTAAGCAACCTAAACCAATATTCACGTCCCCTTTAAATTCACATTATTTTGGAATAAGTTTTCTTAGATTTTGCATATCTGACCACCCAAAAGAAAACTTGCCCACCACTACATATTCCAGATCTTCATTTATAATCATCTGCGAGATATCTTCCTCCTCCCATACCACTCTTAGTTCTCTATGCAAATAAATGAGAGGCTTGATTGGCAAAGACACTGATTTGGATGTTAATGGTTGTAAAGTAGCAGCATAATTCATCCCGCCCCTTGTTGGGACATGATATTTGTGTTAACTTGTTGAACAACCTTCGATGGAGGCTGCTCAACGGTCATAGAGGCCATGATCGACGAAAATTAGTAGGTTAAAAGTAGGGTTTAGGCGAGGGTTCGTAGAGAGCGTTTTTACTTTACTAAATTGTAGTTGAATTCTATAATTAGGCAAATTTTAGCTATGATGCTTATTTAGGGTCTAAATGTTAGCTATTTCTAAAAGCAATTTTCTAGATTGTAAATCAAACGTTTATTAATTTTACACTTTAATTTCGATCCCCTCTGTCTCATATTAATTATCCACCTTACTATAAATAGTTGTCCAAAATTACTTGTCCATCTACAAAATCAAGATATAATTAATTAATTTTTTTTCATTTCACCCTTACAAATTATTCTTTTTGAAAGTGTAAAGAAGTTATTTATAAAGTTTAAATAAAGTATATAAAAGGTAAATTAGTAAAATTACTCTTCTTATTTATAATTTTTTAAAGTGTGTGTAAATCAAAAAGTGGACAGGTATATAGGACAGAGGGAGTAACTAGCAACCATACATTACACTTATAATTTATACCTAAGTTAATATTATTTCGGGGAATCTTAGTAGCTCAGCTGGTTCACTACCTCAACTTTCACATTGTTTGTGAGGATTTATTCCCCCATTTTGTAATTCCTTTTTTCATTTCTCCTACCCCAATTTTTTTAAAATAAAAAAATACTATTTTTTTCGTCTCATATTAATTGATCATTTTTTTATATATATATGTTAAGAAATTATAAATAAAAAGATATTTTATTAATTCACCCCTTTAAAAGATTCTTAAGACTTTTATAAATAAGTGTGAATGTTTTTTCAAAAAAATAATATGAAAATAAATTTAACTAATATTTTCTTTAGTAAGATATTTTCTTTAGTAAGATAGATAACTAATATGTGCACTGTTATTTTTAGTAACCTCTTTAATGGTACCAAACTGCCCTTAAAAACATTTTTCTTGGCCATCCTTGTGAGGTTGGAGCAGTTTATGAGTGAAAGCCGAATCAAACAGGAACTAAGAGAGAGATAGAGGAAAACAGAGAAGAAAAATGTTCGTACGTAGGCTAGCAAGGCCATTGATGATGATGGCGAAAGTGAAGGAAACCACAGGTATAGTAGGTTTAGAGGTAGTCCCAAATGCAAGGGAAGTTCTGATAAATCTGTACAGAAAAACCCTAGAAGAGATCAAGGGTGTACCTGAGGACGAAGGATACCGGAAGGCAGTGGAGAGCTTCACACGCCATCGCCTCAATGTGTGCGTGGAGGAACATGAATCGGAAATGATCGAGAAACGAATTGGTTGTGGTCAGGTTGAAGAGCTCATTGAAGAAGCACAAGATGAACTTAAACTCATTGGTCATATGAACGGTTCGTACAATACAGTCTTGAATTCTTCATTTTGACTTTTGTTTTTTTCCCCCTAAATTGTACTCGCACTTTCTGGATTTTGAGATTCAAATGAGTTTTCTTTTGCCACAATTTTTTCATATATCTTTTACATATTTTAAATTGTTAATTATTGTGATTCATACTACTTTTTATGAATTTTATTTCAAAAAATGTAAAGTTTCCATGCCTGAATTTACTGTCAAAATTAAACTATTTGACTCAAAATTCAAACTATGCCGTATAAATTCGGACAGAGGGAGTATTTGCGAAATAGTGATCGGATGCTAGGGAAATTAAAGTTTTAAATTTTGTCAGAAGGGAAAAAATTGGTTTTATAGAATGGTTGTGATACAAGTGATATTATATGAGAGTGAATACTGGCCTCTTAAACCTAATAAGATGAGTGTGATTGAAATGCTGATTAATTTGGACAAAGCTCGAACAACGTTATTCAAGATAAGTAAACTGTACCTATCGAGCCTTCAAAGTAGAAGTAGTGAGTAAAACACCGTTCTAAATGCAGCATTGTGCTGCTTGATTAAAAAATTACATTCTTGAGAAGATTGACCCTTCCTTTTTAAGCAATGTACGAATGAATTACATGAAGTTGTATTTCCAAACTGACAATTTTGATTTGTATTTCACTCTAGCAAGAATACTTTTTCTTGAAAAGGTTCACTCTACTAAAGAAGCTACCTTAGACGTTCTAGAACTCATTAAGGCTCGGATAGTGGGAGAGAACAAAGAGTTAATCCCTTCTCCCTATAAAAAAACGTTCTCCTTACATTTGTTCTCCGATTGTTTGGAATCTTAAGGATTTACCTCATCATTTATGAGCAATCCCTTGGATTTTTTTTTTGAACTTTGTAACTTAGCAATCCCTTGGAATTAGTTTTGTACAAAAGGATGAGTGTTAGAATATGGCGTGATCTATTAGATTATGATTTAATATGTTTTAGGCAAATGCAACAAATTAGACAATTACCTTGAATAAGACAGATACCTTAGGAACCGTGTTCCGAAATAAGTATGATTTTGGGATACTAAGGTTCACTGTAATGTTATAACTAAAAATATGCAAGTGCTAAGAGATTATTCTATGATTCTATCATCGACACGCACTGCCTTATATCCAATATCATCACCCTCTTCCGTCTTTTGGAAAGTCCCAGGTACATAGACGTCTACTTTGCTCACGCTTCCTGGCAGACCTTCACTGGCTCAATGTTTTCTGTTTCCCATCCTTGTTTGTCATATTTTCCCTTTAGAAATTTGTTGAAAAAGAGACCACTATGCTTACGCTCCGCAAACTGGAAACCAACCTGATTGGTTAGCAGTTTCTTCTGAAAAAATCATTATTGGAATTTAAGTGAGTCTCACATTGTAACTGGATCTGGAAGACCAGAATCTAGCCACTTCATCTTCTACAGAGTTGAGATATTTTGAAGCAAGAAATCTTTGTCCTTTCTTGTAGAGATAGAGCTACTTGTATTCTAAACAAATTATATACTTTCTCTTTCCTTCAACTTCTGTCTACAATTTGTGTTTATTTCTTTGTGACTTGTTGAAAAAGAATAACAGGAATGGAGGGTGAGGATGTGGTGGTCCACTATTGATGGGAGTTTTACTTTTTTGGTTAAATAAATACTTTTCGTTAATAATAGTAGTATCAAGTAGGTGCCCAAAAGCTTTGCAGAATACGTTCATACATTCTCTTTTAACTATGCCAAGAGTCCAGCAAATCCAATATAGCATCAATATCATATGCATGTCTCATGTACCACCAAAATTTCAAAAACTGCAAGCTTCTGAATCTAACAGAAAGCTGTTATTACTCTTCCTTCAAGCGTCTTCATTTTTCTCCTGCCACAGTGCCCAAAAGTTGCACGTAGGAACTGTTTTATATTATACGAGGTTTTTATCTGCTACATGATCCTTTGTCCCTTTCAACTGAGCAGAAACTTCTTCAGGGTGTTGCTCATTCCCCTGCTGTATTCCAAAAAGTTTAAGTTACCGTACGAGTCAAATTTGTGTTCAATGCAAAAGCAAATGTTTTAGGTTCTCTTAGACATTTTCATACTTATAACATCTATTGCCAGTTTGAAAATACGTCTATTGCATAGGGTGAATCCTCTCTTCTGCAGACTGTCTTGAGTTTAAGCAAGTACGTTCATAGTTATCCAACCGAAGCAAGCCACCTTAGAGGGTGCTTTTGTGTTCCAGATTCTTTCTTGATCCATGCATTATTTAGGCACTTTTAGCAGGAACTCACTGTGAATCTGTCCTCTTCCCTTGCCCCCTCAACACATATTATCTGAGGCTGATATTAATTATCTTAGCCCACCTGTTTACTCAGATTTTGTATTACCCTTTTCACCTCTTTGTCTTGAAAGTTTCTTCTGAGTTTTATGCTCTATCCATTCCATTTCTGCATTCTGCAATTGTGGCTCCATTTTTTAAAACAAGACTATATATCAGGGAACAGCTTCGTCCATGCTGACTGTTCCATCCATGTCCTGTCATAATTCTGTCTTTTTGCTAATTACTACTTTCAGTTTTACCAAGTTATGGTTCACCCAGATAATTATTGGTTTGTTTTTATGGTTCCACTCCATAAGACGTTATTGGTTAGGTGCTGGGGGTGGGTGTCGGTTGGTTCGGTTCGTTTTGATAACATTTGGTTCGGTTTGATCGGTTCTGTTTTTCGGTTTTAGGCCTGTTGAATCAAGCTTTTTTTCAAGACCAAAAATGGGTCTCAGAATCTTTTTTAAAAAAAGGAAAATTAAGCAGCAACTGGGAGTAGCGGACACTTGTAAGGTAGGTTGTATCTTTGGGTGGCGGTAGCGGAGGCACAAAACACTGTGTAGTTTTTTCTTGAATACCCAAATGCCCACGCCTTGCCTCTTTTTTCACTTCCTGGTAAGTTTTAATGACAGAAAGAAAAGTTCAAAAGAATTTGAGAAATGCTAAAGAAGAAAATGAGTACTTACTTTCTCTAAGGGTAAATTACGAAAGAACCTGAAATACTCACAAAATGGCAGACGGTAAACTCTTCTCCTATGGAATCTTTCTTTCACTCCACCTTCTTCAATGCCCCATCTCTGATTTTGGTCATGATTTGCACTATAGAATGAACCCTAGGAACATTATGGATTTGGGTTTCTGTGTGGGCGTTTGGGTTGGGCTGTAAGTTGGAAGCGCAGAAGGAAGGGTTTTAAATAACGCTTATAAAAAGACCGGGAAACCGAACGTTTGAAAATGAAGTTATGAAAAACACAAACTGTGAACTGACCGTATGCACCAAAATCGAGAAACTAAAATTTTTGTTTCAGTTGGTTTTTCGGTTTTATGCGCACCTCTATTTAGTGCACCATTGGCTCTCCATGCCTTACTTTGTCCAGATTATATATTCCACTGCTCTTCCTCACTTTAAAACCTCCATGGTATTTGAAAAGTAAATTTTTCTTTTGCACTCCCAGAGTCTTCACCCCTAGTTACCCATTCCCTTTAGATTTTAAATGCTAATTACCATGTCACCAGATACATCTTGTGTCTTTGAAAAAGAATAAAAAAAAAAAACTCTCATTTTTGTCTAGCTGCTTCTCCATGCTCTATGGCTTGTGTAGTAGTGACATTTAACTATATAAGTAATCCATCCAACACACGATTTATTAAGGTGGAACTTCTTCCTATGGATAAGTACTGTTTTCAGGGAGATAGTTTTGGTCCAAACTTGCAGTAAAACTATGCCATGCTTGCTTACACTGTTTTCCAGAAAGATAATTTCCTTCAAACTTATCATTAACACATCTCCATTCTTCATAGATCTTGATTAATATTTCTAACCTCGTAGGAACTGCTTTTAGCCAAATTAATATGCAGGCCAGAGTCTGCCTCAAATATAAACAGCACCACTCTAAGATACTTTATTTGCTATTCATCTGTCCCGCATAGAGTGAGAGCATCACCTGCATATAATGTGGGAAATCTCTAATTTATTTACATACACTGTACCAATTTGGACTTCTCTCAATTCCACAATTTTACTCTATATTCTGCTTAGAATTTTTCTTTTTGGAGATAGTAACAGCTCTGTTAGAAATTTCATCACTAATGAAAACCAAAATGGTGTTGGGGATCACATCGTCTCAATTATCTCTGTAAAGGGAAGAAACATTTTGGGGATCCATTTATGAGGATGGAAGACCGATGATAGATATACAAGCTTTTATCCATATCTTCCCATAGCCCATTCGTTGCATAATCTTTATTAGGAAATATCGATTTGCATGGTCATAAGCTTTCTACTAGTCCAAATTGCACACAATTCCCGCCTCCTCTTTTCTCATCTTTGAGTCTAAACCCTCATTTGCGACAAGTAAAGCATATATTATTCGTCTTCCTTGGCTGAGTGCATTTTGGGTACCTATGATTATTTTCTCAAACACCATTTTCACTTTCATTAAAGATCTTTGCCATGACCCATCATTTTATAAGATATGCCAGATAGACTTATTAGTCTGAACTCTCCTGGTTCCACTGCTAAATCAAGACAATCAAGGTAGCTTTTGAGCTTTTTGAAATGTACCCTCCAGATAGATCTTGTTTTTTTTGTGGGTGGAGGGGGAGGCGTGGGGTGGGGTGGGGGGTGGGGGTGGGGGTCAGCTGCCAGAGTACTGTTCTCGATTGGGGGACATTGCTGTTGAATTTTTTAACTTCTGTTGACAAGAATGCAGTGGGAACGGGTGTGGTCGAGGAGGAAGTGGTTCCAAAGGGAGAGGTCTTAAAAATCTCACTTTTATTTAATGTTGCATGCAATTCATGTTCAAAGGGCACTAGGTGTTTCCATGACTTACAAGTATTAGGAGGGGCTTCATATAAGATTCTGACTGGGTAACTGCAACTTGGGAATGACTTGATTTAAAATTCTGACAGCGAAATTTGATTGATTTATCAACTTCTTGAGTTAAAGTTCTCTTATCAATTGGAGCAGCTAAAAGATATTTGTTATTATACCTACCTTTAATGCTTTGAATCACTAACTTTGTTAGGCAGAGTGGTATTGAAAGTTTAATTTTAAAAATTATTTTGTTATGCAGAGTGGAAACCTTGGGGTATTCCTGATGATTATGAATGTGAAGTCATTGAAAATGATGCTCCAGTACCAAAACACATTCCCCTGCACCGTCCTGGTCCTCTCCCTGAGGAATTCTACAAGACAATGGAGGCGGTTACTTCTGGCAAATTGGATGCTGGTTCAAAGAAGGATGAACCTAATTTCATCGGGTGAATCACAGTCAAAGTAGGGTCGTTCGGTACATGCCAAGTTTTAAAACTGAACATGTGCTACTCTACCATCCTTGTTTTCTTTGTGGATCTTCTATACCTGTTTACTGGATCGACTGGAGCTGGTGTATACAAATGCTTGAATCATTGGTTAATGAAACCTTTTTTTTTGGGTGGAAGCTAGCAGGCAGTTGCTATTTTCTTTTGTTTGGAAAAGCATCTACATGGTGTATTTGGTGTGAGGGAAGTCATTTTCCATGAATAATGTATCTTCTAAAAGAATGTTCTCTGGTGTTCGGTTGATGAAAGAAAATACTTTATGAAAAAATGTAGCATTATAGATAATAATGATATTAACACATTATTTTGCTGAATTTATTTTGAGCAGCATCATCATCATCGTCATCATCATACCCAGTGTATTCCCACCAGGTGGGGTCTGGGGGGAGTAAAGTGTACGCAGTCCATACCACTACCTCAGATGAAGTAGAGAGGCTGTTTTCGATAGACTCCCAGCTCAGAACAGATAACCATAACAAATAAAAATCATAAAAACCAACAACAAAAAGAGATAACACATCGCTAGATAATCGAAGAAGCAAGACACTCACAGATTAACACCATAAACTAGTTATTCAAAATCACAAATATCACCAAAACAATGCGAACAAGAAATCTGCCTAAGAAACAACAGGCACAGATACAATCAAACACTCTTCCCTGCTAATACGGACACCTTCCCTGCCAACCTCTCGCACCACCGTACCGGGGCATCCGTGCACCTCCTCATCACATGTCCGAACCATCGCAACCTCACTTCCCTCATCTTATCTTCCACTGGAACCACTCCCAACTTCTCTTGAATAATCTCATTTCTAACTCTATCACTCCTGGTAAGTCCACACATCCATCGCAACATCCTCATCTCCGCTACCTTCAACTTTTGGATGTGGGTGTTTTTAACTGGCCAACACTCGGCTCCATATAACATGGCCGGGTGGACGGCCACTCTGTAGAACTTACCTTTAAGCTTCAGAGGCACCTTCTTATCACACAAAACTCTCGAAGCGAGCCTCCATTTCAACCACCCTGCACCAATACGGTGCGTGACATCCTCGTCAATCTCGTCGTTCCCCTGAATCATAGACCCCAGATACTTGAAACTCCCCCTCTTCTGAATGGCCTGAGAATCTAGCTTCACTACCATATCAGCTTCATGCATCGAATCACTAAACTTACATTCCAGGTACTCCGTCTTAGTCCTGCTCAACCTAAACCCTTTAGACTCAAGGGTCTGCCTCCAAACCTCCAACTTATCATTAACTCCTCCCCGGGTCTCGTCAATCAGTACCACATCATCAACAAACAACATACACCCAGGCACCTCCCCTTGAATATGCCGCGTCAAAACATCCATCACCAAGGCAAATAAAAACGGACTAAGAGTCGATCCCTAGTGCAATCCTGTCAAAATGGGAAAGTGCTCTGAATCCCCTCCTACCGTCCTCACCCTCGTCTTCACACCGTCGTACATGTCCTGGATCGACCTAGTGTATGCTACGGGTACATCTTTAGCCTCCAAACACCTCCACAGAATCTCCCTAGGGACTTTGTCGTATGCATTCTCCAGATCAATGAACACCATGTGCAAATCCTTCTTTCTCTCCCTAAACTGCTCCACTAATCTCCTTACCAGGTGAATGGCCTCAGGAGTCGAGCGACCTGGCATGAAACCGAACTGATTCTCTGAAATAGTCACTACCCTCCTCAGTCTCAATTCAACCACCCTCTCCCAAACCTTCATAGTATGACTCAACAATTTGATACCCTTATAGTTGTTGCAACTCTGAATGTCCCCCTTGTTCTTATATAATGAAATCATCGTGCTCCATCTCCAAGATTCGGGCATCTTTGCCGCCCCAAAAATGATGTTAAACAACCTTGTCAGCCACCCTATACCTGGCCCGCCAGTGTACTTTCAGAAATCCACCGAAATCTCGTCGGGCCTAGTCGCCTTATCCCTACGCATCCTACAAATGGCACCCTTGACCTCTTCAACCTTGATACGCCTACAATAACCGTAATCGCTACGCCTCTCTAAATGCTCCAAGTCCCCCAACACGAGACTTTTATCCCCTTCGTTGTTCAAAAGTCTATGAAAATAGGACTGCCACTTCCTCCTAATGAGGGCATCTTCCACCAACACTTCGTCATCTTCCCCCTTGATGCATTTCACTTGGTCAAGATCGCGGGCCCTCCGCTACCTAGCCCTGGCCAACCTATACAATTTCTTATCCCCTCCTTTCTCCTCTGAAGCAATATACAAACTCTCAAAAGCTGCTGTCTTAGCCGCCGTAACCGCTAACTTAGCCTCTTTTCTGGCTAACTTATACTCCTCCCTACTCGTCCACTTCTCCTCGTCATCCTTGCCCTCAACCAACTTGGCATAGGCCACCTTCTTAGTCTCCACCTTCCTTTTCACTTCTGCGTTCCACCACCAGTCCCCTCGGTGCTTGCCAGTTGACCTCTCGAAACACCCAACACCTATCTAGCGGTCTCCCTGATACAGCTGGCAGTCGTCTCCCACATACTATCCACATCTCCTCTACTCTCCCAAGCTCCCATATTCGTCAACTTCTCCCCTATTTTCAAAGCACTTGTCAAAGTCAAGCTACCCTACTTAATCCTGGGCCGATCCTCCACACTCCTCTTTTTTCTGCCTTTCTTGATTTCTAAGTCCATCACCAACAACTTATGTTGGGCCGAAAGATTCTCGCTAGGTATGATTTTACAATCTTTACATACAGCTCTATCACCTTTCCAAGGAGCAAAAAGTCTATTTGAGTCCTGGCCACCGAGCTACGAAAGGTAATAAGGCGCTCTTCCTTCTTCGGGAAGCTCGAATTCACCACCCACAACCCAAAAGCCCTAGCAAAATCCAAAAGTGTGGTTCCTCCTTCATTCCTTTCCCCGAAACCAAAACCTCCATGCACCTCATCATACCCTCTCGATAAAGACGCAATATGCCCATTGAAATCCCCTCCTACTAAAAGCTTCTCAGTGCTCGGAATGCCTCTCACCACCTCTTCCAACACCTCCCAAAAGCTCTTCTTCTCCTCCTCATCCAAGCCCGCTTGCGGCGCGTAGGAACGAATAACGTTCCACGTAAACCCTCCAATGACCAACTTAATCGACATCAACCTATCATTGACCCGCTTAACCTCCACTACCTGCCCCCTAAGCTCATCATCTACTAAGATACCTACCCCATTTCTATGCCTCATGCTACCAGAGTACCACAACTTATACCAGTCCACATCCCTCGCCTTAGAACCTACCCATTTGATCTGCTGGACACACGCTATGACAGTGACATGGGAAATGAAATCCATCCAATATCCATAAGTGGGGAAAAAGCTGTTTTAAAGAATCTTTCCTAGTCCAGGTCAGTGTAGGAAATTATTGAGAAGCTGGTTCTTGGTTGATCACTTTATCCTAGTGGTCAAAATTCAGGATCACAATGATATATTTCTAGAACTCCTAGCAGAATGAATGATCAATGGAGTAAGTCTCTGTCCTCATTTATAGGAAGTTTCTGAAAGCCACTTTCCGTTTTTTTCTTTTCGAGCTTTCCATTTCCTTTTACACCTCTGTAGCTTCTTTTTTTCCCCACTGCTTTTGGTTGCTCTTAAACAAAATGGTACTTTTCCTGCTGGGCTCGAGAACAATTTTCAGCTATAATTTGCTCATAGTGAAGCTGATATAGGATTATGGGTTACATTATTCACGAAAACACCTATGTACTAGTATTTTATATGGAGTTCAACTTATTATAAAATTAGCTAGTGTTTGGCCATAGATTCTCAAATATTTTTGGCAAATTATATTTGGGTGAAATTTCACCATGTGTTTGGCCATAGTATTTGGGAAACATATTTCACTTTTTTAAGAAATATGATTTATACTCATAAGTTTTAAAAACTATTAAAACTAACCATAAGTTTGTATTATCAAAAAAAACGAAATATGCCTAACATTTTTTTTGGAAGTTGGAATCTCAATGAGGTTGTTCTTGTCGCCTACTTGAGACGTTATAAGGCCATATATTGTCCATGACATTGGAGAGCCCCAATAATACCATCTCCACCATATAGAAATTTGCTGCATATGTAATTGTGGCGTCATCAGAAAAATGTGTGATAACAAGATTCTTTTAAATTACTATTTTGATTATGCAGTGCTTGGTATACTTTCCATTCTTTGACTTAATTTGCTCATTGTCAAACTTATCTCGATTTTCAACTTTCATCAAAAACTCATTCTTCAACTTTCATTGTCATATGCATAACTTAATTTTTTTTAGAGTGCACAAAATATGAAATAATGAAATTTGGCCCAACACATCATATGAAATAATGTTAGTTGGAGTTTAATAAATAGAGGGTGTTTTTGTAAAATATAAAAGTTTGGTATAAAATTTGAATTTTTAAAAGCTCCCAAATAATGAAATTTAGCCTAAATACTAGTTTTTTTCTAGTATTTGGAAATTTGGGTTATTTGTCAAAATAATTTGTCAAATAATGACAAGTTGCATAGACAAACACTATTTGCAAAGAATGTTCCCAAATTTTATTTGGGAAGTCTATGACCAAACGGATCCTTAGAGTAGTCTAATCTGTAGCACTGTGTTGCTTTCTTTAATTTTCAAGTTTGTAATTCTATTTATCCCAAACAGATACATAGGTAATGCAAAAATTATTTTCATCGCCTATCGATAAAAGTTAAATTCCTTTTTTTAATGAATCCTAGTTATTTCGGTTTTCTATTACAGAGATGTGCATATAGAAGAAACATTAATATTGATAAAAGAAAGTGATTTTCCAAAACCTGGAATGAAGTGTATGTGAAATTGATTCCTTTTAACTTTTAATCTAAAAAGAGGAAAAGGACACTGAACACATTGGGGACTTTGGTAGAAGCTATCAATATGGGCAGTAGTCGAGGAGGACTTTGAAAAGTAGACAGGAATTGCCGACATACTATTCAAAAGATATTATTAAGATATTGGAAATCTTTTTAACTGATATAAAAAAAATTAAGTCCGTCATTTATGTAAACATAAGTAGTTATCAAGCTAAAGTATTCATCACTAGGAAATTTTGTATGATCAAAACAATAGGTTCTTTAAACAGTGTTAGTGCATAATTTCATACTATAAATTATTTAGTACTTCTTGATTGTGAAAGAAAAGTATAGAGGTAATATGTTATTGTATTCAGGGGCGGAGCCAGCCTTTAAGATGGGGGTTCGGCCGAACCCCCTTTGGCGGAAAATTTTACTATTTATACATGATTAAAATTATTTTTTATGTATATATAATAGATGTCAAACCCCCTTTAATTAGTTTTTCTTCAAATTTCGAACCCCCTATGTGTAAATCTTGGCTCCGCCTCTGATTGTATTGGACGGTTCTATTAGTATTTAACTACTCCCAATCCTAGCTTCGAATTGGAGTTACAATCTCTACTGTAATTGTTTCAAGGGGATAATTTAAATCATAAATGAGTGGTTGATGGCTTGATGCGTGTTTGTTAGGTGTGATGCCTTTGAAGAATTTCCAATTTTTTAAAAATTTTCTTATGTCAAATGTGAACCATCAGCTAGTGTTTGTGCAATTGATACATATGAACGTAGAAGAATTAGTTGAGATAGATACTAGTTGACCCAATATTATTGTCATTAAAAAAACAAAATACAAACCCTATTATATCATTTGTCAATTTATTCTCAAATTGATAACTTAATTCTAATTGGATCTGTCACCCTAATGTACAATAACAACATACCCAGTTGAGGTCTGTCACCTTAATGTATTGGCCTAATTTTGGGTCAGTTAATGTTTACCTATTTGCACAATAGTGATAGTTTTAAATTTTAATTAAAAAAAAGATCAAATCATAAATGAAAGAGGTAATGATTGTTTGGATAGTTTCTTGTAATTGTGATTATTAATGAGCGGTTTAAAATATTTTCAAGGAGTATAACTTTAACTTTTTAATATACTATATGTTCGAAATCCGAATGCTTATTTTGTTATTACATCAAAGTAGAAAAAGATGATGTGAAAAAGAAGATTATAAGATAAAAATTTATCCCTCATCAACAAGATGAAATTTCTTGGATAAATAATTAAGTGAATAACTAAAATTTCGCACCAAACCCTTTTTAAGTAGTACTCCTATTTTTGTTATGATCAGGGCAAAATTGAATCAAGTCGTCCCTTAATGGACCGGTTCAACAATTCTTCAACTAGACACGACTCCGTCAAGTATTATTGATCCATTGTGAAGTTGTAATTTTTAATTACAAGTAAACGAAGACTTGAGCTGTCAATAAGTCTTTTAATCCTCTCTTAAAAATCCCCTCCAATTCCAATAATCCAATAATCACCATTCACCCCGTCCATCTGACTCCCTTTCCCTCTCCGCATCTAGAAACTTCTTCTCTTGTCATCCATGGCGTCCGATCTCTCAAGTAAAGCTAAAGAAGCATTCATTGACGATCACTTTGAACTCGCCGTTGACCTTTACTCTCAAGCCATTGATATCACTCCTAATAATCCCCAACTTTTCGCTGACCGTGCTCAGGCTAATATCAAACTCCACAACTTCACCGGTAACTTATTTACTACTTCTGCGCTCGCTCTGATACCATGTTAAAAATAAATATGCGGAAAACGAACAAGAAGACAAAATTGTTCTCTTCCTTATTTGTTATTTCCTCTTCATTGTTCTTCTTTATTCTTGTCCCAATCAGACTACAATAATTATTTCCTTGTTCCAAGAAAATACAATAATTTCTTCCCTATCTCAATAGTATACAATTATTGCTTTTCTTTTCTTTGCGTTCTCGTTATGTTGGTAAACACGGACACACATACATTTTTTTTTTTGGGGTTTTGTATACAAATGTATCCGTTAAAGTATGTACTAAGATACTTGTACAAATTATGACATGCATTTGTTTGAACTACTTGTGATAAGTTGGTTGTTAATTGTGCTTGTTTGATTAATTTTGAGCAGAAGCTGTTACGGATGCAAACAAGGCGATTGAGTTAGATCCATCAATGGCAAAAGCATATATGCGCAAGGGGTGAGTATATAAATCATTTCTGTTTGATAATGGCTAATCTTGCTTACAGTTCCCCAGTGGATTTAGTTTTCTATGGCCTTTTTGTTTGGTGCCCAGTAGTGTTCTTTTTAATTAAGTTCACATGTTACTATCCTTATATCATATGATCGGGCTAGGACAGTAGTGAGATTTAAATAGGCTCTAGTTTTATAGAATCCCTAAATTATTTAACCAGTACCAGAAGGAAATGGGCCTGGGTAGAGTGAATGGATATATATGATTACGTATCCCAACTAATGTGATGTTGAGGTATCATGATGATTGTTTTTGCTTAATTTCACATGTTATGGTCTTGTTTTTTGGAGCTGATAATCTTCAATTATTCAAGCGCTAACTTCAATCCAGCTGACATCGCATTTCTAGGCCTTCGCAATTCCTGGTCATATAATCAGATTTGTCATTCCATGATCTGTTAGTTTGTTGCAGGTATAATGATCTTCATTCTTCAAGTTGGGTGCTGTAGCCTCCTTAATTCTTACCCACACCCAACTTCAATGAGTTCTTTTTTTCCCTTAATTGTTGCAATTATGATCATTGCTTTGACTGCTCTAATATTTGGTAATTAAGCAGGACAAAAGCAGATATATCTTGTTGTAACATCATCTAGATACCTCTGTTGGTGTATCTGTCATTAGATATCTTTTATGATGTCATCGAATTGATTTCCTGTTCACACTTACAGTTTGGCCTGTATGAAACTTGAAGAGTACCAAACTGCGAAGGCAGCTCTGGAAACTGGTGCTTCTTTAGCACCAGGAGAATCAAGGTTCACTAGCTTAATCAAAGAATGTGGTGAACACATTGCAGGTAAGGTTTTGACTTTTGAGTTGAATCTCCTGAAAATTTGCACGAACACTGTCAATTCAAGTATAAAAGCATTCCATCTATGGTGACTTGGTGATATATTTTAATGCAAACTGTTTAGTCTTCAAGGACATGATTTCTGCTTACTGTTTAATATGAACTGTAGCTGTTCTTGTCTGTAACTTATCATGGTGAACTATTTTGTTGAAAACCTTGTATTATTGTGACGCTCCAACTCTTGGTGAGCTTCTGGTTTCTTTATTCTCTTATTCATATATAAGATGAATGTCAAAACTGTCATTTGTTTTCTAGCTTAGCATGGGGAATTGAGATTAGCTTGGAACTTTATTTGCTATAGTTGGAAGATCTGCAATTTTAGTGACTATGGTAATCTTTGTGGTGGCCAAGTCAAGTCACCTGAGAATACGAAGAGATATCTCAAATGTTTCGTCTATGCTTGTTATGGACTCCATTAATATCTATTTAAGATTGATTGCCAAAATCTTGAAACTGTATGAGCCTTATTATGAATAATTGGTGGCGCTTGCTGACTAAATTCAGGGGAAGCTGGAGACTTGCCTAAGCATGCGACAGTTGAAACCTCAGCAAGTGTTGTCCCTCCTGCTGAATCAAAGTCACTGGCTAATGTTGCTGCTGTTCCAAAAGATACTCAACAGGCTAACAACTTATCCTATGAAGGAACACCTGCTGTCAAACCAAAATACAGGTTATTTCAAACCCTTCACCCTGTTAGGAGATTCAGCGTTAGATATCCCAAATATTAACCTAGAAGATATTCTTTGCTTTTTAATGCAAGAAGATGTCATATTCTACATAACTCTGGTTGAGTCCCCAAGAATATATGGAGGTCTAATATAAATTAACTGCAGGCATGAATTCTATCAGAAATCAGAGGAGGTGGTGGTAACCATATTTGCCAAGGGCATACCTGCCGAGAATGTTTCAGTTGACTTTGGCGAACAAATAGTATGGTCATTTATCCCTTTGAGATATTTTTTATCCTTTAATGGACTTACAGATCATATTCTGCTTTTCTGTTGGTTTCTTTCAGCTTAGTGTTAGCATTGATATACCAGGCGAAGTTGCATACTCTTTCCAGCCTAGGTTGTTCGGTAAGGTGAGGCTGAACTTAAAAGATACATCTGATATTTTTCGGTGCAATGATTTCTGAGTAAATGAGAAGATTGGTGACATATTTGTTACCTAGCTTTTACACAAGTAACCAAGGTTATGTATATTGTGATGGTTTTCTTTTAATGGTGTCTGAAGCATCGGCAGTTATGACTCATAACCTGGGATCTGTTGGTGGTCCTTTTCTGATAATGCAGATAATACCTCAAAAATGCAGATATGAAGTTATGACTACAAAAATTGAGATTCGCCTTGCTAAAGCTGAATCTGTACACTGGACATTCCTTGAGTATACCAGGGAAATTGCTGTAGTACAGAGGCCAAATGTGTCATCAGGTACCCTTTCTCATACTTGTAAACGAATCATTTCTGTCCATCAGGCTGTTTCCCCTTTCCCTTTGCTCCGTGTTCATTATCTTCAGTCGTTTTATTGTACGTTAAGTTCTTCTATGCAATCAAGGACGAGTTACCAATGACTTCCCATACATGTTGTGGTGTTTTTACCTCTTCAGATGCTAAGTTTACTTTCTGTTTTGCATTTTACAGACAGCTATAAGCCTAGCTACCCTTCCTCTAAATTGATATGCAAGGATTGGGATAAACTAGAGGCTCAAGTGAAAAAGGAGGTACGATAGTTTTGGCTGGTTTCTGTTTTACATCCTTGACTGGTAGCTCTCACTGTTCAGTTTTAAGTCGCTGGTGGTCTGTATTCCAGGAAAAAGAAGAAAAACTGGATGGAGATGCAGCATTGAACAAGTTTTTCCGAGATATTTACAAAGATGCTGATGAGGATGCAAGAAGAGCTATGATGAAATCATTTGTAAGTTTATTGCTCATTGAATACCTAATGTTACATAAGTGCATTATTCTGGAAAGGGAGCTGGGAGGGAGGGTGGAATTTTTATGGGGACATTTGATTCGAAAAGATGAATTAACCAAATAAAAAAGCTTTCTCAACACATATGATACCTTCTTTTAATCTTTTAGTTTGACTTTTGATGTGCTCTAGAATCACTGATTTTGAATCAATGCATTGGACTAGCTTCTCTCCTCTTTTAGGAGGACACTGCCCAACTTCAGACCATGTTAGAACTTTTTCTTTCTTGGATCCTTGTGTTTCAAATGTGTGTTGGCAGGTCTGTTTGCCGAGGGTGTGAATCTCTGATTTAATTCCCTTTTACTGACTCACCATATAGTAGTCTGTTTGCATTTCTTGCTTGCATTTATCACACAAGTAGAACAAGTAAAATTGTTTTTCTGTGCTGCCTCACAGGTGGAATCAAATGGGACTGTTCTGTCCACAAACTGGAAAGAGGTTGGTACTAAGAAGGTGGAAGGAAGCCCTCCAGATGGCATGGAGTTGAAGCAATGGGAATACTAGAAAATCCAGCTCCTCTTTATCTTTTGTGACTATTTTCTTTTTTTCCTATTTGCTCTTCATTCTTGGTACTTGGTTGTCGTAGGAGCTTGTCCATAGTTTCTAATGTAAGATGGGCAGATGACAATTAAGATTGAAATTTTGATCTATGCTGTGGATATTTGACCTTTGGGAGATGGCAATTTCTTTTTGAACTTCCCCAGCTCGCCACATTAAGGGCTCTAGAATTTTAGGACGTCTTCTCCTGTTGGTCTTGGCGGTTTTCTATTCTCTGAAAATATCATTTCTTTCATTTTCTCTGCTTCTGTGTTAGCAAGTATAGCCGTAAAAAATCAACAGTGAAATGAAATTATGTAATTAACGGTGCGTAACGAAAAGAGATACTTGTGTTTGTTTCAGTAATACAAGTGCTTGCAATGTTCAGATTGACTGTCATGTATGCATGGTTTGTGGTCGGGAAGGGATTTGTGCATTTTGTTTAATCTTTACGGAATAAAGTTACACTAGCCACAGGTTTATTTGAAGGTAGTCTGCTGCTGGGGCAAAATTTCTGTTAAGAAGATGAATTTGAGATTAGCTCAACCCTCAAAAATTAGCACATGATTTAAGGACGAATAATGTAAGGATTGCTCAAAGGTCATTTAGTGAAACATCATTTCATTTGGAGGTCTAATACTCTATGAACAGTACATTTGAAGTGTGGTCAATGTAATATGGAAATTCGACATGGTATCTTTTGCATAGTCACTTGTTGCCCGATTGCATCATTTGCAGTTGGACATTTGTTAGTGCGGTGATAGTTTAATGTTGGTAGAACTATGATGCTTCTCTCTGCATAAAGTTATAAAAAGTGAAAATCATTGCAAAGACTTGGAATTCATGACATTGCATCAAATAGTACTTACTATTTCGAGGAAATGCAAGCCTTCAAAAGGAAACCACAATATAGTCATGTCTATTCATAATAATAATCGAGTAGCATCATAAGATGTTTCCTCCACCAAGCCCTCTTGGTGACATCTCCCGGCACTTGCAAGTTTCACATTTCAATTCCCTTGTTGGACAGTCTTGAGACCATATTCAAGAAAGCCCAGAAAATGAAAAACATTTAAGTCTTTCACTAAAATTAGGCAGGAAGAAGTGAAAATATTATTGAAGTTTGTAACTGGAGTGGTTAAACACAGAAAATTTTCGGACATTCCAAAATTATAGGAAGAAAATAGACTCCGTTACGGCACAATTGCTAATGGTATATCCAGGTATAAAAAGACAATTAGACTCCGGGAAGAAAGCTTTTCCCCAAAAGTCTCAAATTATTCTCCCATTTATCCTCATGCAAAGCAAGTGGAATAAGAAATCTTTTTTACGGCAAAAGCTTATTGGCAAATTGATGTTTGTATCAAGTCAATAGATATATGTTATGTGTTTATGCATAAATTTTACTACACTAGTTAATTAATATGCACCTCACCTAGTTAAAAATATATAATTTAGTGTAAACACCGAATGTGAGTAAACATTTACTTATCTTCCTCCCCATTCAATTACTTACATTATTCTTATCAACTCTTATAAATTAAAAGTAAAACTAAGAATTTAACAAAAGAGTAATTTTCTACTATTACTCCTATAAAAATGTCCAATCAATTTTCTGGAAACAGAAAAAGATAATTTGCCTTCATTGATTTGCGTTATTTACGAGCCAGTTGGTTCGGAAGCAAGGCTCAGGTTCAGAATCACCCTTATTAAAAGCCTTTTTGATATTTCGTCATTCCCACTCATATTCATTCAAGCGAAACGAAAAATTCACGCACTCAAAAAGCGCCCTTTCATAACAGCAAAACATCCCCCCATTACCGATCGATGGCTGATCACGCCGGCGAGAATGACTCATTTGTTGATTCGGTAATGGATAAGGTTAACGACAAGTTGCACCGCCGTGATTCTTCGTCGGATTCTGAAGATGAGAAGGATAAAAAACCGCCGGTCGCCGCCGTTAAGAATAAGATCTACCGACTTTTCGGTAGAGAACGCCCTGTTCATAAGGTTCTAGGCGGTGGAAAACGTACATTACTCAAATATTTCACTCAATATTTATTTTTAATGCACATACTAATATAATATGTACTCCTCTGTTTTCGATTTTGAGATTCAACTTTATGACAGTAATTTTTTCATACATATATTTCAGGTAGTTTTCAAATATGTAAATTTTATTTCAAAAAACTTATCGATTCGCGGGCAAAATTAAACTCTTTTACTCTCGAAATTTGAATGGTGCCACATAAATTGGGCGTACGGATTATATGAATGTATGTTTATCTGAAGATATAGTGAGGTTATTTAGAATATTTGTGATTTTGATTCAATTTGTATATATTCCAGACACAAATTCTGAAAGTGAACCTCCTTTGAATCAATAGGACCGATATTTCCTTTTTAAAATCTCTCTATCTCGGAAATTCCTGCTGATTGATTAATTTCAATTTTCACCTTTCATTTTGATCCATGCGAGCGTTTTGTATTTTTATTTTCTTAGAATATAAGTATATTCTTTATTGCATTTGTTTTCTTTCTTAAACGCGAATTATTTTTGCTCTCCCGATGATTAAACTGTTACTATTAGCGATTTGAGTTTCATAGTGTTCAAATTTTGGATCCTTTTCCTAGATTATTTACTTCTGCATTTTAGTGTTGCAAAATGACATAACACGTTCTTTGGTTCAAAATGGAACTGTTTGTTTTTAAAGAGGTTTCGATCAACCAGAGGTGAATTTAGGTTTTCTAGAAGATGGGAATTGATTTATGTACCTCTAGGTAAATAACTTAGGTTTCAACCAAGTGTACCAGTAAGTCTTTATGTAGTGTGGGTGTTACTATTAGATTAATTCTGGAAAATGTATACATAAAATACCTAATTTTGCAGAAAGACCATGGGTTCACATGCACCATAAACTACCCACTAAATTCGCCCATTCCATCAACAAAGATGTTCTTGGATATTTCATATATATATATGACCATTTTTGCAATTTTCATTTTTACTCACATTGGACCCTAGGAAGAAAAATCTAGGCAGAGGATTGTAATCACTGCTTTGAAATTTCTTTAGAATAAAAGATTATATGGTACATAAGTCTGACTTTCGCAACATGGTCTGTACTGGCACACGGAAAAGCCAAGGATGAGAGTGTCAAAAACTTGAATGCGGTATGGTAGCTTCATTAAGGAGTCGTTTGGCTGGAAACAAGCTATCCCGAGATTAATTATCCCGGGATTAGCTATCCCCGGATAAGTTATCCCACCATGTATATGGGATAACTTATCCCATCACTAAGGTATAAATGATGGGATAAATAATCCCAGGACTAACTAATACCTCCAAATAATCTTGCATTTTATCCCGGGATTATTGTACCTTACACCTCACACCAAACGACCCCTAAAAGTATTTGAGAATCCAGTCAGACCTACCCATCGGAAGTATTTGAGGGCTAAGTAATTTCCCGCTGAAGAGTTGAATTTCTACATGAAAGATTTGAAAAGGATGGAGTTGTTTCCTTTTAAAGTTGAAGGATGGAACTGTTTCTTTTTTGCACCCGCTTTTCTCTCAATTGGGATTGGGATTTAAGGGCATACATGCAGAGTTTGATTTATCCTGGAAGATGTGGTGAGACTTGGCGAAGTTATTAAGTTTTAGATTAATGACTTGTTTATTTTGCTTTAGCTTGGAAAGCCTAACTCCTCTATCTTCTATCCTCCAATATCTCCTGCTAGGCTTTCTAAATGTATTTGTAGAACTTCAATTTCCACCAAATCTGTGTGCTGTTACAGAAACCTTCTCTTTCTATATTTGCTGGGTTATGTATATATACTAAGATTTCCCTATGAATGACAGCCGCTGACATTTTCCTATGGCGGGACAAGAAAGTTACAGCTGGCGTGCTTGGTTTTGCCACTGTTATCTGGGCGCTTTTTGAGTTGCTTGAATACCACTTGCTCACACTTGTTTGCCATATTCTAATCGTTGCCTTAGCAGTACTTTTCCTGTGGTCCAATGCATCCGCGTTCATCAACACGTATGTATACTTTTGTATTCATATTTTATTTGTCCATTTAATATTTACATGAAAATTCACATTGAAAGTTATGCACCAGGGCTCCACCTCAAATTCCAGAAGTCGTTCTGCCTAAGGATATTGTCGTTGGTGTTGCATCCGCATTGAGGATTGAAATCAATAGGGCCCTTGATATCCTACGGGATATTGCAGCTGGGAAAGATTTGAAGAAATTCCTTATTGTATGTGCATCTAGTTTTATAACTGAAGTCCATAGTTTGATTTGATAGTTGCTGTACGGCTCAAGTTTCTTCCCACTGGTTCATCTCTTTGAGTTTCACGTTTCACAATATTGATGTAAAATATTTGACATTGTACATGCAGGTCATTGTTGGCCTGTGGGCAGTTTCTATATTGGGGAATTTCTGGAACTTCCTCACCTTGTTTTACATAAGTAACTAATTTTTGTTTTGCCAACTGTGACTTCCATTTTTCAATGCTCACTGGGACCACACTATTTGCTTATTTGATTCTAATTTGCATCTTTCCTTTTTCTCTGCATGCAGTTTTCGTGTTACTGCATACAGTCCCTGTGGTCTATGAGAGGTATGAAGACAAGGTCGATGCTTTTGGTGAGAAGGCAGAGGCAGAGATCAAGAAGCATTATGCTGTTTTTGACGCGAATGTTCTTAGCAAAATTCCAAGAGGTCCACTAAAAGGCAAAAAGCTTGAATAGAGACTAATAAGTGGTGTCACTATGTTCATATTGAATTTTCCAGTTTTCCAGATGTTGCAACTCCCTGTGTTAGAGCCCTTTAGTTACCAGCTTTGCTTTATTACATGAATTACAATTGAATGAGTATTGTATTTTGTGAGGTAGTTCTAACTTCCACATTTAGTTTTGGCTTCCTTTCTAGTTAAATTGTGAAAAATTGCTTTATGATCTATTAGCAGTCATGATGGACTGCTTTGTCAAATTGAAATTGAGTTTTCAGCCCTTCTACTGAATCATGATAAAGGAAAATACTCAAGTTACAATTTCACTTTGCCAAGTTGAGACATAGCTTGGCTACCTAAGATTGGCTGCAGTTTACATTGTTAGCAACAATTGACATTTTTCAGAATCTATTGGTGAAAGTCTCACAAAATGCTCGGCCTCATAAAATCCTTGGCAGGGGCTAATTTGCACTTCTCGGTATATCGGAGCTGTTTAGTATCAGTAGCAGTCTGATTTCTGAACAAGTTTCTTATCTTTCTTCATTCTAGTGGCGCATTCTTCCATTGTTGACTACAAATTCATGGCAAATAGCAATTTGATAATAGTACATATATTCTTAAAATTAATTTGAATTGAACAGATGAAGGTACATCTTGTTAGCAAATCTATCTTATCTAGTGATCATTTTCTTTTTCCTTGACCGAACTTTGGGCTAACTTGGCTAGAGCGCAGGTGAGTATTTCCTTTTTAGTTTCTGACTTTCTGGCATATTTCTATTGAAGTTTGTAGCCAAAACTAGTAAAAGTCGGATGTATTGAATTCCTTGGATATGCTTCAACAACAAGTGGTAGGTACTTAAAGCTTAGACCATGAGACGAAGTTAACAAGAGACCGTTAGATACGTAAATTATAGTTGAAACTTTGGTCAAATGCTATGCTAGACAAAATGGCAGTTCAGGTGAGGAAAATGTACTTCGTAATATTGATAATGAATGGTTCCCCAAGAGAATGGTTTAAGTTGTAATCTCTTTGGACATGAAAAATGGAAATTCCATTCCAATAAAAAAACAGCGGGACAAAAATTGTTTTGATGATGATGTGGTATCTTTCATGTGTTCGTTTAAGTACTCAGCACTGAAGTGTGCATACGTTAAAGCATCAAAATATAAGCTTGTTATCCTTTTTTTTTTCTTTTTTTTTTTTTAAAAAGAAAAACCTTTCGGAACTATGATTTCAAATCATGACTTAAAGTAAGGTAGAATTGAAGTTAAAATCTTGTTTGTACATGCCGTTTGGATCTCAAAAGTTGTACATAAACATGGAAACCCCAAAATTTGTGAAAACTAACAGAACTTCAATTCTTAAAATCTTACCAAATGAGAAAATGATAATTATAAACAAAATATCAAAATATTTTAAGGCTGCATTAACAAATCATATATTTTCATGTTCCTTTTATAAATAATGCTTGCGATTACATATTATTACAAACTTTCAAATATACATAGTTTTACAAAGATCCGCTAGTCCAATAAATCAACATTAGTAGTAACTAGTTATTCTATAGCATAATCTTCTCACGTGGTATAAACAATTCTTTCATATCAAGCATGAGTCTTTTTTTTTTCTTTATAAAATATAAACTTATAGGTCAAGTTTTAAATTCTTTTAAACTGAAATCACAAGCTTGAAATTCTACTTTTTTAGTAGAATTTGAGTTTTGAAATCAAAATTTCAAATTGAAGTTAAAGTTTTGTTCAAATGTCATAAAGAAACATGAATTTCAAATTAAAACTTTACATTTGACCTCCAAATTGAATAGCCAAATGCCTACTAGGTATGTGATGAAATTCGAGAAGGAACTTCTTATTCTTGAAAAGAATTTTTGCACTTTAGTCCTTATTCCTTAAGGGTAAAGAATTTTTTTGCAATTACCATACAATATTTATTTCTACGTTAAAATAACCATATTCATACGACCATACCTCTGTTGAGCACACAATTTTTATAGAAAGGACTTTCTAGAGATGTTCACTTGAACAAGGGTTTCTAGCGGTAAACTTCATAGTAAATGAAAAATGTATTTGACTATTTGTGATAGTTTCAACCCAAAAAAAAAGAAGAGGAAAAGACATGGTGAATCTAGTAAATAAAACTATTATATGAATGAGGTCTAACAAATACTACTAGATAATAGGTACATCATGTTGGAAAAAATACTACAATATTGATATGGAACTGAAATTAATAATAGTAAGAGAATATTCACAAATACTGTGACGTGGCAAGTCACTGTCTTGAAAGCGATTTCGGTCCGACTTCAGTGCAAATCCTTCTAGCCGGTCGCTCGTCAAGGTTCCACAGCTGCTTCCAAACACGTGCACTCGTGGCTGAAAGTTTGGAGGTTGCCCAAACCAATTGCCTAAAATAATAAATTAGGAAGAAGAAAATAGGAAGATGTTTTCTTGTAACGACCTGTTCCGTCTTTACTGAAAATATCTGTGGCAAAGTCATAATAACCTCTGTCATCGTATGTTATAGGACTAATTCTTTAGTATGGGAGTGCATTGGACATGTACTAAGGTCATACAATACCCCTAGCACAAAGTTAAGTTGAAAGTGTTCTTACCGATTAAGTTTCGAGCTAAGTTCAAACTAGGATCAACTTCAAACGAGCATATCTCCTAGAATATAAAGAGTTATACAACCAAATACCCACCAAATGAAAGATCTTTGAGTCTTCTTTCCAATGCATTCAACCGTTCGTTAATTTACCTTTGGAGTAAAGAGTTATGACCATTTTACTGAACACTATTCAGGCTGAGAAATTAACTGCCGCAGCGGTAATTTTACCACAACAGCGGTAACTGGGCAGTTTATAATAGCGTTTTTGAGTTTTTACTAAAAAGCTTCGTCCCAAAGCCCTAGGAGGGCGATTTTCCAACTTCTTGGGTGAAAATTCTTCGTTGAGGTAAGAATTTTCTGTCATCTTCTTCGTATTTTAATCCTTTAACATCTTAGAATCCTTAGAACGATCTTCAATGGTGGAATTCTTGAGGAATTGAACCTTAAGTTCATGATATTTTGGGGAAAACCTATGGATTGGGAATATCACCTAGAATTACTTCTAGATTGTTAATTAACGATTCCTAGCATGAATTAGTGACTCTAAAACATGAAATTGATGGTTGGGGACCTTGAATTTAATAAAAATGAAATCTTTAGCCTTGAAACTCCATTAATGGAGATGAGTTGAATATGATAAAGCTTGTTAATGGGTATTTGACCATTGGGTAATGTTTTAGAGCATGAATAAGGGTAGAATTAGTGGGTTTGAATTCCCAAAGTATTTATTTAAAGAGTAATTGATTAATTACTCTTATAACTACTTGTTTGTTAGATGATTGATCATTCTAAGGCCTGAAGGAAGGGAAGAAACATTCGTGGTGTGGCTTGCTTGTTCCAAGATCATCAATCGAGGTAGGTTATGGCTTAATATATAGTAGACTTGGTTTAGATGCATGTAATAACTGAAGTTGACGGAGGATTTCATGTCTAGGCCTACAGGCATGGAGTAAGGATGGATAAAACATGAAAGTAGTGTAATGATATAATTGTATGTTATTGTGTTTTGTATGGATCTCTTGATGGGTGTTTGTGTTGTATGACTTACTTAATGATTTATAGCGTTAATATATGAATGTGAATACTAATAGAAAGATTAGGTGATCTTCTAATCTATAGAGCTAGTCTTTAATACCTTAAAAAGAGTGAACACGATGTTGGGTATAATTGAAATATGAGGTATTCCTGCTAGAGGATAGTTAGGAGAATTGATTATGATAAGAGGAGGTGATGATATATCTTAAGAACCTAAAGTTAAGTTTTGCTAAGTGCTAGAAAGTAAGATGTGTAAAGGTGGATGACTTTAGCTAGAATTGTAGGTTGAATAGAGCTGAGTGGTTGGATTATCGGCTAAGGGAGATAGTGCTTTGAACTTAGTTATGACTTGAGTGTAAGAGTTACTAGTTAGTAACTGAATTTACCGGTTCAGTATGAATAAAATAGATTTAGATCGGTGAATGAATTAGGATGATGAATTAGAGTGTAGATATCAGTCCTGATGGAATGTGAACTTCTAAAAGGGGTACTTAATTAATTATTCTTGGGACATGTTTGTGATTGATAATGGTGTTCGATACTGCTCAATTGAGCAAGTGGTGAATTGGCCTTCAGGCATACGTGTGATTTCATGTGTTAGTGGACATTCGTTGTTATCTGAAATGATGAACTGGTGATTATTGACTGTATTTACTTGGTTGTCATTAATTGTAAGTTTTGTTTTGATCGCTATTTCTTGCATCTGATTTCAATTGGGTGTTTGCGATTCGTCTTCAGGTATTGCTTATAATTATTGATTGTATCTTACATTTGCATATTCATACATATTGGTGATAATGAGTTGATGATAATAATGATGATAACGAGATCATGATGTTGTAGATGATATTGATGATGATGATGTTTATATTGAAATCATGATGTTCATGATGTTGAGAATGATGTTAATGAGATTGAGAAGAGAAAGAGATGATGCGCACATCTTGCATTCATACTTTCATTTATATGCATTGAATGTATATTTATATTTATATGTGGTTGATGGTGCCTTGAGTGGACTGAGTTATGTTGATGATATGTCATGATTCCTTGTGTGGACCAGTTATTTGATGAGATACTGTGGTTCCTTAAGTGGACCGGTAATGTTGATGGATATGATTTGACATAGTAGCAAAGTGTGAATATAAGGTATGTCCTGAATTATGTATAAATATTGCTCTCCTGTGTTTAGAGTTGCAAACTTGATGTATATTGTAGTATCCTTGCTTTGTAAAGTTATTGAGGCTAGTAATTGTCTTGGTTGTTATAATCTCGATGGTGAATGATAGTATAATAGGGAGCAAGGATTGTCACGAAAGAAGATTAATGAGAGAGAGAAAAGTATATAGAGTTTCTATAATAAGGTAAGTGTGTAAGAATTGAGGGTTATATTAATTCATGGAAGGTAATTAGTTAGTCATGCCCTATGAGTAAATTAATATTGCTTAAATAAAAGAAAGACAATAAGGTTGGAAGTCAAAGTAAGTTAAGTACACTTAATTAATAAGCATGTATGGTTGTCATGATCTTTCTTGTTTGCTATATAATATTAATGTTTCTAGCCATGGTCGGCCGATGATACCTATCAGTACGTGTGTTTTGTACTAATACTACACTTACTGTATCTCCTCCCGGGGATATAGTCATGTTGCAGGTCAGTTGGAGTTTCTATAGTAGTGACGACCATTCTCCAACAACTCTTGCCCTCTCGATCTTGCATGGATGTTGTGTCATGGATGTCCCTACTCCTGGTTTAGTGCTCTTGTATCAGTTTAGGCTAGGTTCTGAGGAGTCACTTTAGTTATCTTCCTCATTGTTTCACTTATTAAATGTAATTGAATTATGATATATTATTTATACAGCTGGATTATTTGATTAACTTAAAGATTGTTTTAACTTCCGTATTAATTGAATGGTTGGGTGTCAAGGATTCTCCTATCTAGGGTAGAGTTGGGTAGGTGTCCGGGATGATCCGTGACTTGGATCGTGACATTTCTTTATTTTCAGGTGTGTCTTTTATTCTCTAAAAATGATGCTTATATAGAATGTGAAAAGTGCAAAAGAGAAGTGAATTTGAGAAACGAAGAATGTGAATATTAATGGCATTAAAGAACCATTAAAATTACATTTACGGAATTCACAATTTGAACAAATTATATTCATATCCTACATAAGGTATATGAATGTATTCAACTCCTTTGAAACGTATATGTTTTTCATTCTTTGCATTACACTAAATGCATTAATATAGAATAAATTCCACAGTCCCCCACTAATGTAAAGATAAAGAGTAGAATAATTATGGGAAAAAGGAAGGAACATGTACGTAAGTGTTAATATCTTTTGATTTGAATTAACACATAGTGATATGAGGCAATAACTAATATCTACAAAGTGAAGTACTCTTGAAATGAATGGATATAAGTTGAGACACCCATAACACATACCATATTGTTAATTTTTAACAGCCTCCGTAATACTATCAATGTGCTTTTATGGTCATGCACAAACCTTAGGTCTCATGAGTACTTTAGAAAGACGAACCAGTCTTTCATAAAAGGAGACCACCCCTTTACACTCTTGTAGGTGAATCCACGCTCCCAGTGCTCTATGCTTAGTTTCACAATCAATTTCAGATCCATCTATTTGAGGAAGGTCTAATTCCGTGCTCTTCTAATTGCTTAGAAGTAGAAGGGCATAAGTCAATCAAGTAGTACAAGAACTTGAGCTTTAACAATGGGGGACTGACTGACTGGCTTCATCCCTTTCTTTTGAACCATAAACTTCGACAAGAGATAGGCTTATTGCCTTTTCCTCTCCTGAACCAGTACTTAGATAAAAGGAATATCAAGTCTATCTCAAATAGACCACCTTAAGGCTATGGATCATTAAAAGAAAAATAAGCTCAACCTTATAATACACTACCTCACGCCATAGGGATAGGAAATGTAGTGTACATTGAGGGCTTATATGGCCTCGTTTGACCACAAAATCGGTAGCCATCATACTACCTCAATTCATGGGCTTTAGCCCCATCCCCCTCGATGATTCAAGGACCATTTTTCTTGTCAAACCTTTGGTCATAGGATCTGTCAAATTTCTTTTGGACCTTACATATTCCAAGAAAATAATATCATATTTCAACAAATGTTTAACGTCATCATGTCTGATGGAAATATGTCTTTTTTTTCACTGTACAAACTATTTTTAGCAATTTCAATTGTCATTTGTGAGTCACAATGTAAAGAGACCGATGACGCTTGTCTTCCCCGTAACGGTATATTTGCCAAAAGGTTTCTCAGCCGCTTAACTTCTTGCCCTGCCAACTCGAGAGCAATGCATTCACATTTCAGGGTAGAACGTGCTATACAAGTCTGTTTTGAAGACTTCCATGAAATAGCACCTGCACCCAAAGTAAATATATAGCCATTGGTGGAGCTAACTTCGTCATTGTCCATTACCCAGTTTACATCACAAAAACCTTTTAAAATAGTAGAAAACTTATTAAAATGTAAACACCAATCCATTGTACCTCTCAAATACCTTAACAATCGATGAAGAGCATCTCAATGTTCACTACTGGGATTATAAGTATATCTACTCAATCTGCTAACAACATAAGCTATATCAGACCGAGTATAGTTCATGAGAAACATTACACTTTCAATTATTTTAGCATATTTAGTTTGAGAAACATTAGAATCTTTATTCTTTTTCAAGTGTATGCTAGAATCATAAGGAGTTCTCACTGAAACTACATCAAAACAATCAAACCTTTTCAACATTCAATAAAATGAGACTGACACAAAGAGAAACCATTAACAGTTCTTTTGATTTTAATCCCTAAAATCACATCAGCTTCTTCAAGGTCTTCATTTCAAATTTAGAAAATAAAAATTGCTTAGTCTCATTTACAACATTCACATTAGGCCAAAGAATAACATGTCATCCACATACAAATATTTAATCACACAATCTGATCCTATCATTTTGGAGTAAACATAGGTATAAGATGAATTAACGACAAAGTCATTATCCGTTAATGTGAAATTAAACTTTTCATACCACTGCTTAGGTGTCTGCTTTAGTCCATATAAGGACTTTATCAATTTGCATACTTTATCTTCTTGTCCTGGGACTACAAAATCCTCATGTTGAGTCATATAGATCTCTTCCTCTAAGTCACCATTTAAAAATATCATTTTGATATTCATTTGGTGTACCACTAAATTATGAATAACAGTTAGAGCAATAAAAGTCCTAATGGTCACTATTTTAGTCACAGGAGAATAAGTATCAAAGTAATCAACACCTTTCTTTTGGTTAAACCCCTAATCACAAGTCTAGCTTATATTTATCAATTGCACCATCAGGTCTCAATTTCTTCTTAAATATCCACTTGCTACTTATGAGTTGACAACCTTTAAGCAAATCATACAAGTCTCAAGTGTGATTAGAAACTACAGAGTCTAATTCATTTTTAATGACCTCTTTCCAAAACATTTCATCTGTTGATCTCATTGCTTCATCATAAGTCTTAGGGTCTTCTTCTATTAAGTATATAGACACAAACTCATCATTTAAAGATCAATATCAAAATTCTCTGACAGGAAGGTGGTGATAAAATCAGGACCAAAGCTAGTCTCAATACTACGTCTTTTACTCCTTCTAACTTTATTTGCATGCTCATTAGAAATAACATCAAAAGAAGGCGCAACATGCGAGTTAATAGACATAGATGTAGAAGCATTATTTCGCACTTCACTAGACACATCATTTTTTAAAGGAAAAACATGCTAAATTTTTTTGTACCTCTAGATTCACAAATAACATGATCATTTAATGACATAAATCTATATGCAACACTATTTTAAACATAACCAATAAAGACGGTATCAAAAGTCTTAGAGCCTACATTTACCCATTTAAAATCAGGAGACCAACCTTAGCCAAACACCCCCACACTTTTAAAAATTTCAAGTTTGGGGCAAATTCTTTCCACAACTCATATGAAGTCTTGTCCAACTTCTTGTGAGGGACTCTATTAAGAATATAACATGCAGACAAGATAGGTTTTCCCTACATATTATTAGGTAGACCCGAGCTTAAAAACATAGAATTCATCATTTCCTTAAGGGTTCTATTCTTTCGTTCGGCTACACCATTTTGTTGGGGAGTATAAGGAGCATTAAACTCAAGTATATTATCATTTTTCTCACAAATATCCTCTAAAGTTTTAGTAGTATATTCACCGCCCCTATCAGATCTAACTCTTTTGATTTTTCTGTCTAATTGATTTTCTACTTCTGCTTTGAATTTCAAAAACATGCTTTCAGCCTCATCTTTAGACTTAAAAAGATATACCCTAGTATATCTAGAAAAGTCATCAACAAAAGTAATGTAATACTTTTTTCCACCTTTGCTAACAGTATTCTTGAAATCTGCTAAGTCTGAATGTACTAGTTCAAGCAATTCGGTCTTTCTACTAGTAACAGATTTGAAAGGTTTCTTGGCATGCTTTGCTTCTACACACATTGGATAATTAGAAAGATTATCAATTTTTACTGCAGGAATTAATTCCATTTTCCTAAGCTTTTTAATAGAAGCAATATTAACATGACCTAGTCTATCATGCCACAAATTAATAGACTCAACAATATAAGCAGAATTAAAAATACTTGCGTTATTAGCAATTTTTTTGAATAGTGTTCAGTACAAATAAGCCCCCACTAAGGTATTTCTTTCCAACAAAGTCTATTTCACAAGAAATAATTATTTTATCAGCTTCAAAAATAATTTTAAGGTCTGCTTTGTTGAGAAGTGCTCCTGCTTTGTTGAGAAGTGCTCCAGAAACTAAGTTTCTGCGGAGGGAGGAAACGTACAGAACATTGATTAAGGCTAAAGTTTTTCCAGAAGTTAATTTAAGTAAAAAAATTTCTTCAGCCATAACTCTAGCAGTAGTGGAGTTACCCATGTAGATGCACTCGTCATCAGTAGACTCTTCAAAGACATAAAACAACCCTTTATTGACATAAAAATGTCTTGAAGCACCTATGTCCAAAAATCAGTCAGTTTTGTTAGCCACCAGATTTGCCTCGATAACTGCTGCAACAATCACTTCACCACCATATTTATTCCCTTAGAAAATTTATTAGTAACAAATAAATCAAATAAAGGATTAGCTATATGGTTCGATAAAAGTCCTCTAACATTTTTTTAATCCTTTCAAACTTTCTTTTAGCAACTTCATTAACAACCATAATAGTGTTAGAACTAGTAGTAATGTTAGAACCATCAGTAGAAGGTTCATTAGACAAAACATAATCAACTTCTAATTGTTCAAAGAAAATTAAAAGTTTTCGTGACCAACGTTTAAAATTGTTTTCATCCAATAACTCAAGTTTTGACAAATCAGAAAAAGTTTTGTTCAAAGAAATAGCCATTTATCAATATTGTATGTAAAAAAATTTACTTTCAAATTGTTGAAAACATATTACAATAGTGATATGAAACTGGAATTAATAATAGAAAGAGAATAGTCATAAATACTGTGTCGTGCAAGTCACTGTCTTGAAAGCGATTTTGGCCCAACTCCAGTGCAAATCCTCTGGTCGCTCCCCAAGGTTCCACAGCTGCTTCCAAACACGTGAACTCATGGTTGGAAGTTTGGAGGTTGTATAAACCAATTATCCAAAATAATAAATTAGGAAGAAGAAAGTGGGAAGATGTTTTCTTTCTTTTCTGGTGTATCTTTTGTTCTCCAAAGATGGTGCTTATATAGGATGTGAAAAGTGCAAAAAAAAAAAAAGTGAATTTGAGAAACGGAGAATGTGAATATTAATGGCATTAAAAAAACATTAAAATTACATTTACAGAATTCATAATTTAAACAATTATGTTCATCTCCTACATAACATATATGAATGTATTCAACTCCTTTGAAACGTATATGTTTTTCATTCTTTGCATTACACTAAATGCATTAATATAGAATTAAAACCACGCATAATACATTTATCAATATTATAAGCTGTCTATTGATAAAATATAGAGTTGTTGATATATTTTTTATTCTCGATTACTGTATCAGTGTCGAAAGCTTAAAGAAAGAAGAGATAATATGATCGCGTTACCTTTCTATTTGTCAAAAATTCAACCTTATGTTGGAGATTCTTACAAATTAATATGGATTAGTGGACAAGAAAGAGTTGCTTGGATGGTAAGAACCCCTCACTTTCAATCATATAAGCTTATGAGTTCGAGTGTTATGAATGTGCCTAGACCTGTATTGGCAAAGCAACCCAATACCATATTAAGTGGCTATGTTTGAAATCCGGCTTGATAAATACTACTTGTGGGGATAAAATAGGTCATGGAAATTGTGATAATGCTTAGGCAAAGACTATGTTTCTCATCCCCTTCTACTACTATTCTTGTTCTTCATATTGTAATTGCTCCTTTTCGTATTAATCAAAGTTTATTAGTTTCATTCCCTCTGTTTATTGATTGTTGAGTTGAGAAATCACAACATTCTCGATAACCATTTTAGTGTTTGTTACATCGAGTCACTAAGAGAAAAAAAAAGGCGGAATCTCTTAGATAGAGATAGTAAAAAAAATATATAAATTAGTGGTTCATAGATGGTGATTCTGTTGTAAATCTTACGGAAAATACTTTCTTCACGAACACTTGTATGGAATTCACATAGCTTGAGGTGTGTCAGACACTGTCCTTAAGGATATTTCACCCGATATAGGTGTATCCCCCAAGATTCAACAAGCTCTTCTAGTATAAATTAGGAGTCAAAAACTAACAAAAATTTATTAAAAGTAAACCCAACATCATATAAAATAGAATAATTTCTCTTATTCTCTCATCCTCACCAAGAAATTGGATATATATATATATATATTATGTCATTGCTTACGAATATTAAGTCTGCTGAGGTCACTGCTTACGTCTTTGAAAAATGTCCAAAATATTCGATGTCATTGCTGATGTTGTTTAACAAATAGTGTCTAAATTGTGCAAGGCTTTGGAGTCAAAACTCATACCGGAACCATCATCCGCGTTAGGGTCTTGAGCAAATTGATCTAGAGCCTAGTCATATTCTCTGTCTGAACTGGGTAGATCTGAGTCTGAATTAGAAATATCTGAATTTTCTTTCTCTGGTTTCATCATGTCTTTAGTCTCTTCTTGAGGAGTGTTAGAGGTAGAGTCTACCAATAATCTCATCAGTGTATTGACAATAATACCTTCTATAGTTTTTGTAGTCACTTTCTTTTTGTTTTGTCTCTTAATTTTTACAGTCTTTGAGCTTGAGGCTCCTTCTAAATAAAAACTAGCTGGAAGTCTTCTTACACTTTTTGGCAAAGTGTCAGCCATTAACGGACTTGATGAGTCTTTATCCGTTGCCGTTTGAACCAGACTAGCTACATCTTTACCTGATGCAGTAGGTCTGTCTACATTCAGTGGGGAATGCACACCTATCTTATACATTTTTAGTAAAGATGGAGAACTTTTTTGTGGTGTCTGAAAATTAGTCTGAGTACAAGAATCTTTAAAAATTTGAACTGGCCTTTGTGTTTGAAAGGTTGCTGAATTTGGGCTTTGGTTAAATTCAAGATGTTTTATATAATCTTGTAGTAATAGATTTTGTCTTACTAATTCATCTCGTTCTTTCTCTAACAGTTCATTTTTTATGATTTAGTCTTTTAAAACCTTCGGTCATTGAACTGCAGTGATCACAAAAAATAATTTTGTTTGTGTCTTTTTGAATATTGTACTTGGGGTAATTTATAGGGTTTCTTAGTTCTGGGGTAATAAAGAAGTTTGGTCCTAATTTTCCTCTTGCGTAGTCTAAAGCTTCATTAAAATTATTAAATCCTTTGTATAAGGGGCCTTTGAAGTTCTTAATAGCGTCTATTACCTGAATCCATGTCTGGTAGATTCCTGGAGTCCTTCCCTGTATGATCACATAAAAGTTGAACTTGTTAGTTAAATTTTTGTCTTTAAAATATTGTGCCAGGGCATTCATAACAGCTAAAAAATAGCTGACATCCCTTGGAGTCTTGTTGTAAGAAATCCATAAGTTGTCTAATAAACATTTTTGATTTCTGTCGACCCTTGCTTCAGGTCTTGTCTTAAAACTGAAATTTGAGTCTGGATAATAAATTAAATTTTGTCTCCCAAAATATATTCTTTCGATCGTCTGATCGCTAGATGTCTGAGCTGTATTTAATATTGTCTGTGGCCGAAAATGAGTATTGCTTAATAAAGTCTTTAAATAATTGTCTGCGCTGGAGTCTGAAGCTTTTGCTTTGCCTTTGTCTGTCATGCTGCAAAAAAGATTAGTTAGTAGTTTTTGATATTAATCTACTAAGTTTATCAGCTAAAGTATTTTCTTTACCTTTAATATGTTCGAATTTAATATTATATATTGAAGTAGCGTCAATAAAATTTAACCATCGTCTCTTACTACTATTTTTCTCGCTAATTTTCTCATGAAATTTGACTATGGCTTCACAGTCAGTTCTTACTAATACTTCTGGCTTATTTAAAATATATATTTTAAAACTATTAAGACTATATATGACTGCTAGTATTTCAGCGTCTATACTACTCATATTGCCTTGTTCTTTATATTTTCCACTCTGATAGGTACATATTCTCTCATCTTTCTTATTGCTATATTTATTATTTCTAGCTTTAAGGACGGCTCCCCATTCTTCAAAACTACCGTCTGTCTCTATTATTAAATAGTCTGTTTCTAAAGGTAGGGCTAAGTCTGGTATGTCTTTAACCATTTCTTTTAGTCTTTGAACTAATTTTATATCTTCCGTATTGAATGTCTTTTTCCTTTAGAGCCAGTTTTAGCATATAAAGGTCCTACTACCTTTCCTAAATTCTTAATAAATCGTCTAGCATAATTTAATATTCCTAAAAAAATTTGTAGGTCTTTTGTTTTTTCCAACTTGTCTGGTATTTCTAGGGCCTTTTTTGCTATATGTGGTTGTAATTTTATTTTTCCTTCTCCTATAGTGATTCCTAGAAAATTAATATATTTTTTACATAATTTCATCTTTTTCTTACTTATAATTATTCCATTGTCTACAAACAATTTAAAAACTGTTTGGAGATATCCTAAATATTCTTTCATGTTATAGCTAAAAACTAAGATGTCATCTACATATACTAGTACAAAATTCTTATATTTACCAAATATATTATCCATCTTTCTTTGAAAAATTGGTGGAGCAATTTTTAATCCAAATGACATTACTAACCATTCGAAATGTCCTTCGGGACAAGTGAATGCTGTCCACTCTATACTGTCTTGGTGCATTTTTATCTGTCAATATCCTGACTTACAGTCGAATTTACTAAACATTGTTCTTCCTTGAATTTTATTAATTAACTCTGTTTTGTCTGGTAGTTTATAGGCATCCATTACTGTATTGTCATCGTGATAGTTATCATGGATTGAAAAGGGACGGGCCAATAGCAACGCAGAAGTTTCATACAAAGGTGCCTTGAACAGGCGGGGAAAAGACGTTTAAAGCGGATAAGTCTTTTATAATGTATTACCATTCTAGCTTTTCCTCTAACTATCTCGCTATGATTTCTAACCATAAAAGCTGTTGACCTATGTCTTGATTTAGATCTTCTAATTACTCCAAGGTCAAGTAATTCTTTAATTTGTACTTCAAAGTTTTTTAAATCTTCATTAGTAGCTTGTATTGCTGCTGTTCTTACCGTATATTCTGGATTTATGATTTCTAGTTTACACTCTATTTTATTATTCTTCCAGTGTTCTAAAGGTTTTTCACCTATTATGTCTATGTCATCTAATTTCTGAATTATCTTTTGCAAGTCTTCTTGGTTCTTTATTATTCCTATCTGTTGAATTCCTTTCCTAAAATTGTAGTTGTCTATGTTTATTTCCATTAAATCATAATTTTTGTCTATGATTTGATTTAATAATTCTATTTCATTAATTTCTTCATCTAAGTCTAATTCTTCTAACATTAATGTTCCTGTCTCACAGGTACAGTCTGTGCCTTTGTCACATAAGTGCTTTGAGGATTCTTTAAGATATTTAGAGTCTTTGGTTACTTTTGTATTTCTTTGTACATTTTTTCCAAAAAATGCTGGTGTTATTGTAAGATTCTTTGTAAAAATGACTCCGTCTCTAGTTATAAAACATCCTCTATTATTTTTTATCATAAAATCTAAGCCTATTACAAAGTCTGCCTTTATATTCAATTCTCTAGTTAACATTATTCCTAGCTTATATACTGTTTTATAATTAGAACATATATTGCTAAAACTAATTACTGCATTTTTTTACAAAATGTCTATAAGTATTATGAGTCCCATCCATTTGCATGGATATATGAGGTTCTTTAAAATTATTTATAAGATGTTTTGGTAATAGTTTTTGGTTTATTATACACTGTGTACATCCTGAGTCTACTAATTCTAGTGTTTCTATTTCATAATCTTGTATTTTTATTTTAGTTAATATTTTGACTGCACTTAGTTTCTTATCTTCATTACATACTAAACCATCAAAGGCTTCGTTCATTAATTCTGAGTCTTCTTCCATGACATATTTACCTTTCTCTAATCTTTGTATTCTTTCTTCTAGATTATTTATTCTTGTTGTTAATTCAATCATTTTATCGTCTTCTGTGTGTGATATAATATAATTAGTTGAAGAACTTGCTACTTCCTTAATTGTTTCTTTATGTAGTTCATTACTTGTCTTAGGTTGCAGTAACTTACGTCCTATGGTTTTTTCTATACAAGGAATGCATCCTTCTATATAACAAAGTCTACATTTGACTCGTCTATTCTTATCTGGGTACCATTTACAAATGAAACATTGATTACTATCTAGACCTTTCTTTTCGAATTCATGTATACACTCTTCTATTATATTTACTAAATCAAAGTTGTCTGGATCTAGCTGCAAGTCTTCAAGATTTATCTCATTAATGAGATTCTCATCTTATGAGTCTGATAAAGTGTAATTTTAATAACGGAGAACACATTCTACATAGTGAAGACGCACATTTAAATAGTATAATAGATCTATTAATAAATCTAGCAGGAAACATTCAAAAAGATAATTCAATAATAATAGAAATTTTAGAAGACTTACAAACAAAACAAACAAAGACCTTTGGTACTATAGCTAATAACTTAGATTGTATTAGGACTCAACAAGCTGAAATAGCAAAGAAACAAATAAGTAAAACATCTCAAGAAGAATTAAATAAAATACTAAACGAATTAAAAGACTTAAAGATTGAAATAACTCAAGTCAAAGCCATAACAACAAAACATATAACTCCACAAAAAATCTCAGAAATTAATATAGAAGAAATTAATAAAAACATAGAAAAACTTATTAAAGAAAAATATCCCCCAGTACCTGAAAAGACCATTAGTGAATTAACAGAACAATTAAAGAAAGTTGAAGTTACCCCAAGTAAAGAAAGAACACAAGTAGTAACAAAGACTAAAACATAGACTTTTTATCAAGTCGGAGAACAGAAGAAACCAGACCCTTCATCCAAAACAGACTCGAAAACAATATGATAAGTAGACTAATGAATAATAATTCAAGACAAAATATAGGACAACAGTTAGACGAAGTAATCGATATAGATAAAGATATACAAATCTTTCAATAAAATAGTTTAAGACTTTTAAATCCTAAAGTTTTATATAGTGCTGGAATATTCTCTCAAAAAGCTCAGCTTTACAGATATTATAGAGAAGAACAGATGTGTGTAATAAAAAATAGACATCATGTAAGTTTAATAAGTTCAGATTCCACCAAAGAAATATTGAGAACTAATATGAATTTAATGCACATGGGTTTAATTGTAATAGGTATAAAAGGATTAAACAGAAAGAATTTAGGAACTAAAGTATTAATTACAATTTATGATGATAGATGGTCAGACCCTAAAAAATCTATAATAGGTTTAACGAAATTAGATATGACTAATAATGGCGGAATATTTTATTGTAGTCCAAACTATATGATTAATTCATCAGAATTTGAAAACTATATTAAGCTAGGATTTCAGACAAAAGGATATGAAGACGTGAATGGAGACAATAATTTATAAAATTACAACCACATATAGCAAAAAAGGCCCTAGAAATGCTAGACAAGCTAGAAAAAACAAAAGACCTAAATTTTTTTTTAGGAATATTAAATTATGCTAGACAATTTATTAAGAATTTAGGAAAGGTAGCAGGACCTTTATATGCTAAAATTGGCTCTAAAGGACAAAAGACATTCAATACGGAAGATATAAAATTAGTTCAAAGACTAAAAGAAATGATTAAAGACATACCAGACTTAGCCCTACCTTTAGAAACAGACAATAGTTTTGAAGGATGGGGAGCCGTCTTTAAAGCTAGAAATAGTAAATATAGCAATAAGAAAGATGAAAGAATATATATATATATATTTAAATAATCTGCCAAATGACACTCCACGTCAACTTTCTCAAAGAGACAAAAATAATAGTAGTAAAGTCTAATCAATGCCATTAAGGCAATTGTCCATAAAGATAATTTAGTATACCAAATTAAATTGTTAGAAACGTTTTTTTGCAACGGGCACTTTTGACCAACAATAATTGTAAGAGTTAAAAGGAAGAAACTTCAACCTATTCTTTGTGAGATATAATATTATAATAATAGCTATTTAATTATGGCTAGAAAATAATAGTAAAGAATATCGCTATATTTATGTTTGAGATAACAAAATATATATTATATCTAACAAATTCAAGTTGTAAAATGATAGGAAGTTTTACGAGATCCTTTATACACAAAAATTAAATTGATCCTTGCGAATAACTTGATATACTATCTTCTTTTAAACTTTTGAATAAAACAACATTAGACAAGGAAAGGAAATCTATGGTTTGGAGATGCTTAGAAGATATTGACTCATCACAAGTACTGGCGTATGTATAGACAAATGTGAGTTCACCATTTAACATAATCCCGTGCTTCAGGGTCGTGAAAATTGGATATAAATATAACTAAATATCAATATATTTCAGAATTCACATCTAAATTTTGAATCATCACGATTCATATCTCCCCTTCTTCAATGGGGAGGACAACACATAATTATATTGTATTCAATATTACTTTCAAATAATTTTCAGTTCTACTGCTATGACTTCCAACCTATAATCAGCCCATTTCGGATTTCATTGTTAAACTTGGTCATCGTATAAAGGAATCCACATTCAGCTTTGATTAGGTACGCATTTGATGAGCTCGACTTTTAAAGTTCTTAACATTGAAGTCACATGCATGCACTACATTTGAATTAGTTTGACTTAATTCTTTAAAATTTGCATTTAAAAAGAAGTAATCCTACATTTGTGTTTCATTCTTATGTATGTATAAAGATACGATTTCATGGGAGATTTAAGATAAAACCATTTCTTTTTCTTTTGTATTGGCACGAAACCAATCATCCTGTATAAAAAATACTGGATTAGATTGAATGCGTAGCTAAAAAGCTACATCCGCCCTTATGTTGACTAATTTTTTTCCAAATTCCACATTGCATTCTAATTTCTGATTTCTGTTACCAATTCAATGTTTTTTTTATTCTCTCTCTAAAGCATACACCTGTATTTGCGTGTTCAATTTAGCATGTTTTCCCTTGTTTTACGTGCATAAATTATGCTGCGGCTCAAGGATCCTGTTTGGCCATGCTTATAAAATTAGCTTATTTTGAAAAATACTTTTTTCAAAAAAGCATTTTTGATGAAAAATAATTTGTGTTTGGCCAATAAATTTAAAAAAGTACTTTTGAGCAGCAATTAGTGTTTGACCAAACTTTTAAAAATACTTGTAATATATTTTTCTCAAAATTGTTTTTAGGAAAAAACTAATTTTTTTAGCTTATGAAAAAACTACTTATTCTACTCCCAGAAACACTTATTTTCTACCAAAAACTTAGCCTAACATCTCAAAATTTTAAAATAAGCACTTAAAAGAAAAAAATAAACTTGGCCAAACAGTCTATAACTCTACAACTAAGATCCCATTGGGATTGACTATATTAGTACTATACTTTGTTTGTTAAAGTTTGACTTGATATAAAATTTAATTAAATCAAAAGAATATTTTTGAAATGTACAATCACAAACTGTCATATAATCTTTTATAAATTTATTTTCTCAAACATGTCATTAACATTTATATCGTTTTTCACTGTTATTTTATAAGAATTTAAGTTATATATATACGATTGTCTCCAATCTCCATGTTTGAAGAAAGTACTAATTAAATTACGCCTAAAGAAATGCGGTTCCTAGGACTATATTAAAGTGGAGATTCAGTTGGAACCACTACATTCATTGTACAACTTATTTTGGACGCAATTCATGCAGAAATGCCAAAATCTTGATATTTAATTAATTCAACTTGCTGCTTGAATATTGCTTCTTTGATACGTACATTCTCAATTGATTGCTTTAGCAAGTTAAAAGACTCCCTAAAACTTGGTGTATTATTTAAAGGATTCAAACTTATATATACCGTAGTACTGTAATTTTTTTTTTACACAAGTGTTACTTAACATGTTATAACAGGTTATTTGTCATATCTTTTGAAGTTACTTGTCATATTCTTTGAAGTTACGAGTTTATTTATTGTGGACACTCACTTGTAATCAGAGGCATATCCAATCTTATAGCACCAAATTCATATAAACTCAGTATTTTTGATGTGGAGTATAAATTTATATGTAAAAAAGTTGCGACATATACTTCTTCCATTTCATTTTACTTGGCTAGCTCATATTGACTTGACACTCCTTTAAAAAAGTATTCATTAGGGATTTATTATTAAATTAACTTTATTAATAATGATTTGGCAATCTAAATTTAACTACTAGTAGTACTTTATTAGTTATTTAATAATAAGGGTAATATTGGACCAATGCATTGTTATATTATGTACTCTCTATCCATTTTTTAGTTATATCCAATTTAAAAAATCCAGTGATGATTTATCATTTTATACCTATGTTACCCCTTATTATTAAGTACTGTAATTCATTTGCCCTTGCTTCTTGCTTTAGAGCAGGAGCTTGAATTAACTGAATACTTGTGTCAGAAAATCCTCGAATCGATGTGTCATTTTTAATATTTAGATAACTTTTACTTCCTTCGTTTTAAAAAAAATAATTTACTTTTCTTTTTAGTCCGTTTTAAAAAGAATGATCCTTTACTTTTTTAGCAATATTTTAATTTCAAGTTTCCGCGTAGGATGTTTAAGACCATAAGATTAAAGAGCATTTTAGTACATTTGATATAATTTTAATTTAAGACCACAAGATCTAAAAGTCTTCTGTAATTTTCTAAACTCCATGCCAAGTCAAAATAGGTCATTCTATTTTAAATGGAGGGAATAATTATTATGGGTGATAATAAAATTATTATTATATTTATTATTTTTAAGGAACATGCCAACGTGAACAAGTAAACTTAGACCCGAGTATAAATTAATCACTGGTACGGTATTATTTACAACATACTGAATACATTTCTGTATGGAGGGGCTCTTTCAATACATATAAACAACTTTACATATATTGTACGTGTTTGACTTAAAGATGTATTTTTAATTTGTTTTGTGTATAATTAGTGCCAGGCAGTCATTCAATCGACGGCTCAAAGATGCTTTGATTCTTTCCCTAATTCCTCGTCTGTCTATTATTCTTGAGTTACTTTTAAATAACAATTTCTATATGTAATTTGGTTTTGACTTTTGAATTCCTCATTTATCATTTTCTTTCTTCACCTATAGTTTGTAATGCAGCTAGAAGAATATATATCATTGTGAGCCTGGAGTTTTATATCATATCAGTTGCTGTAAGTGTATATTTTATATCAAGCTAAATTGTTTTTCTGGAATATCATAAAGTCTGGGCTCTTAATTAGTTGGCATCTGTTAATACCATTGATTTCTATTATAATTGTCAATCCTTTGACATTAATAGACCGGTTATTATTATATTCCATTATGCTACTTTTTTTTTTTAGGAGAATTCTAGAGTAAATTATTCTGCCCAGAACCTCCGTGTTTTTCTATTTTCTTTGTCCAAATCAATTTATTAGTTAAATAAAATGAGGTAGTTCTATACATGAGTGGGTACCCAAAACTATCTGAATGCAAATTAACATCATTGGTTTTAAATTTTAATTGCCAAAAGGACAGAAGCTGCCAAAGTATTATATTTGGTTTGTCTCTCTCTGTCCTTATTTTTATGTGATGTTCCCTCAGAGTTCATTAACAGCGTTTTATTTAGTACTTTTTGTATTGATATTGTATGAATTCATATTCAGGTTGCAATTGGCCACTGGTTCGACTAATTCTGATTCGCTCTGAATAGGCCTACTAAGGGTATCCTCCTGCAAAAATATTCTCCGTTACTAGGCTCGACCCTGAAAGCTCATGGTCTAAATTCTTGTTAAGTGGGAAATGAGATGGATCATTTGGTGTAGGTGGAAGATTCTATCTTACACTAAGCTCTCCTTCCCCTGGTAACAATAAGAAATTTTAAAAAGGAAATTCTTACTGAAACCCTTTCCTAATACAACAACAACATGCCCAATATAGTCTCACAAAGTGGAGTCTGGGGAGGGTAGAGTGTACTCACACCTTATTGAACCCCTTTCCTAATGTGTTCAACAATTATACATGTTTTATTCTGCTTAGCTGGCAAAGTTTTGCAGTCAATCTGTTAATAGAATGGAGGACAAATATTCAATCCTATACCTACTATTTTCATTTTTCACCTACTGTATAACATTGAAATTTTAAGCTCTTGACTTTTCTTGCTTATCTTCATACATGGCAGCTGTATCCATAACAAATATAATGTGACTGATGTGTGCTTCAAGGAACTTTGCATGATATCATCCTATTTATTATGTTTCCTGTCTCTCTTGCAGACTTGTGTTTTTCTCTCAATCTTGGTTGTTACTAGTTGACCTCACCCGATCTTTATTTTTCATTTATCCCCTTTCCAGGACAAAATCAGATCTTTTGGTGCTACAAGAAAGAGCAAGTACTTTAGCTGATTAAAGGTCTATATTTCAATTGCATAGTAATCTGCATTAAAACAGCAGAACAAAAAAGGAGGTAAGCTGTTGAATTCAATAAATTTGCACCGTATATCACATGTATATTTTTCTTCGTAAAACGGATTGTTTGATTGTTCTAGTGACTGCATATCATACCAAAATGTTTAGTTCTACATGTCGACTATGGGGGGGGGGGGGGCGGGAGGGGGGGAGATCTTTTTTTTTTTTTTTCTTGTTTTATTTGTGGTCTGTACAAAGAAAACGAAGACACAATTATAGAGAATCAATTGAAGGAAATACATGAATCAATTGGATTTTGTTGTAACTTTTCTAAAGGAACTCTGGTACTTGTATTTAAGTTTGTCTGGAATTCTTGTGTGAGATACAATGACATTCAGTCAAACAAGCCATCGATGTTAGCCGACTTTTGGGAATGTCTGCTGATATGAGAATCCATTGAACATATACATTATCTAGTGGTTTTTTTATTTGAGGTGATCCAACTCTGAAATTTGAAGGATATCTACATTATGCTTTTTTCTTTCTTTAATTTATGCTCATAACATATGAGATGATGTTTATCTTTTCCTGTGTTTGTAGCACATACCTACTAATACGATTATTGTCTCTTGTAGATCCTGCAGTATAGCCATGGAAACAAGTGAAATAACTAATTCTGTTAGGAAAGATGCTACTGAAGTACTTCCACCCCTTATCAAATTCATTTCGGATGAAATGGATGACTTTGATATCATAGTAGATAATGATCATATTAATAATCAGGTTGGGCAAACAGGATCTAGTTCTGGGAACTCATCTGTCGGGGTAAGTCTTTCTTCTTAGTAATTCTCGAGAAGTGGTCGGATGCTGCATTCTTCATTTGTACTTGATTTTAGCAAAATCTAGATGGACTTGATGAATCATCATATCTTGTGATTGTTCGTGCCTTCTACTACGCTTACAATTTATAATCTAGCTGTTTCTGTTCATGGATGTAAGGACCACTCGACTAAGGTTGTAAGGTTTTACTTTCTAGCAGCCTCAGTTTGCTGGTTTCTATGAGCCAAGATGTGCCTAAAGTATGTAGCTAAAGATCAAAGTCACAGAAGTCATCAGAAATTACCTTTAAGGCCTGATTTTTTGACTCTCTTGAGATAAAAAGTTGCTATCTCAAACTTTTTTGTAACAGAACTACCAGTCAAGACTCTTTCTCCTTTAGTTAGGATTAACTACCTTGTGAAATCTTATAAGTCAAAAAAAGAACTAGAAATGAATATTTGTGTAGGGAATTGAATGTCAGATTAATTTCACCATTAGTCGCAAGTTAATTTTCTGCTGGCCCTCACATGCAAATTTTGTCTATGTTGAGTATGTAGCTAAGATTTTGTCTATTATATTCTCATCTTGAAACATCTTACATCTCTGATCTTGGAATTCTACGTATCTTCCTCATTAACGCCTTGACTTTGTCATCAGGAACTACTAAAAAAATGAATCGGGAAAAAAAAAAGGTTTCTTTTTTTATTGAATTGGACGAGTTCATTCATTTTGACTACTGTAGCATATATTCTCATACTAATTTCTACTCTACGTCTCCGGGGAACTCCATTTAAATTATCCTTGAGGATTCTTTCCAATTCTGCTTGCTTTAGTAGGTAGCGGTTGGAGATATCCATTCTGGTTGGATGGACCTTTCTCGGATTCAATAATGCAACTAGAGTGTAAATCAACTTTGATATTACTCAGCAATACAGTGTGACATTTTACTGGCCTGATGCTCTCTATTGATCTTTGTAGGTAACTGAAGCTGCTACTGAACGACAGCATGAAAGGAAGCATTCGGTTTCCATTAGCATGCCACCCTCTCCTTTGGCAGCTCACTTACCAATCCAAAAAAGAGTTGTTTTCAGTGATAATAATGAGATTATATTCAGCAACATCGACATTTCTCATTCTGCGACTACATCAACCGATAATGGTACCAGACTTAATAAAAAAGTCAAGTTTTATTCTCAGCAAATGCCAAGACATACTGCATTTCCTGAGGCACCTGCTATGGGGAAACTTCTCAGTTATTCAGACTTTCCATCGAGGAATCCCAAGATCATTAAGCAAAGGGATACAAGGTTTGACTCTTTCAAAACATGGTCTGGTAAATTTGAGAGGCAAATTTCAAGTATGCGTGGAAAGAACCTGGAAGGACAGCAAGATTCAAACTCTCGACCAACTGCAGAGAAAGAAAATATTCCTGTACACCGATACTTTGATGCCTTGGAGGGACCAGAGTTGGATACTCTACGGGTAAGCTTTTCTCCTTGGTTTCACCAATCCATTTTAGTGGTCTGCATAAATTTGTTTCAAATGAAGATAAACTTTTAAGGATTACTAGCATGTGAGATCATGAAATTATCGATGCATTTGCAGTTTGGATCTTTCAAGTACACATTGGCAAACAAAGTGAACATTTAATAGCATTTTGAGGGTCTGTTTCATGCCTATTGATTTTGTTCACCTGTTTGTATATGACATTCAATTACTTGGTTGAATGCAACCTGCATTGGTATTAAAGGATGGAATTTGTCCTTGATTTTGAGCAGATTATTTTGTGATTTTATGTTTCTTCATCTAAAGTAAGAGCAAATCCATGCATCTCTATGTTTTTTTTGCTTTAAAACCAAGAAGTTGCATGCCTAAATTGGAAATTGAATTCTTGTGTCTTGAAAGATAATACTTGTTGAACTGATACTTTTGATATGCACATTTCTGTACTTATACAATGAAATGTCTTTTCGTTCTCTCCTTTTAGTGCAAAAACACAAATATGATAATGTTGGTAACACGTGTTTTTTCCTCTATAGGCTTCTGAGCAAAGTATTCTTCCAGAGGACAAGAAATGGCCTTTCCTTCTTCGATACCCTATTTCTTCCTTTGGTATCTGTCTTGGTGTTAGTAGCCAAGCTATTATGTGGAAAGCTCTGGCCACTTCTCCCTCAACAAAATTCCTCCACATAAGTTTGAACGTAAATCTTGTCCTTTGGTGCATATCCGTGGCCCTAATGGCTATTGTTGCTTTCATTTATGCTCTGAAAATCATTTTGTACTTCGAAGCAGTTCGTCGGGAGTACTATCATCCCATACGTGTTAACTTCTTCTTTGCTCCCTGGATAGCACTTCTATTCTTAGCACTAGGAGTTCCACAATCAGTCACTAAAACCCTGCCCACAGCTTTATGGTACATTCTTATGACCCCAATCTTTTGCTTAGAGCTGAAGATCTACGGACAATGGATGTCTGGAGGACAGCGAAGGCTCTCAAAGGTTGCCAATCCCGTAAATCATCTCTCAGTTGTTGGAAATTTTGTTGGTGCTTTGCTTGGTGCATCCATGGGACTAAAAGAAGGCCCGATATTCTTCTATGCTGTTGGATTGGCTCATTATGTGGTCCTATTTGTGACTCTTTACCAAAGACTTCCAACAAATGAGACGCTTCCAAAGGAGCTTCACCCGGTCTTCTTTCTATTTGTTGCTGCACCTAGTGTTGCTTCTATGGCATGGGCAGAAATCCAAGGGTCCTTTGATTATGGATCTCGGATTTCTTATTTCATTGCCCTGTTCCTTTATTTCTCACTGGTAAGTCTTTATGCTAAGCACATTTAGCATTCAAATATATCATAACCATTCTGGTCAGCTAGAAATAGAACCGCATCTCTTATAATTTCTCAAAGGTTTATTGACAGTTTCTTTGTCAAGGTTCTTATGTGTACAAGCTATACTCTTTGTGAGAATACACTTAAGACTCCTATAAAGAGAAACGAGAACACCTTAAGATGAATTTTGTTCTTCAGGAAGGCTCAATGTTTTTCTTTCTTTCTTTCTTGGGTCCTTTGATACTTCTTATCTATCAAGAGAAATTCGATATATTTCAGATTTTCAATTCTAATATTAAGTTTTACAAACTATCAATGATGTGATAGGTAACATGAGGCTTAACAAACTCTTAACATGGTTCAGCTGTATCCTGAACACTTGGCCTTTCTGTCTATCGTAATGCAGCTAATGCTGAAGCCTGTAAGAGGCATGTATTTAATAGTCTAGTATAAGTTTTAGGCTACTGTGGAGTTCATACTAGGAGGTTTGTCTCAATATTGATAGAGAATTGAAGATATAAGATGTGATATCGAGTTTCTGAGCTTAACGAGAATCATATTGCTTACTTTAGTTCTCAAAATGTTTGACGTTCAAGTGTTAGGCTAATCCTTTATTCTTGTCCCATTACAGGCTGTTCGTATTAATTTCTTCCGAGGCATCAGGTATGCATAATTTGCCTTTGTCCTGTAAGGCTCTCTTATTACTCTTCATCATTGGCTTAATATCAAAAGCTTGTGTCATTTGTTAACTTCAGGTTTTCATTGGCTTGGTGGGCATATACTTTCCCCATGACCGGAGCTGCTATTGCCACCATCAGGTATTCAGCTGTAGTAACCAACACTGTGACAAAGTGTCTGGTCGTCATACTTTGCTCTCTTTCTACACTCACAGTAACCGCGCTACTTGTGACAACCATCATCTATGCCTTTGTTCTGAGAGACCTCTTCCCGAATGACATTTCAATTGCAATTAGTGAAAGAAGGCATAAATCAACTGGAATATGGCATCTTAGTGGATTTGGTAGCTCAGATACAAAAGATATCGAACAATATCTTAAATATGTAGATTCTTCGGATGGAAATGATATTGAGGCTTCTCTTGCACATCCAAACTTTAGTACCATAGAGTTGAGCACCTCTGCCTCAAACGAAGTCCGTCAACAATGATTTATGCAGTTCCACAGCCCTTTTTGTTGTTGATTTTTTTTTGTAAAATTCTTTTGAAGTGTTAATCAAGTGAGGAGCAGCAAGATTTTGGCAGTTCCTGTGAACTTGATATAGAAAAGTATAAGTGAAGGTTCTTCTAATGAGGTACAAACTCGATGGAGATGTAAATTTTTTTGAGTGCCTTTACAAATTTTAACATTTTTTCATTTGTATAAACTGCTCGAGTCGAGTGTTCCTAATTCTTCGAAGGTTCTTCTATATGTAAGAGTTAGTGCATAGCTGTCTTGTGATGGTTTGCAGGAAAGAATCACATTATGTTTTTATTGTTTGTGCGGATCCTGCACCTGCGCTTCCAGACTCTCAGTCCTCTTTCGCCGAGATGCCTTGTTTAATAGTGTAAATTTGTTGACATGACAATCATTTTATTTGGTGCCAAACCAAACTTCAGGCTTATGCAATCAAGGATTATTGCACAAGGATCTCGAAATATCTTAAGATTTTGGATTGAATGATCATATGCTTTCACGTAGTATTAGAATCACTCTTTTGGTAATTTCATTTTCACATTTCTAAAGTCTATACTAAAGTTCATGTATGATATTTCACATTTCTAAAGTCTACACTAAGTCCATGTATGAATACCAATATGTTTGTGGGAAGATATTGAGTTATATAATTGCATCACATGGGTTGTCTAAGAATTTTCAAATAGTTTATAAAAATTACAATTCTCTTATCTAATTTTTTAAGATTTTGAGTAGGTGCTTGTATTTTTTCGTATTCTTTTTTCAGCCACGGAACTAGTAAGCAAGCTCTCTGTTTTTCTTTTATTATCTTGATTCATCATAAACTTGCATTATGAAATTTAGCTTGCGCCTTCGAGTCACATAATTAGTTTTCTAATCATTTTCTCTCTCTCTTTTTTTTTTTTTTTTTAAAGGGGGTTATAATCATCCAAAACATTCTCTTTTGAAAGAAGTATTCGAAACATATTAATTGTATGCGTATGATTCATTCATGAGATGAGGAAAAAGAAAGTTACGTCGTGTCACACATAACCAATACTGTTATATATAAATTTTATTTTTACAACCTAATGTTTAATCGTTATGTGTCAAGAGTTCGAATCTCAATAAAAAATAATACAAAAAACAATGTTCTGGGTTGAAGTCCTCTTCCGAGTTATTAATCTTTCCGAGTTATTAATCTTTTATTACTTACTTTCTTAGGTGGCCTTTCTTTGAAGTGTTGGGAGTTTGTGAGTTTACGAATCAACTTTCACATTTTTGAAAAAGTATTTATTTGAACTAAATACTAAAAAAAAAAAAGGTAATCATTTTATAAGATTTTAAAACTCAATAATTTCTAATCTTTCAAAAGCTTACTAGGGAGCTATATATTGTTATTTTGCCATAGTTACCGAGATGAGGATGAACGTGTTCAACGTCAATTTTGGGACAGTTAGATTTGTAGGTGGATCAAGAGCAGGCGTTACGGTCTTAGCTTCGTGTTAGTAGCGAAAGTTTGCAAAAGAGCTAATAATCTAAACGAATAATCACAAACAACAATTAAAACAGAGATCTGGAACAAATCTGTTTGGCTACGTGGTCCGTAACACCCTAGCTATAAACAAGCTGAGAACGTCAATGTTCGGCGAGCGAGCGTAGCAATAAGAAAACAATAATAAACAATCGATTCAGCGAGGCTAAAGAGAAATCTTAAGAACAAAGCTAAAGGATTTTATTGCTTGAGAACAAATAACTAAAAATCGGATCCTTTACAATGGGGGAAGAGATGATTATTTATAGGCTACAAAGACTAGCTCTAACCAATGGCAGAGTGTCATATGTGCCTCATGGTACTATGGCCAATAGCCATAGGCCACTTGCATCGAGCCATTGGAGGGTGCCAACCCACTACTGTGTGTCAGAAGCGGTTTGCTGAAGGCTGCCTGTGCTTTTGAGACCCTTGACACACCGTCCTCCCATTTTTTCTTTAGCGCGCAGTACTTATCTCTACTGGTCTCGTTCCACTTTGCTCTTGCCGGAGTGGACATTTCTTTTTCTCGATTTCACTCTTGGAATGACGCCATAGTGGGCCGGTTCTAGCTATACCCGACCCAAGTAGGCCCAATTCTTTTCAGTTCTTATTTTATCCCATACAAATGGTCCCTCCGTCTTTTGATCATGCAAACCTGAACCGAGTGAAAAAAGAAATTAATCACAGAAGTGTCCCTTCTACTTGCTATTCGTTCAGCCCATTTTTTTTTTGAAATGTCACATTGTTTGGTTCTGTCACACCATTACCTATCAAATCGTATTCCCTTTTTGACATGTGTTCACCAGAGAGGAGGCAACGTTTCTCCTTGTGAGTTGCCCCGACCCTTCACATTTATGCATCGATTCCTATTCCCTCGTCGTACCTATATATTTAATTTTACTGTCAAAGACTTTTCATTATTTTTATCTTCAGCTTCCTACGACCTCGTTCTTACAGAAGAAACCTTTCCAAAAAATACTTCCAATCGAAATATATTTTCTTCCAACTGTACTCCATGTCTCAACTTTCCAGTCCCATTCTTTTTTTGTCAGGTTCGGATAAATCGTCTCACGAACATGGAGGAGGTAGGATCACTTCTGGTTCCGTCGTGGAGTGCATTGTCCTGGCGGTGTTTTATTTTGGTGATGACTTCGAGGCCCCATCAAGAGGCGAAAGGGATGCCCCGCCCCTTAGAGCGGTGTTTTCCTAAGTATCCCTGGTGGACATCCATTCTGTTTGGTCCCCCATGCTACTGATAAGATCACTACCCAGAGGCCTGACTTTACTCTTATGTACACCTTTCTGTTTTTCCTAGGATTGGGTGACCCAATTTTTGATGTCATTATTTCATTCTTTCGTACCTTTCACCTGAGCCTAGGGCAGCTTAGTCCCAGTTTATGAGTGGAGCTTATAATTGACTTGGAGATTATTATCATTGTGATTCCCGAGTGGGAGCTTGTGTTGACTTTATTATTGATTAAAGAGCTTATTATCATTGTGAACTTTCATCAGAGAAAGAAATTTTTGCATGATAACTCCTAGGATGAGCCATATTTGTTCCGGCTCTGTGATGATAGCTTGATAAGAAGATGTGTCCCATAAGTTAATCCTTACAACACTCAACTTGAGTAACTTCACTATTATAGCCTTTAATTCGCACTTACACCTCATTACCACCTCTTAAATGTAAGTCAAGGGTTATATTGGGTTCCCAAATCAAGCTCGAGGAGACTGTTTCAGACCATAGAGTAACTGGCACAATTGACATACTAGTCTACTGGACTCCCCTAAGCAATAAAACTAGGTGGTTGCTCCACTACAACCAAGGAAAGAGATAGATCACATCTTGGCCATCCCGAACTTGGTGGCTAAACTCTACTGCTGTGGCGATACTGTAGGAGAGGTCGTGCGGTGAAGTTCTTGACCATAATACAAAAATTTTGTTAGATTCAACGGCAGGTGGTCAGGATTTGGAGGAAACTTATGATAAGCTATACACTCTCCTAGAATTGCCCAAGGTCCATAATTCACAACATTAGTATACAAGTTCTACACCTCTTATTGACCTCTACCAGTTAGAATAACATTATTCCAACCTTTCAAATATTTTCGAGCTACCAATTGGGACCAACTAATCCACATACCTTATCTTCCCAATATGAATATACAATCCTATATGTGAACACAATAGTCCAGCTCCTTCCTTACGTTTCACTCTACAACACAAGTACATAACAGAACCATAAGAGTTATGCTCGTTTGAAGTTGACTGTAGCAAGATTCTTCACAAGAAAACCACCGACAAGGAAGGTTTCGACTTGGCTATGAGCTAGGAGTTGATTGTGGCCATTATGGATTGTTGTTAATGCGTTATTGTGAAAGGTATTGAGATGACTTGATGGAGTAATTGTGACGTGGTGTTACTGAGGAAGTGTAAAGTATCAACTTGGAGTGAAATGCTCTATAAAATGTCTTTAGGCTTAATAACCAACTAGTTGGGATGGGTAGATAGACGGAAATGATGGAAGTTACAGAATTCGACAATGCGATATGCGACATTGTCACCCGAGGTCATTTAGATAGAAAATGGGTCCCGCACCCAAGGTTCTGGTTTTCATCAAAATCCACCTAATAGCACAAAATGAGTCTAGAAGCCCCGAGACACAGACCAAAGGTCAATTTCTTTTAGTATGGGATTGATGAACAACTATTTCTAGCTCAGACCTCTAGTTCCCATCCTATCACCTATATATCCCATTCTATCTCCTCTATTTCCCATTCTATCTCCTCTATTCCCATATTCTTGACCTCTCATACCTTGGCCTTATCTCAATTCCCGAGGCCGGAACCCTTCCCTTGGAAAACTATAGCATGTCTTAGAATTCTGGAAAATTTGACCGGCATAGAGTTTACTATAATGCATCTTCTCTTTCTTTTTCTTCCAAGGCTAGTTCGTGGTGGCATAGTTGAACGGGAACCCCATGGGTCATGCTCTATCTTAGATGATTCGAACGATTCTCTTGGTCTCGATTGGTCCTCTAGTTTCATAGCTATCGCTTCCGAGGATTTAGCTGGAGCGCCGCTTCCTTCTCCCTGGAATGTTTGTCGTAAGTTACTAGTTCTATTTTATTCGTTTGTTTCCTTTATGTCTTTGAGAGTTCATCTGACTCTTTTTATTTCGTAGCTCCCCAATGATGTTCGCTGGCGAACATCTTCTCCTTTTTTTTTCTGACCCTCTTGGGGAGTTGGTTTCTAGAATCTTTTCGTCGGGCAGGACGAGAACTTGGGCTGTCTTCTCCCCCTTCCTTCATGATCTAACCTATTCTCTTGGTACGTACTGCAAACCCTTGAGTTTTCACCCAGCGACTCAAAAATTTGCTCACCCTCTATTTTCTTTTTATCATGCAAATTCTTCGACGAGCGACATGCTACCTATTTTTTTGACTACTGTATTCATCCTTCCGTACTTGAGAGACCCTCAAGCTTCTCTATCGCTCCAACTTGTAGGAATAAGTCCAGTTATTCAGGCCACCACCCAGTATAATGAAATGGGTCCTAGGCCCAATCGTGACCCTTGTTCATTTTCTAAAAAGAAAAGACCGGCTCAGGAGATGGTTGTTCTGGATGACGACTCTAACGAGGTAGATTTCAAGCTTCTGAAGAAAAGGTTTCGGGGGTCGGTTCATGCCAGGAGATCGACAACTAGCATCCAAAGTTCACCTGTTACTAGTCCTAAGCCTGCCCTTGATTGTTCCCCTAGTCTGCTTCAACGGTTACCAAGTAAGGGTCCTGGTCTGAGGTCGGGAGTCCCACTTGATCAAGGACCTCCAAGGTCAAGAGTCCCACTTGATCAAGGACCTCCTGCCTCCTTGGGTCAAACTAAGAATGAACCTCACACACTCGGTTCGTGCCAAGGGATCGACAACTAGCATCCAAAGTTCGCCTGTTACTAGTCCTAAGCCTGCCCTTGATTGCTCCTTTAATCTTCTTCAATGGTTACCAAGTAAGGGTCCTGGTTTGAGGTCGGGAGTCCCACTTGATCAAGGACTTCCTGCCTCCTTGGGTCAAACTAAGAATGAACCTCACATACTGTCTGGACGGTTTCCCACACCGGCGAGTGAGTTCTCGCTGCCTAAAACGGTCCATGTGTTCATTCCTGTAGATTTAATTTTTCTAGTCTAGGACGACCAGAGTGGCAAACTATCTCAGGCCTTTTGTCTCCTCCGATGATCAAGGGAGGATGGATGCAGTGCCGAGTGAGTGTTTGGCCAACGAGTGCGCCCGAGCTTTGGCCTGGGTGAGTAGACTTCCCTCATGTTGTCCTATTGCATAACTATTGCCTTTTATACCTTCTGATCCCTTTTTTGCTTGTATTTCTCCCTTTTTCTAGGCTAACTTATTGGCTGCTAAGAATCTGCGGCAGTGGCAAAAAAAAAAGAGCAGGTTTTGGAGGCACGTTATGTTGTGTTGAAGGCAAACCTGAGCTCGCTGCGGACCTATCTTTGCTGGTGGAGTCCCTTGACCAATGCAATTTTGAGATTGAAGTTCTCAGGCTCCAGATCGAGACTGCTAGACAAGGAAGAGAAGCCTTCCGAGAGAATGCTCAAGAGTGATTCCTCAAAATGGAGAGTCTGGATAAAGAGCGTGCGATGCAAACAAAGTTGATTGAGGAGTTGTTCCACCAACAAAATGTGCTTTGGCCAGAGCTCGATAGGATGCTCTAGGGCACTGCCTCCAATCCCTCGGATGAGGCTGGGCCTTCTCGTCCTGCTGTGAGGTTAGGCCATGCTGAGGTCCACCGACTCAATGAGAAGATTTGATTGCTTACGGCTGCCCACTTAAGAGGAGGGGCTCAAGGTTCCCTCAAGAAAGAGTTCGAGACCCAACTCACTCGGATCAAGGTTCTCAAGGAGGTGAACTCTATACAATGGGACTTGAAAGGTGAGATAACTAAGCCACACTGTCTGATTGGTCATTTGGGAAAAAAACATTCCCCAAGAAGATAGTGGGTCAAGGTTCTCCAGGCAAAGTCTCAACTCCGTATCCTACGATGCCTCTCCTTCTGGTGAACCAGAACTGTGATCTTGAACTTTTCTTTTTTCTAAATATACCTTTTCTTTTGTTTTCCTTGTACGGATCTTTGGGTAGGTGTTATGGTCAAAACTTGTAATGAATGAGGCACATGCATGCATGTTATTGTTAAAATCATGCTTTCTTTTTAGCAACTTTCTAATAAATATTAGCCATCAGGTGGCACCCTATATTCTTCGGTCAAATAGTACTCTGTTTCGTGCGCTCAGGATGAGGGTTTCCCCCTTCCCCTTATCTTTCTATAGGAGGTGGGTAGCCCAATGTGACCTTCATCCAGTGCCCATTCCCCTTATCTTTCTATAGGAGGTGGGTAGCCCAATGTGACCTTCATCCAGTGCCCAAATCAAGCTTATCTTGCTGCTTAGATGGAAACAGCTACGATCCATACCTCTAACCTTTATCTTGCTCAGTCACCTTTTACACCCAGCTCCTGCCTTTTCCCTAGTTCCTACTCTGCCTTTGTCTTTCACCCTGACGGCCTTTCCTACTGCTGAAGTTACCGGTCAAGGGCAGCGTAGGAATTAGAGAAAAAGCCGAGAGGGAGTGGTGGTACTTGTTTCTTATGAGGAAGGCATTCCCTTTCCCGCTCTCACGGAGGCTCAGGGGGTTTCTGGCTCCTTCCCTATTGTCGTTGTTGTTCTCCGGCTTAATATCTAAGGTAGGGAAACTCCCTTTCCCTAGTATCTTGCCGCCACCGGGAGCGCTCTCCCTGAGATGAAGTAGAGGCAAAATGATTCACCTGATGGGATTCACAAAGCTTTGGAACTCTCCACTTTACTGGTTGTCTTCCCGGTGCGAGGTGCAAACGTTGGTCATATTTTCCTGCTACGAGATGGGTCTATACCCTTTCTCAAGCTCCCTAATGTATTTTTTGATTTTTTGAGCATGTAATTTTACCATCCTGTCGAGGACTTTATTGTAATATTTAATGAAGAAGTGCTTGACTGTTCATTTTAAGCTTACCCCGAGAGCCTTTCCCATTAGTCACTTCTTTTTTTCTCTAGAAATTTGTCTCTCGGATTGGACATGAAAACGTCGTCACTTCATTCCTCTTTTTCGAGCCTAGCCCCGTCAAACCGCTCTGCCTTGCTGGTTATGTCTTACCTTTTATTTTTCTGAAAAGGTACTACCAACTAGTTTCCTTTGTGGGTCCTTGAAAGTGCCATTCACTTTAGGGGCCTTTTTTGGTTTGGAGTTCACGTAATTATCTTGTATGGTACTTTGGGCCATCGTGCTCGGAGCGATGATGGAGGTGTCCGCTAACTGCTTTTGTATTTTAGCATGGTCTCCATGTCATTTATGTAAGTCGATTTGAGTTTGACGTCGGGCACTTTGGCACATTTTATACCTCATTATATGAAGGAGGATCCCTTTAAATTTTACTTTGCTGCGCGTCTAAGTCTGACATCTCCAAGATACCTTAGCATGTAGTATTAGAGTGATTACTCTTGGTATAGTCGGTATCAACTTCTATGAACTTTTCTTATGGGTAGATAAGGTTCTTTACATGGATAAAATTTTAATAGTGCCTCATGTTTGGGCATCTCAGGCCAAGCGTGTGGTGACACAGTCTCGGGTTTTTTGGGACCGAATGATCAGTCCGTGCGGTTTTCATGATTATTTTTCCTAGGGAGGCCGCGAGATGGGTGATTTTATCTGTGGAAGTTAGTCCTGAGTCCATTTGATGATCGAGCAGCTTTGGACTGGAGTAGACTTTGGAATCATCGGCTCGTTCTCCTTTTCGAGTAAGGGTTGGGGAGATCACCGTTTGATGTCATTACCCTTGGGTTTTCTGAGTGTTTTCGATCCTCAGCCCGAGAGGTCCCACTTGCTTGCAACAAGTCGTAATCTGACTAGAGGATCCACTCCGACAACCAAGAAACAATGATATTAAAAATTAACACACTTTAATAATTTTCACAAGTTTTTTTCTTTTATTTCTTCACTGGGAGCTGGTCTTTACGAAAGAAAATTACCCTAAATTATACCCTGAAGTCCCCACTACTACCTTATTAAAAACCTAGTCAAAAAAAAGCTAGACGAAGAAAAAAGAGTGTAGCTCGCTCTTCCAAGCCTTCATAGTTCCTGTTGCTCTCCCTCCAAGGGCGGAGTTTATTCTCCAGTTGCAGTATTCTAGCTTTGCACTATAGACAAACAAACTTATTAAATTAAAAGGAAAAAAAAAGAGAATGCACCTGGTTCGAAGGGTTTCAATGCTTTGTTCATCGCCTCAGATTTTGCGCCTAAGATTGTCCACACTCACGCCCCCTCGTATGAAGACCTTTCCAGTTTTTTCCCGTGCCAATATAGTTCCCTAGGATACTACTCCCTCCGTGCCCTTTCACTCCGAGAGTCATATAAGACCATGCAAAATAGTCTATATTTCCTTTGAGAGGGTCAACGCGCGCGGTCCTGAACCCAAGGCCCACCCCTTTGTCCAAATCACCTTTCTTTCGAGCGAGTCAGATGATATTGTAGACCTGAATGGGTGCTCCTACCAATTGCCTCTCCATGCCTCTTTCACCTTGGGAGTAGCGTGACCCCAAGTTTCTACTTCATGCTTGTGAGTTCTGCTCGCTACTCGGCTGATGCCCGACCCCACATCACAATCTTGGTTTTCTAGGGCAATGCGCATGGATCCTTGATGCTTCTCTAGATCTAGTCTGATTTTCCTTAATCTTGTAAGAAGCGATCGAGCTCCTCTCGTTCAGCCCGTTAGTAAAGACTTCTATAGCTCTACCATCAGTCATTGTAGGCACCCTCTCACTCTTTATGAAATCTGATGATGAATTCCCGCAACATCTCACGCTCCCCTATCTTATTATGAACTCTTTTAGTTGGGGCAACATTTTTTTGGCCTATGGAGCTTCTGCGAAGCTTTTGACCATTATGTTGAACAAATCTACATAGTTTTTCCACAGGCATGAGTATCATTCTAAGGCTTCACTTGATAACGTTCCTCTGAACTCCTCTACCATAACTATCTCGGCTTTTTCTGAAGTCAAGTCGGTGTCATTTATTGCCATGGTGAACATGAGTACATACTCCTAGGGGTACATTTTCCCGTCGTATTTGTAGATTTCCGGCATCTAAAAATCATTAAGGAGAGGATCTTTCACCACATGGGGCATATAAGACGTAGCTGCTCCGCGCATGGATCCGTACCCTTCTGTTGTCTGCAACAGTCCCTGTATGCATCTCACCTGAGACAAAAGTGCGAAGTATCGCTACCTCGTTTCTTCTCTTAGTGCCTGGACCATGGCTTCGATCGAGGATTCACTTTCAAGCTTAAGGTAGTCTGGGCCATCTTTCTTGCCTTCCTTTGGGTCGAAAATCGATGGACGACCAGATGTGTTCACAATTCGATCACCCCTCGTCCCGAGCCTCAATGCGGGACATCTACTCCTTGAGGGGTTTGATAAAGTGCTCTTGGATCCTTGGCATCCGCTTTATGATATCTACTTTATGATCCTTCCGATCAACAGGACCTTCTATCATCTTCGTGCACTTACATCCATTGCATCTACAGCAAGGGTCGATTCTTAGTCTCCGGGGGAAACTTTTGCTCCCTGGTTAGGGGACCCACTGACTGAGTCCCTGGCTCCCCCTGAAGAGTTATATCCATCTCAAATCTGTTGTTGTCAAACACCATGACCTACTTTTCTGCGAAGCAAAAATACAGAAGAGAACTGGAAAAAAAAAAAAGCTACCCCCCTTCCCCCGCAGTTGATCTGTCCCTACGGTGGCCACCAAACTATTTACCATTAATTTTAGTACAGTTAGATTTGTAGGTGAGTCAAGAACACACATTACGATCTTAGCTTTGTGTCAGTAGTGAAAGTTTGCAAAAGAGCTAATAATCTAACCAAATAATCACAAATAACAATTAAAACAGAGATCGAGAATAAATCTGTATGGCTATATGGTTCGTAATACCCTAGCTATAAATGAGCTAAGAACGTCAATGTTCGGCGAGTGAGTGGGTGATTGTTTATAGTGAAAATTGGATCATTTACAATAGGGGAGTGACTGATTATTTATATGGTACAAAGACTGCCTTTGACCAATGCTAGAGTGCCATCTGTGTGTCATGGTACTATAACCAATAACCAGGGTCCACTTGCCATCGAGTCATTGGAGGGTGCCAACTCACTATTGTGTGTCAGACGCAGTTATGCGAAGGCTGCTTGTGCTTCTGAGAACTCTGACACACAGTCCTCTCATTTGTTCTTTAATGCGCAGTCGTTATCTCTGCCGGTCTCGTGCTACTTTGCTCCTGCCCGAGTGGATGTTTCTTTATCTCGACTTCGCTCTTGGAACGACACCACTGTGGGCAGATTCTAGCTATACCCGATTCGGGTAGGCCCGATTCTTTCCGGATCTTATCTTACCGCATACAGAACGTCCATTATCGATAAGTACATTTGAAATAGAATTTTTCTTCTTTTCAGAATGTTTAGTCCTTTTTGCCGATAGGAAAAATTCACTCCATGATCATAGTCCACAATCATAGATATCAAAGAAAATAATTAAGAGGGATGCCAAAGCAGAATTCAAGATTTAAAGTTTATAAGTTTGATATTCTGGTCCTTAACATTATGAATTCTAAATTGATAATTTATAAATATATACTCCCTCCGTCCTAATTTATGTGATGTAGTTTGACTTGTAATGGAGTTTAAGAAAGAAAGGAAGACTTTTGAAACTTGTAGTCCAAAATAAGTCATAGATATTTGTGTTGTTGTAAATCATTTCATTAAGGGTAAAGTTGATATTTTAAAGTTAAATTGTTACTAAATATAGAAATGTGTCATTCTTTTTGGGATTGACTAAAAAGAAAAGTGTGTCATATAAATTGAGATAGAAGAGTAATAAATTTTTTTAAATAGAAATACGAAATCTAAAGCATAGTTAATAATTTAGCGGAATAGATAGCGGAAGCGCTAGCTTTACCTGGTTCAAAGAAACAAGAAGTCAATCCGCGACCATAGTCCTTATGGGAGAATTCCATGCTTTGTAGAATCATTTTTAAAAGGTCCACACAAAATCATCAATCATCATCTTTGAAAATTATGATGCTTCATCATTCGCCAGAGACTTCGTAGATACATGTAACTTTTTATAGTTATTTTAGAAGCCTGAGAAAAAAAGAAATATTATTTAAAAAACATCTATTCAAATTTATAAGTGTTCTCGATTTTTGGGACATTTTTCATGTGAATTTCATGTGTATATTGTCTATGTTGGGCATTGAGAATGGTCGATCTTGAACTCCTTTGTCCAAAAAAAAAAAAAGAATTGTCAGATCCATATTATATAGGGAAACTATCTACTTTTTTTGCATGAATTTGAACATTACTTTTTCATTTTCTTTTGAAATTAAAATTTACATATGTAGAAATCATAATAAGAACACCATATTCACTATCTTCTATGATAAATTTTGTTTAAAAATATTAGGAAAATAATATTAAAGAAAAAGCAGTTTGATTCCCAGATTACCCAAAATCTCTCTTGCTTATTGTTTTCCGAAAAAATCGTCATTTTGATTAATCATAAAATTTGTAAAAAGAAATTAAAGACAAATAAGTTAAGGTTGATTAAGTTCATCTCCTTTAGGCTAAACCACCTGATACGTGATTGAATACAAGGGCAAAGATTACATAACGGAATAGAAAAATACAAGAGAAAAGAAGGCCGAGTCCCTTCTCCCATAAAAACACAAAGGAAAAGGAATGAAATGTCTAAAGAGGGGGAGTTTTGGATTTTTCTCATGTCTTCCTCTAAGAGTGCTCTTTTATATACCAAGAAGATCAGATGATCTGTCGCCTCGGTGTGAAATGACTATTCATTAGCTTTGAAAAGGCTACCTAGTAGCACGTTCCTAGGCTCTGACGTTGGGCTCGCGAGGTTGATTGGAGCCAGTTTATTCCTAGGAACGAGATAGATTTTTGCTTTGCCTCAGAATCGTTTAGAGGGAGTTTCAGGCTGACAAGTGATTGTTCCACCACGATCTGTTGGTTACCCTATTACGAGGCGGCCTTGATCGTCCCGAGGTAATATTGCTTCAGGTCACATCGAGGATGGTCCTTCTGAATTTCCCTTTGTCATGCCAAGCATCTCTTCCATTCTTAATCATGTGTCATAATCTGATTCGTTCTTTTGCGAGTGGGCGACCAAAATATGCCCTCTTACTATATAAAATACCAAAATATGTCATGGATTTAAAGTGATACCAAAATAGGCTAAGCTCACATATTTTGTGAGCTTTAGCCAATTTTTTTAACGAAGCTGTTGGCAACGGCGTCAGTTTTGCAAAAAGAATAAAGCTCACAAAGTATGTGAGTTATCCATTTTTATTTTATAAAACTCACATATTTTGTGAGCTATCTGTATTTATTTTATAAAGCTCACAACATAAATGAGTTATCCGTTATAACGTTATAAAGCTCACATATTTGTTGAGTTATCAAAAAATAAAATGAATAACTCACAATTTAAGTGAACTATGCATCTTATTTTATAAGACTCACAAAATTTATGCGATGTACACTTAATATTCGTCCAGCATGCGGACTGTTTTCACAAGCTTTATTGGTGATTTGACATATGAATATAACAACAAAAATATATGAGTTATGTATTAGAAAAAATTTCAACCAAATCTCGAAAACCCCCTATATAAAGACACATATACACTTCATTATATCAGCAGTCCTCTATTTCATTCTTCTTCTCAAAAGTTTCTCAAATTCATTTCTTGTTTTTTCAAATCTTGTTCAAATCATTTGACTGTCTTAGAAAAATGAATGTTAAACGTGTTAAAGTTGCACTTTTTTGGGATGGTGAAATTATTCATGAGGGTAATACAATATATTATAGTATCTCCCCCAAGTGCAACATCAAGTATCCAACTTCCATTGTGTACAAAGAATTTGTAGATTCAATTTTGAGAAAAATGAAAATAAAAAGTGATGATTATAATTTATTTATAATCGGACAATATCCAAACTCTTTCTCATCACAAGGTTTGGTAAATTATGGAGAATGGATTATCAGTGACGATGAGTCATTGATTGAATTTTTTAGGGCTCCTTATGATTATGCCAGTCAAATAAAGCTGAATATACTTCAAATTTATGTTAAGAAGGAGCATAGGACTCGTCGTGCTCACTCTCCTGCACAGACGGATGTGTACACGCAGTTTGATAATACAACTAATGTTGTTGAGATGAATGCTCCCCAATACATCATGTCGGGTAATATGCCAACACAATCCTCAATACCTGATTTGAACGAAACTTTGAATGAAAGTGACTGGTAATGCCTACTAATTCATGTCATTATTAATAATATTTATTTTTATGATTCGTGTGTATTTCTCATGTCATATGTTATATTTTTTTTAGGGGATTAACTCTGCGTGATACGAATAATGATGAATCTTTTGAACACTATTATAATTATGGTCAATCATCGCAGCCTGGATGGATGGACAATGCTGGAACATCTTCAAATGTTCCTCTCTCATTGAGTTTTGGTGTTGCCGAATATTATCGGTAGGTGTAAAATATAGTTGATATTAATTTATGGTGGTTGACATGTATTTTTTATTTATTTAGGTTTTTGGCATGTATTAAAAATATTTCATTATTTGTAATATAGGGATGATGTCACGCGAGATGAGCCCGTTGTCCCCGACGATATTATAAATGGTGATCAGCCAAATTATGGCGAATTGTCACATGGTGATGATAGTGAGTCTAACAATTCTGAGGGAAGTGAATGTCCCTATGAATCATCATCGAGTGATGATGGTGTGAGGTCCGATTCAGAACAAAGAGCCATGTCCATGAGCCCTTATCCTCAACAAGAATCAATTCCACAGTCATCGATTCAAAGGCCGGCACCACAACCTCATTTTTATTCTAATGAAATTCTATTTCTTGATCATTTTCAGGAAGGAGCAGATGTATTTATGGATATGCATGAAAATAATTTTATCCCTACAGGTGTGTGGCGTGAACCAGTAGATTTTCTAAACGATAATTTTTATCTTGCTAGCAAAATGTTGTTCAAATCAAAAAAAGATTTGCAAAGGGCGGTGAAGCTCTATCATATTAAAGAAGGTAGGGAGTTCTTTGTTGTTAAGTCGGGAAAGGAAGTCTTGAGAATTTGTTGCAAACGTGTAGATCAAGGTTGTTCATTCAACCTTTGTGCTACTAAGGATAGTAGTAATAACTTATGGAAAATCGGAAAATACATCGGCGAACACACTTGTAACATGGGTGAATGTCGCGGAGGTCACTTCAATTTGGATATAAACATGATTGCAACTGTTCTTGTGCCGTATATTGAAAAGACACCGAGGTACTATTTTTTTCCGTGTTCATTTGACTATACAAATTAATATTTTATTTTCTTTATAATTATTAAGCCAAATTATTCACAGGTATCCTATCAAAGAATGCCAAATGTCCGTTCTCAATAAGTACCGCAAAACAATAAGTCGACGGAAGGCGTATCTTGGACGAAAGCGTGCCTTCGAACAAGTCTATGGTAATTGGGAGGGCTCCTTTTGTGAATTGCCAAGATTCATGGCTGCTATGAAATATTTTAATTCAGGCTTCATCGAAGAATGGCGATTTGAACAACGAGACGGAGTTCATGAACGTATTTTCAATTATGTATTTTGGACGTTTAAGCCATGTGTCGATGGTTTTCGTTATTGTCGGCCTGTGATATCAATAGATGGAACGCATGTATATGGTAAGTATGATATTAAGTTATTGATTGCGGTAGGTACGGACGGTAATGGCTCCATTTTTTCGTTGGCTTTTGCAATAACAGCAAATGAGAGCCTTGATACGTGGACCAAGTTTTTGAGTGATTTGCATCAACATGTTGTGTGTGGTCGTCAAGGTATTACATTGATATCTGACAGGCATCACGGCATACTTGGAAGTGTCTCTACAGAGCGTAATTGGCAAGCTCCTTTTGCCTATCACCGCTACTGTTTAAGGCACTTGAAGGCAAATTATCAGAGGGCGTTCAAAAGTGTCCGACTGAACAACCTACTATGGGCTGCTGCAACTGCTACGCAGGAGAAAAAGTTCTTGTTACAAATGGAGTTGATAAAGGCGACACACTTGCCAGCATATGAGTGGTTGATAAACATCAACTTGGAAAAATGGACATTGCATAGGGATGACGGTCGAAGATGGGGCATGCTCACAACGAATAGCTCCGAGTCATTCAATGGCATGTTGAAGTCCGCTAGGGGGCTGCCAGTGACTGCAATGGTCAAATTGTCCTACAGTATGGTTGTGGATCGTTTTGTTCAGAGATCGAGGTATGCAAAACAACTATTGGTTCACAAACAAAAATGGATGCCTAATCCATTCAAAAAATTTGAGGATTACAGGATGACTCTATATGAGTTGTGTCGCGCCCCGTTTTTTCTCGCGAAAAGCGGGATTCGACGTGACAAACTCTTTTTGGGATTTAATGAGTGAAGAGTCGCCACCTAACGAATTAGGGTGCGTTAGGGCACCATTCTAGACTAATTACGAACTTATTTTATAGTCTATGTCAACCAGAAATTCGGGTAAGGGTTCAAGTTACCTCGAAAGGAAGGTGTTAGGCACCTTTCGAGGTCCACAAATGTGGGTCCCGGCCGAATCCATATATTACGTGGGGAATTCTATGTGATAAGCGAAAGTCTATTTATTAACTTAGTATTAACTAGGCATTTGAAAGATAAAATAAACAAGTTAAACATACAACTTAATTATTTTCTCTAATTAATAATTAACTATATGATAAAGTAGTGAAATACGTAAATAAGTAAAAATAACGAATCAGATAAGCGAGAAAACAGAAGGGACACCATTCATATAGCAAACAATTTATTAAATAATAAACCTAAACTACCCCAAATAATCAAACATTCAAAATAAAGAAAAGAAAGCTAATTCAAAGGATTGATTTTATCCTATTCGGATCAGCGTCCAGCTTATTAACGGATGACAATGTCGCATATCGCATTGTCATATTCAGCTCGGGGCGACTTACATCATTTCCGACTATCTACCCACCTAATTTGGTTATTAGGTTGTTATTAAGCCTAGAAGCGTACTAAAGTAAAACGATAAAAACTAACGTTCCCTAAAATGCCTACCCGTCCCGACTTAATGTCCAAGAGGCGTTGGACGATCTATTTTGGAATTTTGTTCTAGACAAGAAAAATCTAGGCTGCCTAATTAGACTCGGGATTCATGTCACAAAGCAAATAGAACTAGCAAGTAGCACGTAAAGGTTTCAAATATGCCTCTTATTTAATTAAAATTGATTAGGCGATTGACATGTCTGAAAAGCAATTACGTATTTTACGTAATTGGAACCTATAGACATAATTTCTAGGCGAGATGTATTAATTAAGGTGCCGGAAATTAAATTGGAGTGCTAGAAATTAACTTAAGAATGCATATGCAAGAAATTAATTAGAGTATGCTGAAAGTTAATTTAAACAAGCAGAAAATTAATTTAATTACAGAAATTATTTAAAGCATGCAGAAAATTATTTAATAGGAAATTGAAAGCGCTGAAAATTGATTCCAATCTTGCACGAAATTAAAAATGCTGTAAATTAAATATGAATGCTAGAAATTAATTTAAAGGACTGAAATTCACTTTTTTTTTTAAAAAAAAAGAAGCTAGGAATTAGTTTTAAATTCTGAAAATTATTTTAAAGTGTTAGACAGTAGGTTGGACGTGCTGAAACTTAATTAAAAAATATTGAAAATTAATTAGATATGCTGAAAATTGATTTTTTGAGTTGCAGAAAAATTAATAAAAATGCTGAAAGTTAATTAAAAGTGCTGAAACTTAAATTAATATGCTAACAAATAGTTTTTTAACATACTGGAAATTATTTTAAAGGTTGGAATGAATTCAAAAATGCTAGAAATTGATTAGGCATGCTAGAAAACTTATTTAAATATGCTGGAAATTATTTGAAAATGTTGTAAATCAATTTTTAAATGTTGGAAAAACTTATTTAAATGTGCTGGAAAATGATTTTTAGTACTGAAAAATTATTTAAGAATGTTAGAAAATGATTTCACGTGCTGGAAAATTATTTAAAGTGCAGAATTAATTAAACACATTATAAATAAGATGCAACATGCTCGAAATTAATTTAATTAATTGAAGTTTGATTAAAAATCCTAAAACATGATTTCTAAGTGATAGAACAATTAATTAATTATCCTAGAATGATTGCCTAAATGATGAAATAATTTTTATTTGAACGATCCTATAAGCATGGTTTCTAAGCGATAAAACACTTAGCACATAGAATCCCCACCCCCATAGCATCCCAATCTTTTATTACATTAGCAAAGTTTATACAATAATTACTACAACCGGATGAAAGAAAAATAAAGAAAGAGAGATACAGCCTTCAAAACCCTCCCATACCCAGGCAACTCTTCAGCTATCCCGAACACCTTTGGTTAAAGACCTGTCAAACATAGCTATGCATACCAACAACACCAAAACCAAATTCAAGAAGCAAACAATCTGACATAGTAGAAGAGTCATGCAAGCAACACAAGAGTGGAGAAAATACTACATTTAAGAAGAAAAATTATATAAATGCTTCGATAGGGACATACCAGTCAAGAAGCAAACAGATAACAATAAGAAGACCACACCGTAGCAATAAAGGACTGATGTAGCAAACCAAGAATGGATCCTCTCAAAGCCAAACAAGAATAAGACTTGTATTATATTTATGTGTGTAGAGAAAAATATGTGATGAGAAGTCTTAAGAGTGTCCGTGAGGAGCCAAAAGTCTTATCCTTTTTTTTTTAGTATCAGTGAATGGGAGTTCAAAAAAAAGTGTCCGTAATGAAAAGAGGACTACTGTTTATATAGTCCAAAGGTTATGAGCAATTACCAGAATAAAAGGAAAAAGATATTTAGTAAATCAATTAAGGGAAGATTCGGTCAATTAGTGTAAAAAAGAAATCCCTATTTTCCATAATTAAACCATTAAGGATGAATTTAAATTTAAAAATAAAGGTGAAAATATTAGTCAAGGTGTCAGGTCCGAATACAGAAGGATGTTTACCATATAGAGGATCCGAACTTACCATAATTCAAAGAGTAAGAATCTACCCTATTTTAATTAAGGAAGAAAAATCGGATAAAAACAAATAAATTCAAGATTTTCACAATCAATCAAGCAATCAACAACTATTTACAAATTAAAGGAAGAAAAGATGTACTAAAAAATGAATTAGTAAATAATCGAACTTTACCCCAAAAATAAGTTAGTGCAAAATTGACATGGAATCGAATTCGATATGTTCGAATCAAAGATGTCACAAAACTATTTCAATACTGAATCAACAATAGATCTTAAGAAAGAACAGTTGCAAAATCGACAACCAATTACAAAAATTGGGGTTAGTGAAAGTTTGTACCAATTGGGACTTAGCACATATGTTAATCTAAAGAGGAAAATAAACACAAACTTGAATGAGTCAAGTCCAAAATCATAGCAAAGTTCCACAAATTTCAAATCTAAGAACTCGCTTGAACAAATAAGTCACACCACACAATAATGTAGATAGAAACGATCATACCGGAGGCGGCTTCTTTATAGACCCAACAAAGCGACTAAAACAAATCTTCTTCTTTAACGGCGGGCTTCGATCGAGTCTTCAAGCTCCAATTGAGGGAGACGTTGGGCGGTGCTTTGCGATGGTCTGCCGACCAGTGGTGAGCGAAGGCGGCGGTTGTAGGGTGGCGACACCTGGTGGTGTTTGTCGGTGATGAGGAGAAAAAGGGAGGTCGGGGTTGAGAGAAAGGAGTCGGTGGCTGGTTGGGGTACGGCGGTGGTCGCCGGCTTCAAAGGGTGTGTGCAGCGGCGGAGAGGGTTAAGGGAAGAGGGAGTTCGGGGAGAGATGGTGCGGCTGTTGGAGGGTTCACCGGCGATGTCCAGGCGTCCCGCCGGCGATGGTGACGGAGAGAGATCGAGATAGGGTAAGAGAGAGAGAGGGTTGAGCGGCTGAATGTGGGTAGTGGTAGGTGTGTGTGAAAATTAGGGTTTGGGGGGGGGGGTTATTTGGTTAAAAGGAAAGAAAATGAGAATTGATCTCAGCCGTTGGGTCAATTTTGATCAACGGCTGGGATCAAATATTTACAAAAAGGGCCAAAATTAGGTCTTTTAAATTGGGTCTAATTGAGACAGAATTGGGGGTTTAAAATTGAGCTAAATTGAGCTCAATTTAGGCTAAAATTGACACAAAATTGAACACAAAATGGCTAGATTTTAAATAAATTAAAAAAATTAAATTGAATTAGACTGCTATTCAATAAAAATTAGTAAATATATAATAAAATATTATAAAGTTAATCAATATCAATAAAATCATTATGAGCAAATTACGTAAGCAAAAATTAGTGACACGTAGTATTTTATTTGAAATTGGCGATAAATAATAAATTGAAATAAATTATGTATTTGCAAATTATGCATGCGAATTTTAAGGAATAGTTATAATAATAATAATAATAACAATAATAATAATAATAATAATAGTAACAGACTGCGTGTTTATAAATTATGAGTATGCATATTTGCGGAAATAATTTAATAAATTTTTACAAAAATTTATGTAAAAATATTATATCTAAATTAGTAAATTATATATATTATATAAGAATATAAAATTAAACGCTAAAATAAATTGCATACCTTAACATCATGAATACAAAAATGTCAAAACTTATTTGATAAAAAAAATAATAATTAAAAATTTAAAAATTAATATTTCATGAAATGGTAGTCCGGGAGAAATATCGGGAGGTCAAAATTGGGTGTCAACAGCTGCCCCTTCGTTGCTTGGGAATGGTAGAAGAATTGCCGAGCAACGAAAGTTGACGTAGTAGCCAATTTTGTCCGACCGAAAGGATGGTTTGCTGAAATCGAAAAGCAAGAGGGATTTATTAAAATTATGTGGCCGAGACTTTGGTTTCAAGTCGCCTACATATCTCTGGTTTTATGAGAATCAGGCCGTGTGTAGTTCTAGATTTAGGAACGAACAATATTCCTAAAGAATGTCAATGATACGGTATACGGGCAATAACAAAGGTAGTATGAGCCGAGTAGAATTCAAAGCGATAGTTGAATGCAAAGTGTGAGAATGAAAGGTAAATGCGTTTCAAGTTGTATTGAGTGACAGAGAGAAAATGGAGTCGTATCTCGGAAATGGGAGTGAGAGTTACTCCCCTTTTGACTCGTTCTTTCCTCGTTGCCTGCGTGCTTCCTAGTATCACTAAATAAATGGGTTAGAGCGCGTGGATAAAATAAATAATAGGTAATTGTTGTAAATATTTATTTAAACATGATGCAATTTCCCCGTTAGACCATGAGCACTTGCTTTGAGACGACAAGGATGATGTCTCTAAGCCATGATGTCTTAGGGCCATGATAGCGAAAAGTGAATCCTAAGGCCATGAAATGATGTCTGCAGGCCATGAAAATGACGCCTTTAGACTATGACGCCTTTGGAGCATGATAAACAGAAAGTAAATCCTTAGGCCATGAAATGATGTCCGCAGGCCATGAAAATGACGCCTTTAGACCATGACGCCTTCGGAGCATGATAAGCAAAAGTAAATCCTTAGGCCATGAAATGATGTTCGCAGGCTATGAAGATAGTGCCTTTGAACTATGACGCCTTAGGGTTATTAAATAATGATTAAAGAAAGCGTATCTGGCATAACTTGATGTAGTTTAGCTACTTGATGCAATTTGTCTACTTGATTGCGGATTCTGCAGGCGCAATGTAATGTAGATTTCTGTGGATGCATTGCGGAGTGAACTCTTGCGGGAGCCATGCAATATCGACCCTTGCAGGAGCCGTGTAATGTTCATTTCTGTGGATGCACTGCGGAGTGGACTCTTGCGAGAGTCATGCAAATGTTGACCCTTGCAGGAGCCGTACAATGTTCATTTCTCGGATGCACTGCGGTGTGGAATCTTGCGGGAGCCGTGCAATATTGACCCTTGCAGGAGCCATGCAATGTTCATTTCTCGGATGCACTGCGGAGTGGACTCTTGCAGGAGCCATGCAAATGTTGACCCTTGCAGGAGCCGTGCAATGTTCATTTCTTGGATGCGCTGCGGTGTGGACTCTTGCGGGAGCCATGCAATATTGACCCTTGCAGGAGCCATGCAATGTGTATTTCTTTAGATGCAATGCGGTGTGGACTCTTGCGGGAGCCATGCAATATTGAGGAGAGGATAGAGTAGCTTAGCTGTTTTCCCATAGTGGGCTTTCTTTGATGATGATCGTTCAGGTGTTGCGAAGTAGCCGCCGCATTTGTACCTGTTGTTTCTGCACTCAAAGGAAGAATGTAAGTTTGTAAAAAAAAGGGGAGGTTGATTTGTGCCTCTGCTATGACTGGAACGCTTCCTCCTCGCTTGATATTGTGGACCGATAATAGGCTTTGTCCGAGCTTTACTTGGGTAGAAATAAAAATAAGTTTTAAAAATCACGTTTCAAAACGTTTCCTCTTGAAAATATGAGAAATGAAAAAAGGGAAATCAAAATATTATTGAATCATTGATTGTGACACTTTTCGAGACAACGCAACTTTTTATAAGTGAATATCTTAGAAATTTTTGATCTTCAAAAATTTCTGCCCCAGTGTAGATTTGATTGCTTTGATAGGTGAAGATTTCTTGCTGTGAATTTTTTTTTTTGTTTTCCTCAAAAATTCTGCCTCAGTATCATAGTTGCACAAATGCTATTTCATGGAATTTTTGAGATCCCCTCAAAAATTCTGCCCCAGTTACATGCTTTAAAGGGAAAATGGAAAATTTTATTATGATAGGACCGAACTCCAAAGGAGCGCCTACGTATCCCTCTTAAACGGGAATCAGGTCAAACGTAGTTCCAATTACAAGGAAGAAGGCATGAAATAAGGCTTAAACATAATATCTTTTGACAGCATCTGAATTGATAGGCTTGGTCCAAACTTTGCCGTCCATTTCGGCAAGTATGAGCGCTCCTCCTGTCAGAATTCGATGAACCACATAAGGTCCTTGCCAATTCGGTGAGAATTTACCTTTTGCTTCATCTTGGTGCGGAAAGATCTTTTTCAAAACCAGCTGCCCGGGCGAGAAGTGCCTCGGTTTAACCTTCTTGTTGAAAGATTTGGCCATTCTATTTTGATAGAGTTGACCATGACAGACTGCGTTTATCCTCTTTCCGTCTATGAGTGCCAGTTGCTCGAACCTACCTTGTATCCATTCCGCGTCACTCAGTTCTGCTTCCTGGATGATTCTGAGAGAGGGTATTTCTACCTCAGCAGGTATCACTGCTTCGCTACCATAAACCAGAAGATAAGGTGTGGCACCCGTAGAGGTTCTGATTGTAGTGCGGTATCCTAGCAGGGCAAAAGGTAACTTTTCGTGCCAGTGCCTGTAATTATCTATCATCTTTCGAAGTATCCTCTTGATATTCTTATTGGCAGCTTCCACCGCCCCATTCATTTGTGGCCTGTATGCTGTGGAGTTTCGATGTTTGATCTTGAACATCTCACATGTTGTTCTCATCAGATCGCTATTGAGGTTGGCCCCATTATCTGTGACGATAGACTCAGGTACTCCAAATCGACAAATAATGTTATTTCGAACAAAATCATCTACAACCTTCTTTGTGACTGACTTATGAGAAGTGGCTTCGACCCACTTAGTGAAGTAGTCAATTGCAACAAGAATAAACCTGTGTCCATTAGACGCGGATGGTTCAATGGGACCAATGACATCCATGCCCCAAGCTGCGAAAGGCCAAGGGGAGCTAGTGACGTGGAGTTCATTGGGAGGAACTCGAATCATGTCGGCATGAGTTTGGCACTGATGACACTTTTGCACATAACGAATGCAATCGGTCTCCATGGTCAACCAAAAGTAACCTGACCTTAATATCTTCTTTGCCAACATAAATCCGTTCATGTGAGGTCCGCATGTTCCAGCATGTATCTCCTCGACCAACCTGGATGCTCCCCTAGCTTCGATGCATCTTAATAAACCCAGATCGGGAGTCCTCCTATACAGGATTTCCCCATTTAAGAAGAATTGATTTGCTAACCTCCGAATGGTGCGCTTCTGAGTACTCGTTGCATTCTCTGGATAATCTCCACTTTTCAGATATCCTTGTATATCAACATACCATGGTTTTCCATCCGTTTCTTCCTCTACATGAAAGCAATATGCAGGCTGCTTTTGTATGTGAACGGGGATGGGGTCGATATAATTCTTGTCTGGATGCTGGATCATGGAAGACAGAGTGGCCAAAGCGTCTGCGAGCTCATTCTGGATTCTTGGAACATGCTTGAATTCTATCTTGCGAAACCTCTTGCGCAACTCTTGTATACAATCTAAGTATGGTAGGAGTTTTGTATTTTTTGCGGCCCACTCACCTCGTACTTGATGAATCAATAAATCTGAATCTCCAATCACCAATATTTCCTGGATATTCAAATCAATTGCCAAACGAAGCCCCAAAATGCAAGCTTCATATTCAGCCATATTGTTGGTGCAGGGGAATCTGAGCTTGGCCGACACAGGATAATGTTGACCAGTCTCTGAGACCAAAACGGCGCCAATACCTGCTCCTTTGAAATTTACAGCTCCATCAAAGAATAACCTCCAGCCATCATATTCTTCGGAGATGTCCTCACCTACGAATGCTACTTCTTCATCAGGAAAGTAAGTTTTTAAGGGCTCATACTCTTCATCCACGGGATTTTCAGCCAAATGGTCTGCCAAGGCTTGCGCTTTCACAGCTTTCTGCGTGACATAGATTATGTCAAACTCGCTCAGTAATATTTGCCATTTAGCTAGCTTCCCTGTAGGCATTGGTTTCTGAAATATATACTTCAGAGGATCCATTCTGGAGATCAAATAAGTTGTGTATGCCGAGAGATAGTGTCTCAATTTCTGAGCTATCCAAGTTAACGCACAACATGTGCGTTCCAGTAAGGAATACCGAGCCTCATACGATGTAAATTTCTTACTCATGTAATAAATTGCCTGCTCCTTTCTGCCTGTCTCATCATGTTGCCCCAAAATACAACCAAAAGCGTTATCCATCACAGATAAATATAGCAACAACGGCCTACCAGGTTCGGGAGGAACCAGAACGGGAGGATTTGATAAATAATCCTTGATTTTGTCGAATGCCTGCTGACACTCTGTCGTCCATTCTATAGCCGCATCTTTCTTCAATAGCTTGAAAATTGGCTCACAAATAATAGTAGATTGTGCTATGAAGCGACTGATATAGTTGAGGCGACCCAAGAAACTCATTACCTCTTTCTTGCTTTTTGGAGGCGGAAGATCCTGAATAGCTTTGATCTTGGCTGGATCCAGTTCTATACCCCGACGACTGACAATGAATCCCAATAATTTTCCAGCAGGGACCCCAAAGACACACTTAGCAGGATTCAACTTCAAATTGTACTTCCTTAGTCTGTTAAAGAACTTTTCCAAGTCGTCCAGGTGATTTGATCCCTTTTTGGATTTAATGATGACGTCATCCACGTAAACTTCAATTTCCTTGTGGATCATGTCATGGAATAGAGCGGTCATGGCCCTCATGTATGTAGCTCCAGCATTCTTCAGGCCAAAAGGCATAAACTTGTAACAGTATGTTCCCCAAGGAGTAATAAAAGCAGTTTTCTCCGCGTCGTCATCATGCATCTTTATCTGATGATACCCGGCGAAGCAATCCACAAATGACTGTGTTTCATGCTTAGCGCAATTATCAATTAACAAATGTATATTTGGGAGTGGAAAATCATCTTTCGGGCTAGCTTTGTTGAGATCCCTATAATCCACACAAACTCTGACCTTTCCATCTTTTTTAGGAACAGGCACGACATTGGCCAGCCAGGTAGGATACTCAGTTACTTTGAGAATACCGGCCTCAATTTGCTTTGAAATCTCTTCTTTGATTTTCAAGCTCAGATCGGGTTTATATTTTCTCAACTTCTGCTTAATGGGAGGACAAGATGGATCGGTGGGCAACCTGTGGGCTACAATTGACGTGCTTAGCCCTGTCATATCGGCATACGACCAAGCAAAGACATCCGGGTGTTTCTTCAGAAACTGAATATGTTCCTCCTTCTTATCTTTTGGCATATAAATACTAACACGAGTTTCTTTTATTATCTCAGAATCCCCTATGTTCACTATTTCAGACTCTACAAAGTTTGCCTTGGGTTTATCTTCAAAATCTTCAACCTTACTAACAAATTCCTCGGGCACTTCACTTTCTTCCACCTCTTCTAATTCACTTATATTATGTTGCGTAGTCTCATTATGTGTCACAATCTCAGATTCAACATTCTTAAAAGTGATTTTGCTGAAAGAAACAGAAATAAATAATATTAATAAAAGATGAAAAGAAAGCTTTTATTAACTCAAATAACTTTAAATGTCTCTAAACATAACAAAATAACTAAAAGAAGTAAATTAGCTCGAAATCGAGTCTGTTTATTTCAAACAATAATATGAAAAATAAAAATCTTCAAATCTACCCAAGTGCTCGGCGAGGCCTGGAAGGAATGGCAGTCCAGTTGCTGAGTGTAGCCTTTTGCTCAACATTCTGACTAGGGGCCCCTCTCTCCTCACTGATGATGACGTTACAATCTTCTCTTTCTGCTTCAGTCAAAAATAAGTTCTTCAAACTTTCCAGTATTTCATCTTTACCGTCATCAAGAAACCCGGTAGAGTGGAAAATTTCATACAATGATAGCGAAGGATCGGGTGTCCGGCCCTCGTCCATGTAGCCCAAACCAGAAGTGTCATTTTTCACAAAAGGGTATATGGGTTCAATTATTCCTTGCAATCTGGCCCCAAGACCCTTACCTGGCTCATATCCAGCTTTGAGCATTCTCTCTCCTTTAGTCTTCCAACTCAGCTCTTCTTCCACGTTTCCAACCATTTCTAACGTGTGAAACATTTCTCCATCAAGAACCTCTTTTCCTTCGACAGCATAGACGGGGTATCCTCTTTCACCATGTATTACAACCTCTTGGTGGTCGTACTCGAATTTGAGGCATTGGTGTAGTGTGGAGGGGACTGCACCCGCCATGTGAATCCACGGCCTACCAAGCAAGAGGTTGTAGGAAGCAGGAATGTCCATTACCTGAAATGTCACGGGAAAAGTAACGGGACCCATCACCATGTCCAATGTAATCTCCCCAATAGTATCTCGCTGGGAGCCATCAAACGCCTTCACGTTCATCTTCCAACTTTGCATTTTAGCCAAATCGACCTCCAACCTTGTCAGTGTATCCAAAGGACATATGTTCAAACCTGAACCTGGATCAATCAACACCCGAGACACAACCCTCTCTCCATGCTGCACTGTAACATGCAAGGCTTTATTGTGCGACCTTCCTTCAGGTGGCAGCTCATCCTCGTGAAAGGATATCTTGTATGCCTCAAATACCTGCCCGACCATATGGGCCATCTCCCCCCATGTTATAGTAGATGGTACATAGGCTTCGCTTAACACCTTCATCAGAGCACTTTTATGATGTTCAGAAGTCTGTAGCAGTGTCAAGATGGATATTTGAGCTGGGGTCTTGTTCAGCTGCTCGATCACAGAGTATTCTTTAGCCTGTATCTTCTTCCAAGCACCACCCTCTTCCACTTCTATCATGGGTTGCTTGCTTTTACTAGAACTTCCTTGAGTTAGATTTTCCGTTGTATATATTCTCCCAGATCTGGTGACGCCTTGTGCGACATCTGCTTCAGCCACTCTTGCTTTACCCAGAGTATTTTGCTCATAATTCCAAGGAACTGCATGGGAGTTATAAGCAATCGGGGAGGCTCTAACGACTGTGAAAGGAGTCTTAGGTACCGCTACCTCAACCTCAAATGGTACCCGTTTTGGTGTACTGATGGGCGTACCATTCGCCTTTTCAATGAACCAAATAGAGTTTTCCAGGTCTACTAATTCATCAACATCGAGCATGTTTACTTGATGATCCGGTAATGGATTGTTGGTGACATTCGGCGTCGGATCTTTCAACTGAATGGCCTTAGTGTCAATCAACATCTGAATCTTGTCCTTCAGAGTATAGCATGTTTCTAAGGTGTGACCCCTCATCCCAGAATGATACGCGCAAACCTTGGTAGGATCAAAATGTTTGGCTTGAGTATTCTCACGTCCGGCAGCAATGGGAGTGACATAGCCCGCCTCCCTAAGTCTTTCGTACAGATGGGCTATAGGTTCGGCTAAGGGAGTGTATTGTTTTTTCTGAAAATTGGCTCTGGGTTTTTGGTTTTGTTGGGGAGAAGGTTGGGGTGTTTGGACATGAGTGGGTTGGATATTGTACACGGGGTACACAGGACTTTGGAATTGTGGATGTAGTGCATATGGGGTAGGTGCTTGGTATAAAGGGGAGTGATATGGCATTGGGGTTTGAATTTGGTATGGGGATGTTGGGTACGACATTGGCGATTGTGGATAGGGAGGTGGAGTTGTGATAGGTGTTTGGTAATTGGGTGCACTTTTTGAAGGTTGGGCTAACATCACTGTACCTACCTCTTTTTTCTTCCTATTCTCAGTGATCCCTCCAGACTGTAAAGCCTTGTTGGCAGCCTGTAAAGCTTCCAGACTGATAATGCTTCCATTCTTAAGCCCTTCCTCGAGCATTTCACCTACCCTAATGATTTCAGCGAAACTCTTATCCATAACGGTTATCATTTTCTCAAGATATTGCGGCTCCTGTGCGCGAATAAAGTACTCCTTCATTTGAGATTCTTCAATCGGGGGTCTAGCTCTTGCAGCCTCCGACCTCCATCTTATAGCATAATCCCTGAATGACTCATTAGGCCTTTTCTTTAAATTCTGCATATAGAACCAGTTAGGAGCATTGTCAATGTTGAACCCGAACCGTTCCATAAAATCTGACGCCATATCGATCCAGCCTTTCCATTTTCTTGCATCCTGCTCAATATACCATGTCAGGGCTTCTCCAGTGAGACTTCTCATGAACATTTTCATTCTTATTCTCTCATCTCTCCCAACTCCAGCCAGCTTATCACAATACATACGCAAATGAGCCTTGGGATCTCCACTCCCATTATACAATTCAAATTTTGGAGGTTTGTAACCCTCCGGTAACTCCACATCAGGGTGTACACATAAGTCTTCATAACTGAGCCCCCTTGACCCTTTGGTTCCCTCAAGTTGCTTCAGTCTCTCGACCACAGATTGCATCATAGGGTCTTTTTCTGAAGGGTCAGGTGCATACTGAGGGTAAGTGAATGGGGTTGTTTCGACATAGATGGGGTTCGAAGAGTTGCTTCCGGATGCTTGGTTGTAGGATGCGTTAGCGAAAGGCGTATGTAGGTAGGTGGGATATTTAGTATTTTGGGCATGCTGTATGTGATAGGTGGAAATTGGAGTATGGTGGGTATTTTGGGCAAAGGGAAGGTTTTGGATATTTTGAGGGAAGGAATGGCTTTGGATGTTTTGGGGAGGAGGAAGATTTTGGGTGTTTTGAGGAAGAGGAAGATTTTGGGTGTTTTGAGGAAGAGGAATATTTTGGGTGTTTTGAGGAAGAGGAAGGTTTTGGGTATTTTGTGGAAGAGGGGGGTTTTGGGTGTTTTGAGGAGGAAGAAGGTTTTGGACATTTTGAGCTGCGGGTAATTGATGGCTAGGGGTAGAGGTTTGAGATTTTGCCCCAGTATGACCGTCAGCTTGTGGTTCGAAAGGAGTGTTGAGGGCGACAGAAAGATTGGCCAAGTTGCGCACTTGTGCTAATTCTGCTTGCAGTTCAAGAATCTGTTGTCCCATTCTTAGGACAATTTCGTTTTGTCCCATGACACTTTCTCCTTCTGTGCTTTTGTCTGTAGCGCTGTTGTTATCTCCCATTTTATCTTTCGAACTTGTAGGAGGAGGAAGAGGAGGAGGAGCCCCTTTTGACCGTGTGTGATAGGCCAGAGTGCACAAGTCAACCTTTGGGGAAGGGGAAAGAATAACAAAATCCAAAATTAGTGCGTTAGTGGCATAAGAAGAGTAACAAAAACAACACACATTAGATACATTGTTCGACGTTTCCTATTTTGGGTGCCTCTTTTGAGCCAGAGGTGGGCCTATCGTTGCTTGAGAGATAAATATGTCATAAGATAATGCCATTTGCTCATAAAAAATAAACCCCAACAAAATGGAAATTCATTAAACTAAATTGTCTTAAAAATCAAAAATACAAAGAAATATTAAAGAACTAAACTAAATTCTGAAAACATCTTCTTCCTTGTCTTCTTTTTTGTATGCATCTAAAGCTTTGTCAAAGCGATGACGGCCAGTCAGGAGGTATGATAGTGCCAGTGTTCCTCCCAGGTTTCCCATGCTAAGACATTCTTTGCCTTGTCGATCAAACTCTTCACGAAGTTCTTGCACCTTCTCCTCCACACTTAGAGCGCGTTGCCTCCAAAATTCTAGTTCTTTACCCATTTCTGCTATCTCCTTTGCGTTATCATCATGCAATTGGCGATGTTGTGTCTCAGATTCCAAAGCCCTTTTCTTAAACTTGCGGTATAGAACCTGCGCCTCAGCTTCTTTGTCATTAACCTCTTTGCCCCTTTTGACGCTTGAAGTCACACTGTTTTTCAAGTCAGCGTGCAACCAATCAATATAGCCTACAACATAGCCTGCTTGATATCTGTCTGATTCAATACTCTTTTTGTCCAAAAAAGTCTTCTTGCCCCAAGTTTTGGCAATATCAGTAGCATGTGGAATTCTGTTATTTTGATAATCCACCCGATGTTCATCCATGTTGGTCACCCTTGGTATTATTTGTTTCCTGCCTGCTTGCCTCATTACTCTTGCAGGAGCATAGGGTTGAAGGCCATGAAGTCCCATCAGAATCAAGTAGACTTGATGTTGAGTGTACATCACAAAGTTCGTAGTTGGAAACCAGTCAAACATCCACTGAACAGAATTTTCATTCAAAGTACTTAACATTTGTCCCCACTTTTCTACCTCATTTGGTCTTTTGATTCTTGTGACCCCCATGGTAACTCGAAATTGGTGTGCAGCAATATTGTCAGTTCCGGTTGGTGGACGCATTCTCTTCACCCCATGCACCTTTTGAAGGTGTTCGATCAACCATAACTGCAACAACAAATTACATCCTTCAAATCGTCTGGCCCCATTCTTGCAACAACCCAGGGCCCGATAGATATCAGCTAGGATCATAGGTACAATCGTGCACGGGCCTTTGTCAATCCCATTACACAAAGCATCGGCCACCGTGATTAAGCGAGTGTGTACGACTTCATCCGCCCCATTTGGGAAGACTACCATTCCTAAGAAGTAGAGGATAAATGCAAAAATTCTTTTACTTTCCCATGCCTTAGGATCAGGACTCTCCGCTTCATACGCTTGCCGACTATGACGATGTCCAAACTTATCAAACAGATGACTTCCCGGAATCTTGGATTTCATCACATACGACACCATCATACTTCCTTGAAGCCCCAACTTGTCTCGAACCTCTTCTAAGGTGACACTTTTCGGAATAATGACCTCAGTTTTAGGCCAACTCTTTTTCGGCAACAAATTCATATCTTCGACATACCCTCCGATTTCCTCAAGAAGTGGGGTCATCTCAACATCACCGAACCTGAACACGGACCTTTTCTCATCCCAAAATGCGGTAGCAGCCTCAATAAGTTCCCGACACGGGGTGACATCCATAAGAGATGGCAAGCTACCCAATACCTTTCTTACTGCAGCTTGTCCGTCTAAACCCAAGTCTAGCCACCATGACTCCATCTGCTTTGGCATGCACCAAACCATACTGAACCTCGGATATGATGTAGGTGGTGCCATTGAACCTGGAGAACAAAAGGTTAGCCTACCCTACCCCCAAAGAGCAAACGACAACACTTAGACATATTTATCTCTCAAAAATGCACATAAATCATGAAGGCGTCCTTTTCGGGATTGTGAAATCCCTTAGAACTTAAGGCATGGTTTTCTTAGCATAGCGTCCTAGGCTTTAAGATGTCTGTTCCTTAGTAAAGGAATAGACGGACGGAATCTAGGAACAAGAGTGATTTTTGACACGGTTCCCTCAAGCGGACAACTTGAGAGTGGGAAGGCTCATGACTGTCGACGCACCGCTGATCGACCGATTCACGAGATATTCCCATAGGGTGTTTTTAGAATACGAACGTCCGTGCAACCACGCAACCGTTCTTAAAGAAAAAAAAATAAAGGAGGTTCCAAATGGAGGAAAATATGAGCGGAATGCCATTTGTATATAAAGCGGTAACACATAACAAATAATAACATGCTTGGGGTAAAATAAACAAATAGGAAAAGCAAGATAAATGCATAACTTAAAGATAAAAATTGCATATAAACAAATAAAAAGGGGTAAGGAAAGGGATTGACATGAAAAAATTAATTAAAACAATGGGAAAAAGGGACGGGATATAGCATGATTAAATATGAACAATTAAATAAAAATAAAAATAACAAATAATTAATAATACATGAAAAGCTTAAAAAAAACACCCACATAATATACAAACTCGTATTGGTTAGAACCTAAGTATCCCCAGCAGAGTCGCCATGCTGTCGCGCCCCGTTTTTTCTCGCGAAAAGCGGGATTCGACGTGACAAACTCTTTTTGGAATTTAATGAGTGAAGAGTCGCCACCTAACGAATTAGGGTGCGTTAGGGCACCATTCTAGACTAATTACGAACTTATTTTATAGTCTATGTCAACCAGAAATTCGGGTAAGGGTTCAAGTTACCTCGAAAGGAAGGTGTTAGGCACCTTTCGAGGTCCACAAATGTGGGTCCCGGCCGAATCCATATATTACGTGGGGAATTCTATGTGATAAGCGAAAGTCTATTTATTAACTTAGTATTAACTAGGCATTTGAAAGATAAAATAAACAAGTTAAACATACAACTTAATTATTTTCTCTAATTAATAATTAACTATATGATAAAGTAGTGAAATACGTAAATAAGTAAAAATAACGAATCAGATAAGCGAGAAAACAGAAGGGACACCATTCATATAGCAAACAATTTATTAAATAATAAACCTAAACTACCCCAAATAATCAAACATTCAAAATAAAGAAAAGAAAGCTAATTCAAAGGATTGATTTTATCCTATTCGGATCAGCGCCCAGCTTATTAACGGATGACAATGTCGCATATCGCATTGTCATATTCAGCTCGGGGCGACTTACATCATTTCCGACTATCTACCCACCTAATTTGGTTATTAGGTTGTTATTAAGCCTAGAAGCGTACTAAAGTAAAACGATAAAAACTAACGTTCCCTAAAATGCCTACCCGTCCCGACTTAATGTCCAAGAGGCGTTGGACGATCTATTTTGGAATTTTGTTCTAGACAAGAAAAATCTAGGCTGCCTAATTAGACTCGGGATTCATGTCACAAAGCAAATAGAACTAGCAAGTAGCACGTAAAGGTTTCAAATATGCCTCTTATTTAATTAAAATTGATTAGGCGATTGACATGTCTGAAAAGCAATTACGTATTTTACGTAATTGGAACCTATAGACATAATTTCTAGGCGAGATGTATTAATTAAGGTGCCGGAAATTAAATTGGAGTGCTAGAAATTAACTTAAGAATGCATATGCAAGAAATTAATTAGAGTATGCTGAAAGTTAATTTAAACAAGCAGAAAATTAATTTAATTACAGAAATTATTTAAAGCATGCAGAAAATTATTTAATAGGAAATTGAAAGCGCTGAAAATTGATTCCAATCTTGCACGAAATTAAAAATGCTGTAAATTAAATATGAATGCTAGAAATTAATTTAAAGGACTGAAATTCACTTTTTTTTTTAAAAAAAAAGAAGCTAGGAATTAGTTTTAAATTCTGAAAATTATTTTAAAGTGTTAGACAGTAGGTTGGACGTGCTGAAACTTAATTAAAAAATATTGAAAATTAATTAGATATGCTGAAAATTGATTTTTTGAGTTGCAGAAAAATTAATAAAAATGCTGAAAGTTAATTAAAAGTGCTGAAACTTAAATTAATATGCTAACAAATAGTTTTTTAACATACTGGAAATTATTTTAAAGGTTGGAATGAATTCAAAAATGCTAGAAATTGATTAGGCATGCTAGAAAACTTATTTAAATATGCTGGAAATTATTTGAAAATGTTGTAAATCAATTTTTAAATGTTGGAAAAACTTATTTAAATGTGCTGGAAAATGATTTTTAGTACTGAAAAATTATTTAAGAATGTTAGAAAATGATTTCACGTGCTGGAAAATTATTTAAAGTGCAGAATTAATTAAACACATTATAAATAAGATGCAACATGCTCGAAATTAATTTAATTAATTGAAGTTTGATTAAAAATCCTAAAACATGATTTCTAAGTGATAGAACAATTAATTAATTATCCTAGAATGATTGCCTAAATGATGAAATAATTTTTATTTGAACGATCCTATAAGCATGGTTTCTAAGCGATAAAACACTTAGCACATAGAATCCCCACCCCCATAGCATCCCAATCTTTTATTACATTAGCAAAGTTTATACAATAATTACTACAACCGGATGAAAGAAAAATAAAGAAAGAGAGATACAGCCTTCAAAACCCTCCCATACCCAGGCAACTCTTCAGCTATCCCGAACACCTTTGGTTAAAGACCTGTCAAACATAGCTATGCATACCAACAACACCAAAACCAAATTCAAGAAGCAAACAATCTGACATAGTAGAAGAGTCATGCAAGCAACACAAGAGTGGAGAAAATACTACATTTAAGAAGAAAAATTATATAAATGCTTCGATAGGGACATACCAGTCAAGAAGCAAACAGATAACAATAAGAAGACCACACCGTAGCAATAAAGGACTGATGTAGCAAACCAAGAATGGATCCTCTCAAAGCCAAACAAGAATAAGACTTGTATTATATTTATGTGTGTAGAGAAAAATATGTGATGAGAAGTCTTAAGAGTGTCCGTGAGGAGCCAAAAGTCTTATCCTTTTTTTTTTAGTATCAGTGAATGGGAGTTCAAAAAAAAGTGTCCGTAATGAAAAGAGGACTACTGTTTATATAGTCCAAAGGTTATGAGCAATTACCAGAATAAAAGGAAAAAGATATTTAGTAAATCAATTAAGGGAAGATTCGGTCAATTAGTGTAAAAAAGAAATCCCTATTTTCCATAATTAAACCATTAAGGATGAATTTAAATTTAAAAATAAAGGTGAAAATATTAGTCAAGGTGTCAGGTCCGAATACAGAAGGATGTTTACCATATAGAGGATCCGAACTTACCATAATTCAAAGAGTAAGAATCTACCCTATTTTAATTAAGGAAGAAAAATCGGATAAAAACAAATAAATTCAAGATTTTCACAATCAATCAAGCAATCAACAACTATTTACAAATTAAAGGAAGAAAAGATGTACTAAAAAATGAATTAGTAAATAATCGAACTTTACCCCAAAAATAAGTTAGTGCAAAATTGACATGGAATCGAATTCGATATGTTCGAATCAAAGATGTCACAAAACTATTTCAATACTGAATCAACAATAGATCTTAAGAAAGAACAGTTGCAAAATCGACAACCAATTACAAAAATTGGGGTTAGTGAAAGTTTGTACCAATTGGGACTTAGCACATATGTTAATCTAAAGAGGAAAATAAACACAAACTTGAATGAGTCAAGTCCAAAATCATAGCAAAGTTCCACAAATTTCAAATCTAAGAACTCGCTTGAACAAATAAGTCACACCACACAATAATGTAGATAGAAACGATCATACCGGAGGCGGCTTCTTTATAGACCCAACAAAGCGACTAAAACAAATCTTCTTCTTTAACGGCGGGCTTCGATCGAGTCTTCAAGCTCCAATTGAGGGAGACGTTGGGCGGTGCTTTGCGATGGTCTGCCGACCAGTGGTGAGCGAAGGCGGCGGTTGTAGGGTGGCGACACCTGGTGGTGTTTGTCGGTGATGAGGAGAAAAAGGGAGGTCGGGGTTGAGAGAAAGGAGTCGGTGGCTGGTTGGGGTACGGCGGTGGTCGCCGGCTTCAAAGGGTGTGTGCAGCGGCGGAGAGGGTTAAGGGAAGAGGGAGTTCGGGGAGAGATGGTGCGGCTGTTGGAGGGTTCACCGGCGATGTCCAGGCGTCCCGCCGGCGATGGTGACGGAGAGAGATCGAGATAGGGTAAGAGAGAGAGAGGGTTGAGCGGCTGAATGTGGGTAGTGGTAGGTGTGTGTGAAAATTAGGGTTTGGGGGGGGGGGTTTATTTGGTTAAAAGGAAAGAAAATGAGAATTGATCTCAGCCGTTGGGTCAATTTTGATCAACGGCTGGGATCAAATATTTACAAAAAGGGCCAAAATTAGGTCTTTTAAATTGGGTCTAATTGAGACAGAATTGGGGGTTTAAAATTGAGCTAAATTGAGCTCAATTTAGGCTAAAATTGACACAAAATTGAACACAAAATGGCTAGATTTTAAATAAATTAAAAAAATTAAATTGAATTAGACTGCTATTCAATAAAAATTAGTAAATATATAATAAAATATTATAAAGTTAATCAATATCAATAAAATCATTATGAGCAAATTACGTAAGCAAAAATTAGTGACACGTAGTATTTTATTTGAAATTGGCGATAAATAATAAATTGAAATAAATTATGTATTTGCAAATTATGCATGCGAATTTTAAGGAATAGTTATAATAATAATAATAATAATAATAATAACAATAATAATAATAATAATAATAGTAACAGACTGCGTGTTTATAAATTATGAGTATGCATATTTGCGGAAATAATTTAATAAATTTTTACAAAAATTTATGTAAAAATATTATATCTAAATTAGTAAATTATATATATTATATAAGAATATAAAATTAAACGCTAAAATAAATTGCATACCTTAACATCATGAATACAAAAATGTCAAAACTTATTTGATAAAAAAAATAATAATTAAAAATTTAAAAATTAATATTTCATGAAATGGTAGTCCGGGAGAAATATCGGGAGGTCAAAATTGGGTGTCAACAAGTTGAAGGAACTGAAAACAGAGGAAAAGCATAATGGGATTCAACCAACAACTTCTCATGTAAGTCTCCTTTCATTAAAATCTTCAATCTCTTTAAATTTATAAAAAATTCGACAGAGTTTCCTTTGTTTCTAGTCCATTTCAAAAATTTATCCATGTCAATCAATCCCACACAATATAATACAATATAAATATGGCCCCACACGGCACATTTCAACAAAACAAAGATTGCTACATAAAGAATATATAAATATGGCCCCACACGGCACATTTCAACAAAACAAAGATTGCTACATAAAGAATATATAAATATGGCCCCACACGGCACATTTCAATAAAACAAAGATTGCTACATAAAGAATATATAAATATGGCCCCACACGGCATATTTCAACAAAACAAAGATTGCTACATAAAGAATATATAAATATGGCCCCACACGACACATTTCAATAAAACAAAGATTGCTACATAAAGAATATATAAATATGGCCCCACACGGCATATTTCAATACAATATAGCATAAAGAAAACATACCTGCTCCTCCGTCATATGGTCAAGCTGATCTCTCAGCGGGACTACAACATGGTGTGCCTCGGAAACCCGTCTGACACCCCGCGTCCATTTCCTAGCATATGGTAGCACCGGCTCGTCCTCACCAATCCATCCAATTGGCTCTGGCCGGAAGGGCCGAATCCTCTCCCAAGTCCATATCTAACGTATACATAAAAATTATTGTTAAGTAAACAAATAACTAATGGAATTGAATTTAGATAATAAGATAGGTTACCTGAAGGAGAGGAACAAATCCTGCTAGCTCCTTCGTGCACATGGATACCCGACAAAGGCACCTATACAAGTATGCTAGAACAGCGCTGCCCCAGCTATAGTCCCCTGTTCTGTCGAGGTCCCTAAGTAAATATAAGTACCGCAAATTCAAAAGACTGCCAGATGTATTTGTGAATAGAATCCCTCCCAAAAGCAACAACATATACAATCGAGCGATGCTCTGAACCCTGCCCTCCGGAGTCTCGACTGTAATGGGATGAAGAAGCTGCTGCTGAAGATAATCCAAAACTGTTACCATAGAAATACGACATTGTCCATTTATGGCCTCCGGCACAACCTCCAAACCAGTATAATCTCGTAACAACATACGCCAATCTAAATTGCGATCCATTTCATCAGCATATACAACTGGATCTCCGTCAATGCGTAGCCCAAACAACACCTCTACATCCTGTAGGGTGATAGTCACCTCTCCAAAGGGTAGGTGGAATGTGTGTGTCTCTGGCCTCCACCTCTCGGCCATAGCAGTCGCTAGATTGTGGTCAAACTGGATCTTGCCTATCCTAATGATGTCATATAACCCCGCCCTCGATATATAGTGTATGACGCGGTCGTGGGGGTGGTGGTTATAAAAAATGTCCCATGTCGATTCAACCTTCTGTGGACACACTAACGCAGTGGGATGAATAGTGCCCTCCCACAATTTTTCCGACCTGTGAGACCTTTGTAATGTAAGTAATGAAGCATCAACGGGGCCTAGGTGCAAGATGTGCGGCATAATGTACCTACACACAAAATATAATGTTATTTAATAAATTATCAGAACAAGACGTCTACTATAGTTTCTTTAATATTGATAATATTACACAAGTCCAATCTACTTTTACAAGTGATAATTTTTTTCAAACAAATCCAAAAACTGAATTATACATTTAATTTTGGTTTATGTATTGTTTTTCTATTTAGTTGTTATATTTTTTCACTGTCATTTTTTCTTCTACTTTAATTTGCTTTAATTGAACCAAGAGTCTTTCGAAAAAAGCCTCTCCGTATACATTCTATCCTCCTCATTTGTGAGATTTTACTAAATAGGTTATAGTTATTGCATAAGTTTATATATAGATATGATTTGTTTGTTAACATGATACTCATTCCAGTTCATTATTGTCTTTTTTTAATACAACAATGTTGGTCATCTTATTATATTACATAAACATTGACTAAGCAATATCATACATGTGGAGAGTTGGTCAAGTACCATTAAAAATAATTTTTGATGTCAGATAAAACAATCAATTTCCAGCAACTTTCATGAATAAAAGAAAGTAAGCATTTAATTAATCCTTGTTCTATATCACTTAATGAATATAATCCTTAATGTATGTAAAATATGATTCCTCTGTTCCATGATTCCGACTCAAAGAATAATTTACAAGATATATATTCCTTTCTAACCTTTTCACAGAGGATTGTTCGATAATCTAGACGTTATGAAATTAGTATATTAGTGTGTCACTGGTACTAGACAGTATTTGCCTAACAGCCTAGATTATTTTTAAAAAGCACATCAAAAACTGTCCTTTTCTGGTGCCAAGTTAAAGACCTTTCTGTGACAGATAAGTCCAAAGCTTTCCCTGGTTTGAGGCAAAGAATCTTGGGGTCCCAAAAACTTATTTTAGTCCGTCACCCAAAAACTTAACTATCCCATGCCTGTAATTTAACTTTTCTAAAGCTAGACTCAAATGACAGGCATGGGATAGTTAAGTTTGATACCAAATTTAATCTTTTCAAAATCTCATATTTCTTTATTAAAAATATTAATTGAGGTATAATGTTGAAAAGTATCCAAAATATTAACTGCAATAATTTTGAAAAAACCAACAGTTTCGTACCAATATCTAATGCGAAGCTATAATTATCAAAATATAATCACATAAGGTTGGAAGATAAAGAGTAGTGGAGGAGACAACAAGTGCAACATCATTCACTAAACTAACGATTTGAACGAACAAATTCCACAAAAAAAAACACAAAATTACCTCAACTTGAACCGTAAAAATTTCTCAATTTCCAAGCACCGACCTACAGATACGTGGGACCATTGATTGAGAATCGACTAAAATTTATCTTGAGGGGACCAGACTGGGGAATCGAAGTGGGGTTTTGTAGGGTTTTCATGTTTTTCTTCGGAAAAATGGAGTGGGGGACCGTGAAGGAGATGGGGCTTTTAGGTTATAAAATAAAAATATATAGCTCACAAAATATGTGAGCTTTATAACATAACCCACATATTTTGTGAGCTATGTAAAATAAATGAGGATAACTCAACAAATATGTGAGCTTTATAACATTATAACGGATAACTCATATATGTTGTGAGCTTTATAAAATATATACAGATAGCTCACAAAATATGTGAGTTTTATAAAATAAAAATGGATAACTCACATACTTTGTGAGCTTTATTCTTTTTGTAAAACTGACGCCGTTGCCAACAGCTCCGTTAAAAAATTTGGCTAAAGCTCACAAAATATGTGAGCTTAGCCTATTTTGGTATCACTTTAAATCCGTGGTATATTTTGGTATTTTATATAGTTAGAGGGCATACTTTGGTCCCTCATCCTTCTTTTGCTAAGCACAATCCCCCCTTCCCCCACAAATACACTCATTATATTTTGAAGGCTCATTTTGCATGAAAGCAATAGGGAAGACGGAGTTAGTGTGAAGATATTCTTAGGTGTTTACCCTGATTTTGTTTTTCATTTTATTTGAATTTTTCTTTTTCGTTGAAGAAAGGATGAGATGATTATCATAATTGGTTTCACAACTTTATTCATATTTATTTATTTATTGGAGGAAAATGTTTTGCAATTTTATAAATTGACGATTCTTCCTTTTCATTTGATAACATTACAATGTAGTCTTTTGAGGGTTGGAGAATTTTTTTTAGGAGAAAGATTTTTATTCTCTCGATATTTTGATTTTTTTGTTTTATATTAGTTGATTCTTCATCTGCTCCCAATAGATATATAGTTGGTTAATTGATCAAATTATGTTAAATTATTCTCTTTTGTGGTATATTTTTTTTTTTGTTGTCGATTTATTGTTGTTCAATATTTGTGTGTTAAGCTTCACGTTATATCTGATTATTCCGATCCTAACATATATACTAATGTAATAATCTCTATCCATTTTATATGACATAATTTTCTTATGTGTATTTTAAAAAATAACGCATTTCTATATTTGAAGATAAATTAACTTTAAAGATTCAATTTATTTTTCTGATGAAAAACTTTTGTTGGCACAACAATATTATGACATGCATGTTTTGACACCCCATGAATACATATTTAGCTAAAGATAGGGCAAAATAGAAGAAAAAGATCCTTATAGGTGATATCTATCTACTAGTTGAGAATATGTTTTATAAGAATTATTAGAGAATTTATATAAATTTATTTTTTATTTTATTTTGTATGATGATAATATGAAATGAACTAAAACAAATCGTGGAGATTTATATAGCTAACTGATGAGTAGTTGTTTTATCATGTTTTGACACCCCCAGTCTTAAAAATCTTCTAGGCATACACATATTATGATACTTAGGATTACAAATTTTAGAAGTTCGTTTTCACTACCAAAAAAGCTGCTTGTAGCCATGATTTCCAAAACCATGGCGAATTATTTAGTGGTGATGCCCCTGTTGGGCATGCTACCGACCATGGCTAGGTGATCGTGGCCAAGAAGTATTAGCCACGGTTTGTGGACTGTATAGTCGTGGGTTTAAATTTGCGCATGGCTAAAATGCGCTTTTTTGTAGTGTTTTAATTCTAAGTTTCGTATTTAATAAATAATGTCACATAAATTCATGAAATACGGGAGTATAAAAATATCAAATTAATATCATTACATATGTGACTTTTCAAAGCAGAAAGCGGGACATTTTCCAAGTCGTAAAGTGATTGTTCCTTGAGAGAAAAGGGAAAACACAATGACAAACAATGTGACTCATGAAGATTCTTTGTCTCCTCAAAACTTCCAAGAACATATATAAAGGGAATATCTTCACACCTCTCTCTTCTTTTTTTTTCTTTTTTCTATCACCTATATATCTTTTAAGTAGACTTCCATTTCTTCCTTGTAGTACTGAAGCCCCACGTAATTACTCATCACCTGAAATACACAAATTCGAAGAAAGTATTCCAATCAGAAAATGATCAAACAAATATAAAAGTTTCAATTATAATTGTAGTTTATGTCCATTAACTATGATCAGTACTTCTTAATACCAATATAAACATATATTATTAAGAAAATAATTTTTGGACCTAAATCAATCCAAAATCATAGTTCATGAGAGATAGAAAATTGTAAAAGAATAATGTACAAATACACAACAACTCATTTTTCTAACACTTTTCGATACGTTCAAGACTAAACATCTGAAATTTGATACCACTGTAAAGTAAATAAGTTTTCCAAATTTAACTCAATAAACTAGCTCATGAAGTGAGAATTGCTCTAAATCGTATAAAGAGAGAGCATACACAAGCAACAATATTTGTGGATTTGATTGAGTAGCGCTGGAAAGAATCGATGGGAGAAATGTCTTGAAGATCATGACTTACCCAGCTCTGAAAGGACATGAGTGGAGAATTATCATTGAATTTGATCTAAAAAGCATGACAGGGCGTAGTTAATTACCTTATTGGTGAGTCTTAGCTGGATTAGTGTTAAGGAAGAAAACCTTATTGCAATATATTTTTTTATTTAAGTAGTGGAAAATTTAACTCAAATTCCCTTCTAAATTTATAGTACTCTAAAGATGATATAGAAAAGAAGGTGATATGACATACCATTAATAGTTCTTTTGCAATGAAGAACAGCCTCATAAATGGAGGCCTCAGAATCACAAGACCTTCGCCAATCATCCTCAGAATAATTAGCTATGCTTGTCCTTGGAGTTAGAGATGTCCCCTCAGAACTTCCCTGCCAGTTCTTATAATTCATAATTGATCCCTCCACAGTAGTAGATCTTCTACTACTTGCACTTTTGCACCCAAAATTAGCACATTTTATTTTCTGGCACAAAGGTTTCAGAAAATCCAACAACTTCTTGAAAATCCCAAGTCCTCTCCTAGAGGAAGTATGCACATCTTCTTTCTTGGTAATAACTGAAGATGAAGGCTCCATATTTTTCATTATAGAGGCAGATGGAGAATGCTGATCACCTGATATTGGAAAATTGAAGTTGATGAAATCATGTGGATTTACATTAGAAAACCTCTTAGAAGGAGAAAGTGAAGGATCCATCTCAATGAAGGCAGCTTCTTCTTCATATTCCATGCTATCAAAATTAGATGGCTTCCTGTTTAGTAACCAGCTCTCTGTTGACAGAGACTCCTTGCAATTTTCCATCACTTTTGATTTTCTGCATACATACAACAAGCAAAAACAAAAAGGGTTCTCATCAGGCTTACATGGATAATGACTTAAGTTAGAGTAACATATAAGCTGTGCCACTAATAAATTTTAACATATGATAGCTAGTTAATAATTACTACTATTTTTATTAGAAAACTAATTAATTTTATTCAGAGATTTATTTATAATACTTAATAAAATACATGATTATATAAATATTCTTCACACCCACCATACAAATTGTATAGAGAACTCGAGTATAAAATGATACCCCTTTTTGGTCCCAAATATTACTCATTTTTTATGATAACTAAATTTGTTACAAAAATATTTAACGCTTTAGAAAAATAGAAAAGGCTTTAACTAAATTAGGTAGATATATGTTTCTCCTATAAATAGAAAAGGCAACTTAAAAATGGTTTAATACTACTACTCCATTTTAAATTACTTGGCATGTTTACTTTTTGCCCTACTCTTAAGGAGAAATTAATAAGGGGTACAAATTGACTAATATGACTTTATTTAATCTTTGATTAGATGAATCTTCTTCAATTAATATTGGTAGAGTTGGAAAAAAGTGGTTAATTATCTCTTGAATTCTTAAACATGCCAACTACTTTGAGACAAATTCTTTTAGCAAACATGCCAAGTAATTTGAGACAGAGGGAGTATTAAATATCTTTAAGAAATGCGTAAAAATTAAAAAAAAAAAAAAAAAAAACAGATAATATGAAGGAGAAAAAATATGTATTATTTTGATTGAAGGACTCACTACCCTTTTGCTGACAATAGTATTTAAGCTTGGTGGTCTACTAGAGTGATTCAATTAATAACAATAACATAAAATGAAATGGAGTAAATAAATAGAAAAGCAAACCCCACAAGCACTCATAAACATGCATTATATACATCTAAAGCTTACTCTTAATTATAGTTTATTTTAGTATATTTGCAACTACTAAACTTCGTAAAGAAGCTATATGACTTTATTGAAATCGACAATAATAGCCAAGGAATTAAAATGTCTGTTAGTAATAAACATGTTGATGAACTCATGTCTACAATCCCCAAACTAAAATAAAGCCATAGAAAAATGAGAATTGTGTACCACAAGTTTACAAACAATACACTACAGACAAATCTTCTAGATTTAGTAATTAGGCTTGCTTCTTGGCAAAAAGATAAAAAGATTTTGAATTTCACTAATGAAAGATGAAGGTAAAAAAGATTTTGAATTTGAAAATGGGATTTTGGGTCTCTTTGAAAATACAAGAGGATAAGATCATCGTCATTAAATATTCTCACAGAATTTCTTTGATTGTTATTAAGGATAAACAACTGTTATCTTATTATTATATTTTAAATTATGTTAAATATTAGTTAGATGGTGTTTAGGAAATATAGTTTCATGTAATTCAAACCAGATATAAATATTATACATATATGAATGGTAAATACTTTCAGTTTAATGAGAATCATTTTCAAAACCCATTTCTTTAAATAGATATCAGAGAAGAGTGTGATTCCTGCTCATATTTTTTTCTTTGTCCTATATCTTCCCAAACAACCTTTGAAACTCAATCCTCTTCAACCAACAATCTACTTATGGCACTACCAGGAGGATCAAACGACAAAATCTCCTTTCCTTCACTCAATTTCACATTTACAAGATAATTATCTCCCAAGGAAATCCACAATCAGATTTGCTCTTGAGGTGTTTAACTTTGGAGAAATATCTCAACTCTATCCAAATACCCAGACCCATCATTGTGTTTGCCTTCAATTGATAACTCCTCTACAGATCAAACACATGTCCCTTATTCGAAATATGAAACTTGAAAATTCTATGACAGGCTTATCCATTTTTTGGACTAAAACAACTATTGACCCTTCCATCCTTGGAAACATTAGCCAATATATCTCGAACCACGAAGTAGGCCTGGACTAGCTTTTATCATATCTTTCAAACTCAGTCCCTTTTCTGGCTGATGACTTTGATTCTCCAACTATAAGTAATGACCAAGGGTAGTCTTTCCATCATGGAGTACGTCCAACACAACTTTTGCCAACAATCTTGTTATGGCCCTTTAACCTGTCACCAATTATGAATTGATGGATTATATCCTATATGGACTTTGACCCAACTTATGTCCCCTTCCCATGACCATTCCTCCATACCTCTCCCATCATTTGTGAGGAACTTTTTGGTACCCTTCCCCATGATCATTCCTCCACACCTCTCCTGTCATTTGTGAAGAATTTTTTGGTCTTCTCCTACAAGAATAAACAAAAGCATACAGATAAATCTACACATGTTACTCTCTTGATTAATAGTATCAATCATCAAGGATTTCCATCTCGGCCTTCTTATAACTCCAGTTCAACAATAAATTAATCTCAATAATACAATCCCAAACCTAATGACAATAGACGACCATCAAACTGTCCCACTTTCCAAATCTATGAAAACTTAGTCATATGGTAAAACGTTACTATAATTGATCAAAAATTAGTACACACCCACTAAAACACCTCGCCCTCAAACTAATGTTTCTACCACCTCATCGGTTATCTTATACCCCTCTTGATGCCTTGACTCAGGCACTTTAAAACATGTCACTATGAAAGTTGGTAATCTTTCTAATGCCTCAGACTATTTTGGGAACTTAACATCTCAAGTCTCAACTAAAGAACTTTATGAAAGCAGCTTGATGATTTATGGATTCAATCAATAGGTTCTATAAAATTGGAGATTAATATTGAAGATTTGCAATCCAGTGCATGGATGCATGTGATCGATGCAAAGACTTCATACAATATATTGCTTGGAAGGTCTTGAATACTCGAGAATAAAATTATCCCGTCCTCCTACTATCAATATTTGAAGTATCATGAAGGTAGAATTAAAAGAAAAATAGTTACTGATGATAAGTCATTCACTGAAGTTGATTCACAATTCGTCTATGCAAAGTTCTACTTGAAGAATTACTTATAAAGAAAGTAAAAAATAAACGTCACATTGACCAAGTATGATGAGTTGACAACTAAAAGAGCCGACGTGGCTATTGAAAAAGTCAAATTTAGAGTTGAAGAGCTACACTCTATTTTGACAACTAAAAGAGCCGACGTGGCTATTGAAAAAGTCAAATTTGGAGTTGAAGAGCTACACTATATTTTGAATAAAGAAAATATTATGTCTTTGAAAAAGTAGGTAACTTCTGCATATGCCCCGCTATGTTCTGAAGGTGAAGAAAGAGGAAGGTCAATTATCTGACATCCAAGAAAATATATTAAAGCGAAGCGACTAACTCTTTCTACCATATAGATTGACGCAATCAATTTATCCTTAAAGCTACTTAGAGAGTTTGTGGCTCAAAATTCACCACAAGATATGACACTCCATATAAAACATACAAATAGAGATTTTGATTCAAATGCTTACAAGTTATTTGTAAAGGTCGAATACAATTCTAATAAAACATCAAGGTTAGGTAAACTCCCACCATAAGCTTCCATCATGAAATCACATGAAGTTTTGGGATATAAGCAAGCATTGCTAATTCACATATTCATAAAAAAGGCAAGTAATAACTATATTATTGTGGAAGATGAGTCTACTGCTTTCAAAAAAGATTTTTTATCTTAAATTGATTAGAAAAATCATCCGTCCCGCAAAACCTCTATGTTCAAGAGGTTAGATTCATTTAAGAAGAACTAGAAGAATAACAAGATCTAGAGAAGCTACCATAGCATGAGAATGGCCGCTTCACTTAAATCCCAAAAGGATTTCCAAATTTCAATTCTTCTAAATGAGGCAGCAAATCAAACTTGTGGTTTCACGTAGGAGGTACTAATGACAAAGACTGATATTGTGGTTTATATAAAAAATGTGATGAAGATGAAGAAAGTGTAGGCTTTTCATATCATATTACTACACAAAGTGACCAGGATATCTCATCTCAAATTGAGGTTGACTAAAAGTTATAGAATATTTTTGTTGTTATCACATATTTATCAATGATGGTAATACTCAAGAGGATGAAGATACTAGAGATTCTCCACCATAACTTAAAGAAAGAGTGAAGACCGCAATAGACTCTTTAAAATAAGTTAATATGAGCACAAATAAATGAAGACTTGACCAACCTATTTAAGTGCTTTTTAAGCAGTTGATAAAGAAACTACTTATATGAATATACTCAAAGAATATGGAGATGCATTTTCTTGGAGTTATAAAGAGATGCCTAGATTAGATCTTAAAGTAGTAGTCCATCAATTGACAGTCAAGAATGGTGCGTCTCCTGTTAAACAGGCCCTGAGACACTTTTGACTAGATTTGATTTCATTGATTGACAATGAAGTTATCAAACTCAAAGAAGCTCAATTTATTTTTAAAGTTAAATATCACACATGAATTTCAAGTATCGTTCCTATGAGAAAGAAAAATGAATAGATTTGAGTTTGTGTTAACTTTAGGAGTTTCAATAATGTGTGGCCTAAGATTGACGATTTGCATCCCATAGTTGATGATAAATGCTAACACTTAGTATGAGGTAATATCTTTTATGAATGGTTCATCTAGCTATAATCAAATTTTCATCGCACCAAATGATGAAGAACTTAGTGCATTCTGCACACTCAAGGGTATTTACTGCTCCAAATTGATGCCTTTTAGTTTAAAGAATGCTAATAATAAATATCAAAGGGCTATGCAGAATATCTTTAATGACTTGCTCTATAAAAAGAATGTCATGTTGATGATGTCGTAGTGAAGTCAAAAAAGAGAGGCAACCACTTGTACGACTTGAGAATGGTGTTTGGGCTGCTCTGAAGATATCTACTCAGAATATATTCAGTGAAATGTGTCTTTAGAGTTACTTCTGAAAAGCTCCTTGATTTTATTGTGTATGATTAAGGAATTAAAATTGATCAAGTCAAAGTTGATGCAATTTTGAAAATGCCTGAGCCTCAAATCATTCATGAATTTAAAAGTCTTCGAGAAAAGCTAGTATATCTTAAGAGATTCATCTCAAACCTGGTTGGAAGAAGCCAATCATTCAGTCATCTCATGAAGGAGGGTACTTCTTTCAAGTGGGACCAAGATTGTAGTAAAACCTTTGAGAATATAAAATTATATTGAATGAAGCCTTCAGTTCTAACATCCATGTACTTGAAAAACTATTAATACTATACATTTTAGCACAAGAAAGGTCTGTTGAAGTGCTATCGGCCTAAGAAAATAGTGAAGGAAAAGAAAACTCCCTTTATTACTTGAGCAGAATAATAAAACCAAGTAATCTAAATTCTTTGTTAATTGAAAAGTTTTGTTTGGGTCTAGTTATCTCGATTCAAAAATTGAAGCACTACTTTCAATCTTATATTATTCACCTCATTTTCAGAGCAAATACTAGTAAGTTGATGATATCATAACTAGTCTTCAATGATCGATTAGAAAGGTGATACCTCCAGTTTTAATAGTTTGAGATTGTGTACATTTCTTAGAAAGCTATAAAGGGACGAACATTAGCAGACTTCTCGGTAGATCACTCGATACCTAATGATTGGGAGCTAATCAATGAAAATACAATGATTATTGAAATTAAACCTCTATGGTAGATATACTTTGATGGTGTTGCACAACATGGTGGAGCTGGTGCTGGCCTGATGTTTATCACTCTACAAGGAGAGGTTCTACCATACTCATCTACTTTAACATAGTGTTGTTCTAATAATATCACTAAATATCAAGCGTTAAAACTCATGCTTGAAATGGTTGTTGACATGAAACAATTGCAATTGCAACTTTTTGGTGACTCTAAGGTGGTGATCAATCAACTCTTGGGAAGCTATGAAGTCAAAAAGTCTGAACTATGCCCCTATCATGGTTATTCTGAGAAGTTGATAGATTGCTTGGATTTGTGACCCTCCTACACGTATCAAGGAAGGAAAATAAGAAAATTGATGCCTTGGCAACTATAACTTCAACACTTACTCTACCAGATCAAGTGCAAGTAATTATCTGTTGAAAATGAATAGCACTATCACTAAATAGGGATGAAGATGTATAGGATGAGCTGAGCACCTCATCGCTGTCTCTGAAACTATGAAGGAAGACTAGTGATAACCCATAATTAACTACTTGAATTATAGGATACTATCAGAAAATCCAAGAAGAATGATTGAACTCCACCATTGTGCACCTCACTTTCTTTACCATAAAGATACTTTATATATAAGATTATTTAAGGCATTACTCTTGCAATTTATTAGGAAAGAAGAAACAGTCCAAGATTTGAAAGAAGCACATTTAGGAATATGTGGATCACGTCATTTTTTATCGAAGCTTCACTTCCACATAAAATGGATAGAATATTATTGGCCAATGATGGTGAAAGATTTAAAGGAATATGCTCGAAAATACAAGATTTGCCCGTTTCATGTAAATTTTACACATCAGTCGCTTGAAATATTACGCTCAACTATCATATTTTGGCCATTAGATGTTTGGAGCTTAGATGTTGTTGGACCACTATCAAAATCTTCTGATAGTTACTTGTATATTTTGGCTGCAAGAGATTACTTATCGAAGCGAACCAAAGCTTTCTCTCTTAAAGAAGTAAAGAAGAAAAATATTGCAAACTTCATTCGAGTAAATACCATCTAATATTTAGGTATTATTCATTACATAATAATGGATAATAACATGCCACTTGATGATAAGTTGATGAACAAGATTTGTGATTTTCTCGATTTCAAGAAGCGTAAATCCTCTATGTATCATATTGCCATCATTGGTAGAGCTGAAACATTCAATAAGATTCTGTGCAATTTTTTGAAGAAGGTCATTTCCAAGTTCAAAGGAGATTAACATGAAAAAATAGAAGAAGCTTTGTGGGCATGTAGTATACTGACCACACACCACTCCAGGCGACTCCACAATCACTTGCTTATAGAGTTGAAAAAGTTCTCTTGAGGTGTTTTTAAGTTGGAGATGAAGTCCTTATAGTAAAAAGACATATAATCACTTTCTAGAGTTAGGGACAAATTCACCTTGAAGTGGGATGGACCATATGTCATACAAGAAGCGTGTTCAAGTGGATCTTACAAGCTTGCTGATGCAGATGGTGTCAGTATCTGTTCTATTAAGGCAAAATTCTTGAAAAGGTACTATTCTTGAAGCAAGATGGCCCTCCTTAATGTACAACCATAAATTATATATTACTCCTGATCTATAAGAGTATAAACTGTGCACGTCTCAAAAAAGAATTGTCAGCTAGGTTGAATATTTCGAAAGAGGTGGCCTAGGTAAAAGTTAGAATACAAAAAGACTACTAACTTGATAATCTCGAGAGAGACAGCTTAGGTAAAAGTTAGGACATAAAAATCCCTCTAAGTTGAAACCCTCAAAAGAGGCATCCTAGACAAAAGTTGGGATACAAAAGAACTTATTGCTAGGTTGAAAACCTCGAAAGAAGTGGCCTGGGTAAAATTTATGAAACAAAAAATCTGCTAGGTTAAAATCCTCAAAAGAAGTGGCCTAGGCAAAAGTTAGCACATTTAAATCTCATACTTTATGAACTAAAAATGACTTGATCCTCTTCATCAAGGTACGTAGGCAACTTAGAGTTTCATTCTATGTTTAGTCTTATGAGATTTAAAAATATATATTATTTTGTTGTTCGAGTGAAGTATGATAAAATTGATAGTGTCGGATCAACATATAAAAAGCAAATCTACATGCATTCTTTTATTGAAATTTGGACCTTCACGAAACTCTAGTAAATTCAATGATAGCAAATATTCATGACAAATAGATTTTTCCGATAGGATAACTATAATCTCGTAGCAAGTTATGAAATCTATAAGTTGAAGACTCAAATTAACCACATCTACAAGTTAAAGTCTTCAAATCTCCCGAGTCTGCAAGTTTAAGTCTTAAATTTACCATGCCTTTAAGTTGTAGTCTTTAAATCCTCTAAATCTTTAAGTTGGAATTTTTTAATTTATGAAGTCTGCAAGTTGATTTCTTCATATTTGTCAAGTTTGCAAAAATCCATCACATCTACAAGTTGAAGTCTTTAAGTCAGTCACGTCTGTATTTTAAAATTCTTTAAGTCTTCAAATTAAGGCTTTTTGATTCACCAGTGGTAAGGTGGATAAAATTTGTCCCACTGCACCTTTTGTTGATTTTTTCATGGATTGATCCTTAAAATGATCTCTAAATTTTCATGCCTTAAGGTAGACAAAATTTGTCCCTTTGCACCTTAAGTTGATCATTTTATAAGTTTATCTTTAAAAGGATCTCTAAATTTCCAGTCTTAAGGTAGACAAAGTTTGTCCTTTTGCACCTTAAGTTGGACATTCCATGAATTTATCTTTAAAATGATCTCTAAATTTTCAATATTAATGTGGATAAAATTTGTTCCTGTGCACCTTCAGCTAACGTTTTTAAAGATCTATAATCTCTAAATTTTCAGTCTTAAGGTGGACAAATTTTGTTCTTTGCACCTTAAGCTGACCTTTTCGCAAATTTATCCTTAAAAGGATCTCTAAATTTTTAGTTTTAAGGTGGACATTATCTGTCCCTTTGCACCTTAAGTCGGCCTTTTCACAGATTTATCCTTAAAAAGATCTCTAAATTTTCAGTTTTAAGGTGGAAAAAATTTGTCCCTTTACATCTTAAGCTGGCCTTTCCATAGATTTATCCTTGAAGGATCTCTAAAGTTTTATGCCTTAAGGTGGATAAAATTTCCCCCTTTGCACCTTAAACTGACATTTTCATGGATTTATCCTTAAAAGGATCTCTAAATTTTCATGTCTTATGATGGATAAAATTTGTCCTTTTGCACCTCAAGTTGACTTTTTCATAGAGTTGTCAACTAAAGGAGCTCAACTTATCAATTGTAAGGTGATAGAGCAACAAATTTTTCACTTTAGACGGAGTAACAAAATCTTTTCCTCTAATATAAGAAGTCTTCACCTCAGAAGGAGTAATTAATTTTTTACATGGAGTAAGATCTTCATCTTAAACTTAGAAATAACTTTATCACGAAAGTCGGAAGCCTTCACTTCATATAGAATAATAAATTTATTACCTTGGATGGAGTAAGATCTTTGTTTGTAACTTAGAAATATCATCCTTCCAGATGTAGGAAGTCTTCACCTTGAATAGGGTAACAAAGCTTTCACCTTAGATGGAGTAAGATCTTCATCTTCAACCTAAAAATATCTTTCGCTCGAATGTAGTAAGTCTTCACCTCAGACGTAGTAAGTTTTTCATTTTGAATAAAGTAAGATCTTCATCTTGAACTTAGAAATATCATCTTATTGAATGAGAGAAGTCATAAAATTTTAGATGAAGTAAATTCTTTCTTTTAAAGAACTTATTCTTTTATTTTTGGAAAAAAGAAGAAAAATTACAACACAAGAAATTACAAGTATAAGAAAGATTGTTACCTATTAAGACATTTCAAATTCAGAAGTCAAGTTTAAAACTTAGTCTATACCAACTCTATTAGACTTGAGCCAAATTTTTTTTGATGTAAATGAAGTCCTTGACATCTGATTTCTAGCAATCAAAACATCTTTTGATTCCTATGTTTTAATTTCAAGATATAAATTATTTGGTGAGGTAGCACAAATCTGAAACTATCTACATGATAGAATCTAACCCTAACTTCAAAAAATGGTCGGGGACCAAAATGTTGGATAAGTGTGTCAACTGGGCCGGGCCGGGCCAACCCGGACCCAGTCCATTATTTTTTCCCGGTCTTGGGCCGATTTTGGGTCGGGCCCATTTCTTATTGGGCTGGGCCGGGCCGGGGTGAACAGTAAAATTCCCCCAAACGGCCCAGCACCGGCCCATTTAATTTTTTTGACCTGTTAATGGGCCGGTTTATCGGGTCCCGACTAAAAAAAATTGTATTTTGAACCTTGATTGTTTTTTAATATACATTCAATATATATACTATTTAAAATACGACTTTAAAGAATAAACATACACATATATACATTCAATATATACTACTTTAAAGAATAACCATACACATATATACATTCCATATATACATTCAATATATACTACTTTAAATAATATACATACATATATACATTCAATATATACTACTTTAAAGAATAAACATACATATATACATTCCATATATACATTCAATAGATACATTCCATATATACTACTTTAAAGAATACACATACATATATACATTCAATATATACTACTTTAAAGAATACACATACATATATACATTCAATATATACTACTTTAAAGAATACACATACATATATACATTCAATATATACTACTTTAAAGAATACACATACACATATATACATTCAATATATACTACTTTAAAGAATAAACATACACATATATACATTCCATATATACATTCAATATATACTACTTTAAAGAATATACATACATATATACATTCAATATATACTACTTTAAAGAATACACATACATATATACATTCAATATATACTATTTTAAAGAATAAACATACACATATATACATTCAATATATACTACTTTAAAGAATAAACATACACACATATACATTCCATATATACATTCAATATATACTACTTTAAAGAATATACATACATATATACATTCAATATATACTACTTTAAAGAATACACATACATATATACATTCAATATATACTATTTTAAAGAATAAATATACACATATATACATTCAATATATACTACTTTAAAGAATAAACATACACATATATACATTCCATATATACATTCCATATATACTACTTTAAAGAATAAACATACATATATACATTCAATATATACTACTTTAAAGAATAAACATACACATATATACATTCAATATATACATTCAATAGATACATTCCATATATACTACTTTAAAGAATACACATACACATATATACATTCAATATATACTACTTTAAAGAATACACATACATATATACATTCAATATATACTATTTTAAAGAATAAACATACACATATACATTCAATATATACTATTTTAAAGAATAAACATACACATATATACATTCAATAGATACTACTTTAAAGAATATACGTACACATATACATTCAATATATACTATTTTAAAGAAAAAACATACACATATATACATTTAATATATGCATTCAATATATACTACTTTAAAGCATACACATACACATATATACATTCAATATATACTACTTTAAAGAATAAACATCCATATATACATTCCATATATACATTCAATATATATTACTTTAAAGAATACACATACATATATATACATTCCATATATACTACTTTAAAGAATAAACATACACATATATACATTCCATATATACATTCAATAGATACTATTTTAAAGAATAACCATACACATATATACATTCCATATATACATTCAATATATACTATTTTAAAGAATAACCATACACATGTATACATTCAATAAATACTACTTTAAAGAATACACATACACATATATACATTCCATATATACTACTTTAAAGAATAAACATCCATATATACATTTAATATATACTACTTTAAAGAATACACATACATATATACATTCCATATATACTATTTTAAAGAATAAACATCCATATATATATTACATATATACATTCAATATATATTACTTTAAAGAATACACATACATATATATACATTCCATATATACTACTTTAAAGAATAAACATACACATATATACATTCCATATATACATTCAATAGATACTATTTTAAAGAATAACCATACACATATATACATTCCATATATACTATTTTAAAGAATATACATACATATATATACTATTTTAAAAAAATATACATACATATATACATTCAATATATACTACTTTAAAAAACATACATATGTATGTACATTCAATATATACTACTTTAAAGAACATACATATGTATGTACATTCAATATATACTACTTTAAAGAATATACATACATATATAAATTCAATATATACTACTTTAAAGAATACACATACATATATACATTCAATATATACTACTTTAAAGAATAAACATACATCTATACATTCCATATATACTATTTTAAAAAATATACACATGTATTGACATTCAATATATACTATTTTAAAGAACATACATACATATATACAATATTCAACAACATATACTTTTATACTATTATATTAAAAGTATTGAATTCATACAAGATATTCAATTTAAATTTTAAATGGAAAAAATATATAAAGAGTAAATGAATTTAATATTTGATTGATTGCAAAATGTTTGAAAACTTACAAGTTACAAGGTTGCAATTACATTTCACTAATTTCACAAAGTTAAATTGAAAAATGAAAATTCAATTGATTAATTGTAAATTCTACAAATTTTTCATCATTTTTTCCAATTCACGCCTGTTAACATTAATGGGAATTGGCTGTGGATTGTCAATATCAATGGCACTAAAGCCATGCATTGGACTTGATTGTGCTGAATTCTCTCTTGAAGTCATTATTTCTTCAAGATCTTCTTCGTCTTCCGGCTCCACGAACATTCCTTGATTTCTTCGTTCTGCTCTAATCCAGTCTCTAAGGCAAACTAAAACATTCATGGCATTGCCTCCCAATGTGTGTCGGTTGTCTCCAATCTGCTGCCGTCCTTGACTAAAAGCGCTCTCTGATGCAATGGTTGACATTGGAACATTCAATATATCTCTAGCTAACATTGAAAGTACAGGATATTGTCTTTCATTATTCTTCCACCATTCCAGCGTGTTGATTCTACCTCTAGGATCCTCTGTAGGCTGCATAAGATAATACTTAAGCTCTTCTCGACTTACGGTTCTATGCGATGAAGGCTGCAATCTATTCCAAACAGATAGATCAGAAACACAATAAGCAGGCATATTATGTGCCTGTCTTTTAGAAGATGATGGTTCCTCCGAACGATGGGGAGCGGGGGTCGGTGTAATGTGTGACGGTAAAGCATTGTCAAGTAAATCAGCATAATGATTGTATAATGTGTCCATGTAAGTATTCGCATCAGACATAGACGTATACAAAGAAGGTTCTTCATTAGCTTTTACTCCTAAAGCAGAATAAATAAGAGAAGTAAATTCGGACATAGTATTATATTTCATACATGGATTTATTATAGCACCAACTAAGAAAATAGGGGGAAGCGGAAAAAAATACTTTTTAAATTTATCAATCACTGCCTCAATAGCATATTTGTAACCTGGTTTAGACTTATACTCGTTAAGCAATAAAGAAATGTTGGCTAAATAAGCTAAAATATTACAAACAGTAGGATAATAAGCTCCAGAAAATTCAACCGTAGCTAGATAAAATTTTTGCAAAAAATTAACAATATCATCAATTTCAGCCAAGTCTGAATTTTGTAACATACAATCGGGAAAATCACTAGCAAATTGGTTAAAAGTCATAGTAATAGGAACTTTATAAATATTGCAAGTATTTAAGAAATCATACGTAGAATTCCATCTCACATCTATTTCTTCAGGCATTAATCTCGGTCTAAGTCCATTTTCTTGACATTTTCTTTTAAATTCGGTAAGTCTAATTTTTCTATTATTTTCTTGAATAAAGCCAACTGCAAGTCTAACTTTTTCAATAGCAGGCTCAAAAAAAGCAAGACCATCCTTTACAATTAAATTATATATATGGCAAGCACACTTAACATGAAATATTTCGGATAACGGTGGAGAAAGTTCAGTTTTTAACAACTCAATAGCAGCGTTGTTGTTAGATGCATTATCAAAAGATATACATAAAACTTTGCGGTCAATACCATAATATCTTGCAACTTTTGTAATAGATTCAGAAATAAATTTTCCAGTGTGTCTACGGTCTTCATCATACAAAAATGCTAAAATACGTTTTTGCATAACAAAATTACTATCTACCCAATGACAAGTAATTGTTAAATAATCATTTTTATTAATAGCACGACCAAGATCAGAAGTTAAAGCAACTCTACATGAAAGATTTTTTAATAATGCAGATAAATAGTAAACATTTTGTGCATGGAGTCTAAAAATATCGGACCGACAAGTACTTCTAGGAATACCCTTAAACATAGGATTATAAATTGTCTGAATATAATGAATAAAAGCATCAGAAGAAGCAAAAGAGAAAGGCAAACAACCTACAGCTATCATTTTGGCTATTTCTTCACGATCCTTCATTTTATTATAATTCTTAACTAATAGACCGATTTTTGGGTTCAATCTAGTTTGACTTGGGCCCCCAACTGTCTCACCACCAGTTACCTGAGCTAGCTCTATTGGGTGTTTCTCCTTCAAATGTCTCGACAACTGACCCGTACCTCCTTTATTACCCCCGGTCTTATGCTCGTATTTTACCTGACAAAGATCGCATTCAACCTGAGTGGTTCCTTCTATTCGGGTATAAAAATTCCACACAACACTAGTTTTTTTACGAGATCTTACAGGGGGCCGGGGAGGAAGATTAACTGATTCAGATTGAACATTAACATTACCAGATTCGGGTGTAACATCATCATCATCATTTTCATCTAAATCAACAGAGTCTACTTCATTCTCTTCTTCTATACCATAATTTTCTTGAGCCTCAAAATAATTCATATCGTGAGCACCTACACGTATTTCATTCTCAAATGGTTCGCTAATTGGTACCGGAGGCACACGAGTATATCGAACATTTGAACTACCTCTACCGGAACCAATTTGTTTCTTACTACCACTACCACTACCACTTCCGGGACAAAGATTTCTAACACTTTTACCGACTTTCCTTAATTTATCCATATTACCAATTAAACTAACAATTATTCAAAAAACACAAAAAAAATCCAAATAAATATTCAACAAATAATACACTAATTAAAAATTAAAAGTAAGAGATGGAACGATAATACCAAATTTTTGAAGTACTCGAAAGTTGGTCAATTGAGTACTTTTGGAAACTTCAACGTAGTATTTGTAATTGCAAAATAATAAAATATATAGAACACTTTATGAGATAATTTTAGCGAATTTGAGAGAGAATAAGAGAATGAGAATTGAGATTGTAGGAAATATTTTTTGAAATGGCATGTATTTATAGGGAAAAAAAAAATTTGATTTTTTTTTTTTTTTTTAAAATTTAAGCCTAAAAAGGCTGTTTGGCCGTTGGGCCTCAACGGACCAAAACAGCCTTTGCAGGCTGGGGCCCAACGGCCCAGTCAATTTTTTTTTAAAAAAAAAAAAAAAAAATCTTACCGGGCCGGGCCGGTGCATCGGTGGACCCGGTTCGGTTTTCTAACTGGGCCGGTCCACCGGTTTCAATGCCGTGTTCGGCCCAGCCCACTAAAAAACCGCTAGGCCCATTACCCATACCGGGTCCAGTCCAGTCCGATTCGGTCGGTAAATGGGCCGGTCTAAATGGTTGAACCGGCCCAGTTGACACCCTTACTGTTGGAATCCAACTCTTAATTTTGAATATGTTGTACTCCTTTGTATCTAGTTTTTGGAGAATCTATTGAATTGTGATTTCAATACTTTTAAATTAAGATATAAATTTTTTGGTATCGTCGTGCAGATCTGACATTTTTGATGCATCAAAATTTAAAGTTGACTTTGTAATATTATTTGAAATGAACCTAAAAGTATTTAATTCTAGATTTTGGATAACTTGTAGAGCTTCGTGTTTAGTTTTGAAAGAATTAAGCGATTTGTGATTTCAAAATCCCTACGTCAAACTATAAAATATTTAGAGTTGATGATTTTAATGTTTCTACGATAAGATATGAATTTCCTACCACTGACGTGCTGAACTGTGAAAAAAATGACAAAAATGAAAAGAAAAGGAAAAAAAATTACCTGGCATTCTGCTCACTCGTCGTGACTTGCAATATTGTAACTGATGCAAAATAATGAAGAGTCTATCTCTATTTATAGAGATCCAAAGACAACTGATGAAAGGCTTTGATCGATATGAGACAATAGTTTTTCAAGACAAACTAGAAATGAAAAGAAGTTTTTTTTTCATAAAAAAATCTGCTTAATCATATGCAAATTGGAAAACGTCATGCAGTTGTCCAGAAGAGGTTAATATGGATGGAAATAAGTCAACCCCCCTAATCACTTTAAATCCTACGTGGATTGAATTTTTTTCATAATAGATATCAAGTGAATACTTAATTTAAATTCTAATATATTCTTACTTGATGTGGTATGCATTATTCTACGATGATTTTTGTACACGAATATTGTTGCAATTAAAGCAACAAAATACTTCAACCCTAGTCTTCTATAAATTAAATATCTTGACAAGTCTTCAAGCAAGGGGCATTTTATGGACAATAAAATTTTATTGAATTTAAATCCATAAGAAAGTTAGATTATATTAAATTAACGATATATAGATATATTAATCTAGATAAATATAGTGAATTAATATAATTAAATTAATTATTTAAGTCTAATAAATACAAATTTAATTAAATTAAGAAAAAAGAACATGGATTGACCCTCTTCAAAATTAATGGCTCATGTTTGGGCCATTGGACATTATATGACCAGTCGGCTCAAATTATTCCACATAGTGGCCATTCCAATTTTGAGCTACTGGCCATTTACCATTTGGTCCATTCAGGCCCTTTATTTCGTTTTTTTTTTTTTTTGGCTGTAATTTTTTTTTTTTTGGGCTAAAAATTCCGCTTTCCTTTTTTTAAAAAAAAAATAAAAATAAAAATTAAATACAATTGTATAGAAACTCTATAATTGTTGTATAGAATATGTACCTATCTAAGATATATGTATAGAAACTATATAGGATGTGTATAGAAATTGTATAATTATTGTATAAAATGTGTATAGAAACTGTATAATTATTGTGTAGAATATGTATCTGACTAATTATTGCAGCTAAAAGTTGTATAGGATGTGTATAGAAATTGTATAATTATTGTATAGAATATGTATATGTATATGAATAAGATTTGTATAGAAATTGTATAATTATTGTATAGAATATATATCAAAATAACTATTGCAGCTAAAGGTTGTATAACATGTGTACAGAAACTGTATAATTATTATATAGAATATTATTTTGTATATGATATGAATATAAATTGTATCATTATTATATAAAATATATATTTGTATAAGAAGTGTATAGAAACTGTATCATTAATGTATAAAATATGTATATGTATCATTGTTGTATAAAATATGTTATTTTTATATAACAAATAAAAAATACACTTTTTGTATTTGGTGGGAAGCAAGTATGCATGCCTTATACGATGATATACAGGAAAACGTGAATAAAAGGGACCTGGTATACATATGATATACATGGTATAAAGGTATGTTAGTGATGGCTATTTAGTGGAATTAGTTTAACGGCTGATTAGGGGGTATTTAAATTTGGGGGCTATTTCAGTAGAATTATTTTAGAATGAAGTGTTATTTTTGTCCTTTCCCCTTTAATTAAAGTTTAATTTTATTGGGCTAGTCCATCAAATTGAGCTACAAATGATAAGTCTATTTTGCTAAGCCTAAGATGTCATCTTATTCTAGAGGTTCAACTGGTGCCACATGTCAAATGCCATGGCACACCAAGTTAAATGACAGAGGCAATAGAATCATTACATATGCCAAAATGACATAGTCTGCCAAGTCAAATCAAATATTACCTTGATACTTCAATCTGACTGTCGAAAAGAGTATGTCTTTATTACTACTTGTCACGATTCAAAATCTCATTAGGCTGTGAGGGCACCCGCTAACTCTATTTCTTTATTAATCATTTAACAACTTAAATAATGCGGAAATATGTAAAACACACAATTGTGAAATAAAATAGTCAAAATCTAAAAGAAATTCAAAAATCGGTGACAGAGCATCTACTAGAGAATTATGGTTAGAGCTGTCAAAATGGCCTGGCCCAACCCAACCCAACCCTCGCGGGGTAGAGAGTTAAACGGGTTAGGACGGGCTAGCCCTTTTAACTGAAGGACCTTTAAAATAGCAACTCAACCCAGCCCTAAGCGGGCGGCCACGGATTAGGATGGGTTGACCCTTCAAAAAAATAAGAGTAACCCAAAATATGATAAACGAAAAATAATGTAAGTACTAGACAATCATCAACTATTATGCTTTCACTTTAATATGTCATCTACTAGTTTTTAGCATTTTATAGGCATCTTACTAATACCTTTAGTTGTAATTAGCTTGTGGCATTTACTGCAATAAGCAGAGAAAGGATGATAAGCTGCAAATTCCATGGGGAAATTCTAATATGGTCAAGATAATAAATACAGATATACACAAAGTATCTACATAAAAGCAGTAAGATCGTACTAGAAGAAAACCTAAATTTCAATAACAGAATCTTACATTAAGCAAAGACAACAAGTACTAAACCATTACGAGTAAAAACAACTTTTTGAAGTTCACAACTAAAAACAGCTTACTAGCCATTTCAAACACACAATAAGAGCTTTCAAAAAATTAGCATCAACCAAATGATGGACAAAAAATAACAAGTTAGTTAAAAAAGATTGACAAAATCCTAATTACTAACAAATAAATGACCAACATAAAAATATTTAATAATTATATTTAAAATCCCGGCCCACGAGCGGGCCTCTGACGCTAACGGGTTAGGCCTCTAAGGCGGGCCAAGTGAGGCTGGACTTATAAGTCTCGTTCCTAAATGGGCTGAAAAAACTTAATCCAACCTCACTTAATTAAAGGGTTGGATTGGGCCGGCCTCACAGGCCAAGCCTATTTTGACAACTCAAATTATGGTTGACAAAGGGTAAATTAGTCCGCTAGTGCTCTCAGCGTTGATTTTGTGTGCTGTCAAGAGTCGAGAAACGAAAGCTTCAACTCCCAACTGCTGTACCTGTTATTCGGCAGGAGAAATCTAACTAAATCGGTTTGTCACATTCTCTAGAGTCTTTAGTCATGTGGAGAAGCAAATAAGAAACCTTTAAATTTAATTAGTACTTATATAAAAAGAACACCAAATAACCATTTCTATATGCAGAGTTCAAAGCCAATCATTACCATAAGAAAAAATCTTTTTGTTTGGCAGCATAAAGATAACTCAGAATACCTATCTGTTGCTGATGGTGAAGTGTGAAATCAAGAATAACTCCAGTCCAGCTTGACAAGTTCAGTGATTTCAATCCTTCTATTGTTTGAAAGCAACAAAGAAATTGATTAGACACGTGCCGCCAAAAGCCAGTACCGGCCATTCCAATAATTTGGTCATTTGTCAACGTTGTAGTTCACCCACCAACCACCTTTGTACACTTGTTCTGAATTCTGATCCTCTCTTTACTTCCCCACACACAATTTCAAAATTTTGAAAATCCTCATAAAATTTTCTTCTTTAATAAGGACCCCAAGACTATTGCATTGTCAAGTTGATTTTCTTGAAACAGTATCCCATTTCCAAGTTGCTATGCACATATGGCTCCCTGTTTCCTTTCCTCTGCTTTGGCTTTGCTGTTACTGTTTGTAGCAGAGCTTCATGGCTCTGTAGTGTCTAGTCGTGTTATTTTGGGTTCAACATTGTTAGCTAAAGAGAGCCAAGCATGGTATTCTGACAATGGAACTTTTGCTTTTGGCTTCACGCCAGCACTGGACTCTAATGATCAATATATGCTGGCAATTTGGTTTGCACAACTTCCAGGAGACACAACGTTGGTTTGGTCTCCTAATATGTAAGTGTAAAAGCCCTTCTCAATAAAAACGACTGTTCAAATTTGCTTAGTTTATTACTTGGGGGTTTAAGTTCTAATCACCAATTCTAAAAAGTAGTATTTACATATTCAGATCACTTATAAGTAGCGGTGGAGTCTGAATTTTCACCAAGGAGATTCAAAATATAAAGAAATAAACACAAAAAAAGCCAAAGAGATCCAACATATAATATATATCTAAAAAATAATGGGATAGTTACTACTAATATATACAATTCAGCCATCTAGTTTTCCAAAAATTGCCAAAGTATACACTACATATACACTTTGTTGTATATGGTGCGTATACGTAATGCATATTATATGTATAGGTACATATAAATGTGTATATTATATGGATAGATATGTATATGTATGTATAATAATATAAAGTATACATTGCCTATACACTGTACACATTTTTAAAACTAGATGGCCCAAAGGTATTGTGCCATTATTTTCTCAAAAATAATTTTGACCTTGTATATGTAATGTAATTTACCAGCGAAGGCAGTTTGCATGAACCTCCTTGTGTCCTCCTAGCCCCGCGCTTGCTTATAAGGTTTTAATAGGTAAATCTAGTAATAAAAGCTTTAACAGGTAACCGGGTAACAAGGGTTCTAACTTATTACAGTATCATGGTAGTTTTTACACTATTAAAGTGGAGTATATGACTTAAAACCATTACTTATTAGTAGGTAGACGCAGATGCAGCTTATAATCAACGGGTTCAATTGAATCCAATATGTTTTCAACACAAACATAGATATATACGTGAAATTCTAGATCCGCCTATGTTAGTAGGATGAAAAGTTGCATGATCAACTGTAGCTTCATTAACTTTTCGACGCACAAACTCCGTTCCATCTTTAGGGGTTGCTTTTTCTTTCAAAGTGCAAGATTTGAGATTTTATGGTGAATATCAAGTTCTTGAAAAATGCTCAGCACATAGACGTAAGTTTGCTGTTATGGAATAGAAATTTCACTCTAGTTTTAAACCAAAAAAAAAAAAAGCAGAAAATATATGTGCCTCCACCTCTAGTTTTTAATAAAGCTTTTGCAGGTAATATAACTTTTTGGCCATTTTGTCTCAATCCTCTAAATAGAAATTCCCCAGTCAGCAAAGATGCAATCTTGGAGTTTGACACCACAGGAAATCTCTTGTTGATGGATGGAGACACCACAGTGTGGGGATCAAACACTTCTAAAGCTGGCGTCGAGTTGGCTTTCATGTCTGAAAATGGCAACTTCATTCTCTACGGCGCCAACCGAAGTATTGCATGGCAAAGCTTTTCACATCCATCTGATACTCTCTTGCCTGGTCAATCCTTAACAGTGTCACTAGAATTAACATCATCAAAATCACCTTCTCATGGTGGTTACTACACTTTAAAAATGTTGCAGCAGCCTACTTCACTAAGCCTTGCATTGACTTATAATGTGCCCAACTCCTATGATTCGTCGCCTGAATTTTACAGCAATTTTTCTTATTGGTCAGGACCTGAAATATCAAATGTGACTGGAGATGTTATTGCAGTATTGGATAAATCTGGAAGCTTTGGTATAGTTTATGGCTCATCTTCAGATGGAGCAGTTTATGTCTATAAAAATGATGGAGATTATGGAGGACTATCATCAGCTGTAAATAAAACTAATTCCAATGCGCCATCTGTTCTTCGTCGATTAACCCTGGAGGTTAATGGAAATTTACGTTTGTATCGATGGGATAATGATGTGAATGGATCAAGGCAATGGGTTCCAGAGTGGGCAGCTGTGTCTAATCCATGTGATATTTCTGGAATTTGTGGCAGTGGGATATGTAATTTAGACAGGAGCAAAACAAATGCTTCTTGCACATGTTTGCCAGGGACTTCTAAGGGGGGAAATGATGTCTCATGTTCAGGAAATTTTCCAGTGACAGGGAAATGTGGACCTAGGCATGAAAGCTTGATGTCCCAGTTCAAGATTTCTGCGGTTCAGAAAACTAATTATTATTTCTCAGAATCATCTGTCATAGGAAATTATAGTGATAGAGGGACTGTGTTCAAATGTGGTGATGCTTGCTTATCAGACTGTGATTGTGTTGCTTCTGTTTATGGCCTTAGTGAGGAAAAGCCTTATTGTTGGTTACTCAGGAGCTTGGAATTTGGTGGATTTGAGGATCCTGTTTCGACCTTATTTGTGAAGGTTGATGCCAATGCCTCAGCATCTGGGAATTCATCAGATGAGTCCGAGAGTGGACGGAAGAAAGTTTTGATACTTCCTATAGTTTTGAGTATGACTGTTCTCATTGGGCTGCTCTGTTGTTTATTATATATCAATATCCATAGGAGAAGATCCTTAAAGAGGGCACTTGAGGGCTCTTTGCTCTTGTCAGGAGCTCCGATTAGTTTCAACTACCGCGACCTGCAATGTTGGACTAACAATTTTTCCGAGTTACTTGGAACAGGTAATGATATAGACTTTTTATTACTTTTATGCTACTAACCTCTCAACTATAGAAATCAAAGCTCAGAAAACTGGTCTCTTTCAAATAAGGTAAGAATATGATCAGTAACATTGCTGCTTTGACAGGTGGATTTGGCAGTGTGTACAAGGGAAGCTTAAAGGATGCAACATTGATTGCAGTAAAGAAACTTGATAAAGTTTCACCTCATGGGGAGAAGGAATTTATAACTGAGGTCAAAACCATTGGTTCTATGCATCATCTGAACTTGGTTCGTCTATGCGGATACTGTTCTGAGGGAACCCAACGGTAAGTAACTTTTTTTCCATTGTAATTTGTGATGTTGTAAAGTGGGAAGTATGTAGAAGTGTAACATCATAGTCAGGGATTAACGCATCTTTCACTAAAATTTTCATTCTTTGGCAGGCTACTAGTTTATGAGTATATGAAAAATGGTTCATTAGACAAGTGGATATTTCATTCATTTAGTACAAGAAATAGACTTCTGGATTGGGCATCACGTTTTCGCATAGCAGTTGGCACTGCACAAGGGATAGCCTATTTTCATGAACAATGTAGGAACAGAATTATTCACTGCGACATCAAGCCAGAAAACATACTTCTGGATGAGAATTTCTTCCCTAAAGTATCTGATTTTGGACTAGCTAAGTTAATGGGGAGAGAGCACTCACATGTTGTCACTATGATCCGAGGAACCAGAGGTTATTTAGCCCCTGAGTGGGTCAGCAATCGACCTATCACTGTAAAAGCTGATGTTTACAGCTACGGAATGCTACTTCTAGAGATCATTGGTGGTCGAAGAAATCTTGATATGACTTGTGATGCAGATGACTTCTTTTATCCTGGATGGGCTTACAAGGTATGCACTTGATTTTGACATACAAAATAGCACAATCCTCTTGATTCATAGTGCTCCATCCTTTCTGATACATGTAGATGTAGTCTTCACTATTCTTCTCTTTTTTTTTTTTTTTTTTTTTTTTTTCAGGAGATGACTAGTGGGACACCCTTAAAAGTTGTAGATAAGCGACTTAGAGGAGCAGTGGAGGAAAAAGAGGTAATGAGAGCATTGATGGTTGCGTTCTGGTGTATTCAGGATGAGGTCTCAAACAGGCCTTCCATGGGGGAAGTGGTGAAAATGTTGGAAGGATCACTTGACATGAACATGCCACCAATGCCACAGACAGTTTTGGAGTTAATAGAGGAAGGCTTAGATCAAGTATACAAGGCAATGAAGAGGGAACTTAATCAGTTCAGTTCCTTCTCTATTGCTACTCATCCATCATCTTATGCTACATGCAGTCACTCCACAATGTCACCTAGATAGCTCTAGGTGAAATGGAACACACAGTTTTTCTTAGGATTACGCAATTGTATCATCATTGATTATTCATTCCCCTTGTTCCCAGGGACCTCTCCTCCCAAAAGAAGTCCCTAAAAAAAAAGGAACCAAAACCACTTTTGTATTGCGTGTTGCTACAGAACCATATACATTGCAAGAACTCACTCTATTGTGTTATTGCTTCTCTTTCTTCTTTAGTTTCACTCAATTTCTCTGCTCTCCCAGATATCTCCACCATTTCCTCTGTATAATCCTATCTCATCTATTTTTCAGTTTCTGTGCTAGTAATATATGAAGATAACCGTAATAAAATCATATCCGCTGTCAAACCTTCAACAACAGCTACTAAGTAGTGATTGTATGGCTCCTTATACTACAAACATTAGAAAATTTGATAAAGGAGAGAAATAGATAAACGCCAAGAAGGCTTGAGGCATGACATTATCAAAGAGTGATAGCCTGAATTTTGGGGATAGCAGATAAAGGATACAGCAAGCCTATTATCAATTGTCTTAAAAAAAAGGAAAAAAAAAGTGTAAAATTTGAAGTGAAACAATACTCAGCGCCATCTCTGGTTTGTTTGCATTTATTTGGACTATATGAATAGCTTGAAGAAATGGCTTTGCAGCGCCATTTGCTGATTCTCCAATAGTCCCAAGTCATTTTTTTTTAAGTCTTCTTATTATTTTTCACTTAAATATTACAAACTGCACAGCAAGATAATACTCCAAAGTTTTGAATGGCTATTAAAGAAGCTTCTTCCCCATAAGAAGTCAAGAAAACAGTTTTTATTTGTAAAACACGCCTATATGACACCGTTTTGTTTTTCTTATTTCCAGACGTTGACATTTTAATCCAAGACTTTGGATTTGCTTCTATTTGAAGAATTCACCAAAAACTATCTTTTAACTGAGACAACAGATTTTTCGTCAATTTGTTTAGGAACATCTTGTTAAGAAGTTCCTTTAAATATGTTGATGATGCATAGTTACTACAGTACTATGTTTTGTTTTGATAATTTGACAAATCTGCCGAGAGACCAGTTGAGGGACCAGACATGCACCAAACCTATTTCAGGTGGAACAGGGAAATCAAGATCTCACGGGGAACAAGACAACAAGTCAAGAGGGAATGCTCATTCAAGAGGAACTATCTCTCAGAGGGATCTTATTTCATAGGGACCAGAAGAGGGACCAGGTATTCGCACCAGGCTGATCTGTACAAGTCAACTCTCACACCAGCCCACAGTAGTCCATTGTTGTAAAGATGTTGCCAACTGTGACAGAGCTGCAACAAGCTGCTATGGTCTCTTAGTGTATATGGACCATATGAGGGACCAGGTACTCGCACCAGGCCGATCTGTACGAGTCAACTCTCACTACTATCTACAGCTGTAAAGTTGTTGTCACTGCTGTAGAAATATAGCACTGCAGGCAGCTTTGCAGAAAAGTTCTTGCAGTCTTCATTCACCCTCCATATATATTCAACACATCAAGAGATGAAAACCTAAGTTTGCAAAAATCAAAATATACATATTCTATCTGCAAAGCTTCAAGCTGTTCAACAAGGCAAAGCTTCAACAATCAGGGACCAGTTTGCTACAACTGAATGTGTCTTTAGGTCTAGGTTGTTGAGTCTTTGTCTTTTGTCGTCATTGTAAACCTACTCCTTATTTTGAGAAGCTTGTGTAGGTATTTTATTTTCACTCTTATCTTGTAGATCTGAGTTGAGGGCTAGAGTTAGCCGTTGAGTTGTGGGCTAGAGTTAGCCATAGTTGTGTCAACTATAGTTAGTTGATAGAGTGGGCTAGAGTTAGGTCGGTGGTGTCAACTAGAGGTATTTGATAGAGTGGGCTAGAGTTAGCCGGTGGTGGTCAGTTAGAGTTAGTTGACGATTTGGCTACAATAGAGGTACTGTAGCGTGGCTCGTGTTGTACTATTACAAGGGGATGGGGTTAAGAGGTTAACCTTAGGATTGTCGGAGTCTGTAATCCAATATCGCTCTTGTTTTAGTGGAATTTGTTGGTGAAAATCCTGCGAGGTAAGTTGTGGTTTTACTCCTTTGAGATGGAGGTTTCCACATAAATAGGTATATCATGTTAAATTAGATTCTAATAGGATCTTGATTTGAAATACCAGTAGAATCCTAATCAAATTCAAGAGAATAGTTACATTTTACTCAGTGTTAAAAGATATTACAGCGTATTATGGAGGACTAGAAAAATGAGTGTGTATTTTTTGTGTTTTAACAGCTAAAATGAAGATGAAAGGTGTAAAGAATTTCATTCATACCCCTGGAAGATTGTACATTTATGTCCCTGAAAAAAGACTTCGCTAGCATGCCTAAATAAAATGTTACAAAATCAAGAAAATTGGTAAGCTAAACTAGTAGTATTTGGCTCAGTGCATACTGATAGAGAAAGATCCGAGCTCTTTCACCTACCCAGTGGAATAGTTGAGGTGCAGGCAATCTTGCCCGAGCACAGCTGCTATCAAAAGAAAGGGTGTCCCTATACAGTTGTTAATCCTGATTCCTAATCTTGATCTACGTCACATTCCCATGCCATAAATAGACCAACATTGAGTTTAGTACTTTCCTCAATGGGCTTATTGAGGTCGCGATTAGGCAACATATATGTGAAGTTTGATGTGCCACAGAACGTATTACAGATCTGCAATTTGCTTCAATGTGATTTCGCTGAGTGATAATGGGACCAGTACTACTTAACAAGCTGCCCAAAGAGAGAACCTTTATTCTTCATCAGCTTCATAGGTTCATCATACTCCACTAGTTTTCCTGTATTAAAGCAACCAAAAGTAAGTAATCGGGATAACATTTTGGGATTAACATATTCTCTGAACTACTAAGTATGTGAGTATTAAAAAGTAAACAGAAAGATCCTACCGTCACTAATGGCCAGAACCATTGTACAATCCATTACTTTGGGTATTCTGTGGGCAACTGTAATTCCAGTACAGTTAGTAAATTCCGTCCTGATAGTTTTCTGCAATATCATGTCAGTGGCATTGTCAATTGATGCTGTCGCTTCATCAAGCACCAAAATCTTGATTTTCCTCAAAAGAGCACGTCCCAAACAGAACAGTTGTCGCTGCCCCATGGTCCAGTTCGACCCGTCTTCCACAACTGAAATGAGTCCATGATCAATAAGAACCCACTGGTATAAAACAATCAGACATGTTCAGAAGATTTACCCAAGGAATCAAGCCCTCTCTCTTTTTCCTTAACTGCCTCGTGTAGCTGACATTTCCCAAGAACCTTTTCCAATGAAGATAAAAATGATAACCAGTAATCAGAAAAAATCTATGGTACTTATCAATCAAATACTAAAAATAATGGCTTGATATAGAATAGTAGAAGTACATTACCTCCCAAATTTCCTGATCAGTGTGCTGACATAGAGGATCTAAATTGCATCTTACTGTTCCATTGAAAAGAGTAGGATCCTGAGGTATTACCCCGAAATGGGACCTCAAATCATGAAGACCAATTTTACAAATGTCTACTCCATCAACCACAATCCTTCCACCTGCAGGCTCTACTAGTCGAAATAGTGCACTAATAAGTGTACTCTTTCCACTGGCAGTCCGTCCAATGATACCAACTTTATGACCTCCTTCAAATGTACAGCTGATCCCTCTAAGAACAAGTGTGGAATCCTTCCTATATCTTATCTGCTTTGAGGCACGCTCATTAGTATGTCCAACATCCCAAAAGATTGAAAACTAGCGCAGATGAAGTTTACCTGCAAATCTTGAATTTCGACTTTACCCCTTGAAGGCCAATTGACTGGGGGACGGTTCTCTTTTAAAATTTCAGGAGCTTCACTTGGTATATGCATATACTGGTTAAGTCTTTCCACAGAAATGATATAGTTCGCCAAAGTGCACTGATATTGAATGGAAGAAACAAGAGTTATGTTTAGGGAAAGACCATAAGATAAAGCCATCCCAATAAAACCTGCAATTACATTAACAGGCATTAGGAAATCAATTCTGTTTTACATAAAGATCAACGGTAAAGGAAAACCAGAAATACACGCTTTTCTATCCAATTCCAAGAATGTATGAGTTGATAACGTGCCAGAGCTGAAAGTCCCAGGAGGAAGTAAAACCATGCAAAGTGCTGAAGAAGCAAGAACAGTTGCACTAATAATTTCCAGCCGTTGAATCAGCCACTCATTTGCTGCAAAATTGTGGAAGAAAGGACTGGCATTTATATCAATTAGTTCAAAAGTTTTCACGAAAAATCTCTCTTCCTCTTTGAATGCTCTTATAGTCACAGCTCCAGCAATGGATTCAGCAAGATGGTTGGCCACAAATGATTTGGTAGTTCCATTGATCCGCATCAACTCTTTTGCAGATGCGAAGTAGTATCTCTGTTGAAAAGAATAAGGTACCAAAAAATAATAATTCATGATTTATCAGTTTGTCAGCTGGGAGCACAGAATCAAACTTTCTTATTCCCCCCAATATGACCAGTACCTGTAAGAGAATGGCCACATAAACCATTGGGATGGAAACAAATAGAACTTGCCAAGTAACAACACCTAGTACTGTAAGATTAGAATAAAAGTTTGTGGTAGCTGCAACAGCAAAAAAACAAGTAGAATGGGACGTCAAGATCAACTATACTCAAATCTGATGAGACCTGCAATAATGGAATGGGAGAGTGAAAAGGTAGAAAAAAGTGTTAGGTACATGAAAATCCTTAAGGAGTATCATTTTTCTCTCAATTGTCACGTTTGAGATAATTACCCTGCTTAGTATCCTTCCGAAAGGCGTGGAGTCATAAAATGACATAGGTGCACGGAAGAGAGAATTTAGTAGCTGTGAGAACAAGGACTTTGAAGATTGCAAACCCAAAAGAACAGTTGATAGAGATCTAGAGAGCAAAAACAGTGTGGATACAAATCCAATTAGCAAGTAAACTGAAATCAGTCTCAAAGTGCTAACTTCAGGATTTTCAACATTTGCAGCCATCCAGGAGTTCTGTAATATCTGACCAACCACAAATGCAAGTTGTGAGAGAACAGCTATGGCAAAGAACAAGTATCCTTTATTTTGATTTAAATACTGAACATAAGGCTTAAATCCAGTGTCTCCAACTTCCCTCTCCTCTTGCTTGATCAACTGATCTCCTCCAGAGGTTTTGGGTTGTTTACCGCTATCCTTATTTTGAATTTCTCTTGAACAAGTATCACTTCTTGGCGTAGAAAAAACCTCTGTAACCCTTTCTGAACCAGCAGTCTCTTTGTGTGCATTAACCAAGTCTTGAAATTCTTTGCTCGAGGCCAATAACTGATCATATGAAGCTGAGCGTAAAATTTCTCCATCTGACATTAACTGCAAATCAAAGTAGATATATATGCAACGATTTCGTATGATCATATAAAAATACTTGATTCTATTGAATACAAGCATGATCATTGTACACACAATTTCAAAAGATTGATTCGACCAGAGGAGACACTAAAATAAGAACATATAACAGAGAGAGGAAATGACGAGTCAAATTGGAAAGACAACTCCATGGAGAAAACTAACCAGAACCATATCAAATGCAGGAAGAAAATCAACTTGATGGGTTACAAGTAAGATAGTCTTCCCGGAAAGAGCTCCCATAATGTATTCCTGCATAGGATCATTTGAGCTTACAAATGGCAAGAAGTTAAATGGAGAAGAATCACATCACTGAAGAAATGCTCACGTTGAATAGGCTTGTCGAGGTATGGGCATCTACAGCACTGAAAGGATCATCCAAGAGATATATATCAGCATCATGATACAGTGCACGAGCAAGTTGAATTCTCTGCTTTTGTCCCCCACTAAGATTGACTCCTCTTTCTCCTATTTCCGTGAGATCACCATAAGGTAGTAACTCGAGATCTTTTAACAGTGAACACTTCTCCAAGGTTTGCTGGTATCTCTGGTTATCCAATGGAGAACCGAACAAAATAGTCTCTCGTATTGTCCCTGTCTGAATCCATGCGGATTGAGAGACGTAGGCAGTTGTTCCATATACTTGAACCTACAGATAACAGATAATATCAAGGATCTGTCATAGATACTGATTTTTTTCTCAAACTTTAGTACACCATATTATCATTATGATTGCAATGAAAACTTTAATCCTGCTTCTTATTACCTAACCCACTAGGAAAGAAGGGACCAGCCACTACAACTTACTGTTCCATGTATACTTGGAACGTCTCCCAGAATTGTTGACAGGAGAGTTGACTTTCCTGAGATAACTTCCCCACATATAGCAACCTTCTCACCAGGTTTAACCTCCAAATTAATGTTTCTGAGTGTTGGTCGCGATGGATTCTCTTCCCATTAGAGAGTAGCTGATTTGATGAGTACAGCATGATCTGTGCTTCTGAAGTGTTCTCGTTTCAAATTTGTCGTGTCCAGCTCAGATGCCTCGAGGAACTTGACAATCCTCTCGAAGGAGACCTTTGCTTGAATTACCACACCAATAACGTCTGAAATTGTTCTAACAGGATCCTGGACCAGGCGTAAAGTTGCTACAAAGGTAAAAACGATGCTCGCATTTAGTGGAATACCAAGGAAATAGCAAGTCCCAAAAGTAGCAGCAGAGACCAAAACAGGAGATGACCAGAAAAGGAAGCTATTATATGATCTACGCAACTGAACAGCTGATAACCACTTTTCTTCTACTTGCCTCAAAATCTGGATAACATTTTTGAAATGGGCTTCCCATGCATATAATCTTAGAACCTTCATACTAACAAGAGCCTCTGAAATAGCTTTTAGCCTATCATCTTGTGCAACCATCAACTTGGTCTGGAACTTGTGCTGTAACTTTGCAAGGGGAGTATTGCACAGGACAGTGAGTATAATCACTACCAAGGATGCGATAGTTGCAAGACCAACAGTGCGGAAGAGAATTATAAGGATGAGGCAGAGCTGGACAGTCGTTGTCCAGGTTTGATGCAGCCAAAAAGGAAACTCTCCAATCCGATAAGCATCCACAGTAACATAGTTCATTATCTCACCACTGGAATGCATCACCTTGGCAGCATTAGATAATCTAATTTGCTTCCTATAAATAGCTGCTGTAAGTAAAGACCTCACTTTTAGACCAATTAGTCTGCTCCTGAAAAACCACTGTCTTTGTGATAAGGACTCCAAGCTCTTTGAAGTAAAAAGCAGAATGGCCAAGAAAAGTCCCTCATTTCTGAAACTTGCATTTCCTTCAGCAACTTTAATAAAGGCATTAAGAAGCAAAGGACCTGCTGAAACAGTGATTACTTTCAGCAGTGCAAAGAATCCTGAAACAATAATCTCTTTCCGGTGACATATGAGAATTGTTTTCAAAACTGATGGTTCGGAAGAGGGATTAACTTGTTTCTGTTTGTTCAATAGCTCCTCAAATATTAAGTAACATAATTCTGCACGATCTGCCTCACCCAGTCCAGGTATGTCCTCATCTTCAAGAGTTTTCTTCTTCCCCTTCTTCATCAGCGGATTCAACCACCAAAATGACATTTTACTCAAGATTCCAGCCTTAGCAAATGGAGTGATGGAGCTAACAGAATTACTTGTACTGATTCCATTTAAGGGAGCATAAAGGTCATATCCAATGACATCTTCCTGTTTTAGCCCTTTATATGTGCATACCAACAATAAACATGCTCCTAGGGAAGACAACATATCTAAAGCTATCTTCAATGATGCCCTTTTGACAAGAATGGCAGCAAAAAGAGATAAACCGCAAGAAACACCAGCAAGGATAAAAGCAAGAATTGACAAAAGTCTCAGAGGCGTTTTTGAGAAATATTTCCTCGAAGGTTTGTGGTACAACTTACTATTAACCATGTCATTCCGTGAAAAATGATTAATAACCACCAATGTAGAGGTAATGAACTGTGAGTTTTCATCACCTTATCTTCTAAAATCCAAATGCCAAATGCCAAATATACAAATCCTAGGAAGCCATTAAAAATAGCAGAAATCAACTGCAAACGTGAAAACCTATAAAAGCGAGCACAATTATTGGTAGCTCTTAAGGGTGCCTTAGAAAACAGATTAAATAAGAAGATGAGCAGAAGTATAACATCAAAACAAATGATCAACACATGATTGATACAGCATGAAGGATCTGCCATTGACCCAAAATCGGCATGGCATAGCTTTCCATTATCGTTCGAGCAACCCGGTGCCCCACAAAACACAGTCCAGAGGTCCTTCATTTCCTTGTCCAGTTCTTTCTCCCTGCAAATTTTACTTTCATTTTTATTGATTCAAGTGAAAGAAAATTCACTCATGATGCCAAGTATGTCTACCAAGATCATATATACTAATGAAGAGACACTCTAGTATAACCCAATAACCAGTAATATATATATAAAGATTACAGTAGTAATAACAAGAAAGAATGCTGTTACTATAACCTTTGTCTATCTTTTATATGTGCGGATAAAGCTCATCATTGTGAAAGAGGACCACTCTACCTCTGCCGCTGCTACTATAAGCTTAAGGTAAGTATGAGAAAGACAAGAAAGATTCATGGGGAATGTTTAATGAGTTTAACTTCTATACACTGACATATATTGTTGCACTGTCAAGTCATATTAGATAATTGCAGGTAACCGATCCCTATAAGGGTGAATTAGTTACCTGAAAAAAAGGTAACTGATCTGCTACAGTTGGTTATAACATGAACTGATGGTGTATAAATTCTTTAATTATACTGCTGAGTGTATATAATTAAGTTAAATCAGTGAAATAGTTTATGGGCTTATACGTGGATGTATTCACACGCGACTAAACCATGATCATAATGTACTCGGCATACAGTGGAGGAACCACTCTTCTATGTAAATAGGTTAAAAAAATTACTTTTTAATATATATGGAGTATATATTGAATCCCCTTTTCGCTTCTTTGTGTTTTTATTTTTTTATAGTTCGACTTCCCTAGGTGAAAATCCTAGTTCCTTCACATTGATATATATAGAACACTAGAATATAAATTCAACCGAGAAAAATAAATTCCAACATCTAATCAAGAAACAGAGTAAATTACAGCAAACCACAACATTCTGAAGCATTAGACAAAAAGAAATGAACAAAATTTAAGGTCAATTGCATCTTGGAGCTAGGAAATAAAAAGTAAATCAATGCATATGCAACTATGCAAGTGTCTTAATGAATTAGGATAGCATGCAAGGACATAATTACAGAAAATAAAGAAAAGGACCGACCAGATGGAGAGAAAAGCAGGCGATGGAGTCTCCAAAATATCGCCAAACAAATACAATCTATCTACTCCTCATCGAGTACAAATATTGTTATTCGTCATTATATTATTTTTTGATGATTGACAAATTGATAGTGACAACGTAATGATGTGCAAATAGTACAACCACTGTTATGATTTGCTTGCTGTGAGTTCCTGTGTATGGTTATTAGAGGTTAGCGGAGAAGTAGTATAGTGTCATTGCTAATGTCCCGGACGAATATTCCCTTTTCTGTTCCACGTCCTGTTGTCTTCCTATTTTCCTATTCCATTTCATCCCTCCGCCTTATGTGTTTTCTTCTCATTCACATTCACACAATCACACCCAGTAAATAAGGATCTTGGATTTTAAGTTAAAGCTACAACTTTAAGTATACATATATATTTTCTTTTAAAAAAAAAATATAATTTATAAATATATACTTTATCGCCTAACTTGCACAAAACTAAAATCTTTTCACACACTTTTTATTTGTGTACGTACATATTCGTCCTCTCGCTGTCGAGTTTATCTGTCGTTCACAATCATGCTTTATTCTCTTTTCAAGTTGGAAAAAAAGAAGTACGACCCAATCTTTATAAGTACAAACAATAATAAACAATCAAATAAACGAAAGTACGACCCAATCTTTATAAGTACAAACAATAATAAACAATCAAATAAACGAACATAGTAACTCTAAATCTAGATTGAAATTGAAAAGAAATACAAACTGGAATTTCATATCACAAACTACAGTAATTCTAAATCTATGATGAGATTGAAAAATGGAAAAGAGACTTTCTGATTCCGAATATTGTTGACAACCTTTCTTTCATAGTTCTTGAATGTACCAAACCCTCAACATCTTTCTTGTTTCTTCTTGAATGCAGCAATTTATACCACAACCCTCCTTTATATCCTCTCGTCTGTCTCATAATAAAAGCCAAGAACCTACTCTTTATAAGCACATTACTACTACTCTTCAAAACAGAAGCCATTTTATGATGAATTGGAGAACAAGAAGAAGTAAGAGTTGATGATGTACTATTACTTCTTGAATGTTGAGTGAGTTTTTCTGTTAAGCAAACAGAACAAACTCCTGAAGACTGTCGATGTTTTGGATGTTTGTTGCAGATGACCATAGAGTATCTGTTGTGTGCCTTTGATTTGCCAATGTGTATGATGTGTTGTCTCTTTGATCTGTACTTTTTTTCCATGTGTGTATTGCTGTTTCTCTCTTTTAATTTCTTGGAGATAAAGTATAAAATACCAGAAGCCTAGCAGGATCGTGGGAATATAAAGGCAAAAAAAAGGTGTGAATTGGAAAAGTTGATGTACAGCTGGAAATTCATATTAGCAAAGAGTGATTGAGTCGGTGACTAAATCATACTCACACCCTTCACTTTTTTGTTCGTCACTATTTCGCTTCTTTCAATTTGATAAAAGTGCTACTCCCTCCGTTTCAAAAAAAATGACCTAATTTGATTTGACACGGAGTTTAAGAAAATAAAGAAGACTTTTGAATCTTGTGATCCTAAATTAAAGTTATGGCAAATGTACCAAAATGCCCTTGAATCTTGTGGTGTTAAACATGCCATGTGAAAAATTGAAATTAAAATATTTCCAAAAAAGGAAAGAGTTCATTCTTTTTGAAACTGACTAAAAAGAAAAGTAGGTCATTCTTTTTGAAACGAAGGGAGTATTTTTTTTTGAAAAATATTTATTTTAAAAAATTAAAGTATTTAGTCAAGCTTTTAGGAGAAAATAAGTATTTTTAAAGAGTTGCAGAAGCAATTTTTTATAAGCTAAAGAAAATAGTCCCCAATTTTTTTTAAAAAAAGCATTTTTGAGAAAATAATATTTAAAAATACTTTTAAAAGCTTAACCAAACATAATTGTTGCTCAAAAGTGTTTTTTTAAATTTATTGGTCAAACATAAATTGCATCTTACCAAAAGCAAATTTTTGCAAAGCACTTCTCAAAATAAATTGATATTAGAAGTTTGGCCAAACAGGCTATTCTGAGGGAGATAGATGCTTCACACATGGCATTCGATTGAAAGAAAGAGATGGGTTGGCAATAAAACAGTCATTTCATTATTTGTTTTATGCAATTTAAAATTTCAAAGCTATATTAAAGTAAATTAATTTAATATTTTAAATTTAAAATTTAGATGGTTGAAAACTATACGAAAAATTCTATAAGTTGCAATTCTTCTCATATTAATATGATAAAAGTACATTTTAAAGTGTTGATCAAAGTTTATGCGGTCATATAATGACAAATAAAAGTGAACGGAGGGAGTACAATACCTTTTCTATTGTCCCACACCATTATCGTATTTATATATATATATATATATATATATATTTACACTCTCTTTAAAAAATTATATATATTTATTAATATTAAATTATTTAGAATGTTAATCTCTCCTTAATAAATATTTTCTCTAGTTATATATACTGTGTGCTCTTCACTTAGATTTTCTGTGTTGCTAATTAGTTAGTATTTATTATTTTTAAAAATAATTATTATAAAAGGCAAAATAAAAATAATGTATTTAATTACCTTTAAATTTTTTAAAGTAACAACTATTTTAGACCATTTTATTTTTAATAAAAATAACAAATAAAAAGTGATTTAGAGGGAGTATTATGAAAACAGTGTTGAAGCCTAGAGCAAGGTTCCAAATAGTTTGAGGTCCCAAGATTATTAAATTGAGTAAATTTCTCATATTGTCACTATCGTAGAAAAATGTTTCATTAAAGTTATTTATCTTTTTTTTTATTTCAATAATGTTATTCAAGTTTGTGCATTTTCCTTCCCTTCGTTTTATTTTAGTTGGCCTTCTTGCTAAAAATATTTATTTCAATTTAGCTGTCTCATTTATGAATCAAGAAAATTTTATTGTGTTCTTCCAATACTACCTCTATCACTAAATGACTATATAAAGTGTAAATACTCAAATTTATATTTTAAAAACATAATTAATATGACCAATTTGGTAAAATAAGCTCCTAATAAATATTTTTTTAAGGATAGTGTCAAGTCAACAAGGGTCAGCTAATTTGAAATGGAGGGAGTAATAATTGCTAAACGTAACTTAAAAGATGAGAAAAAATGGACAAAATAGTCCCTTAAGTTTGAACTTTGAATTTAAATAGTCTTTATTCTTTGACATGAAATGTTAATAGGCCTCCAACTATTTTTCACAATTTTACTTCATAAATTAGAATTTTTATATATTTTATAGATAAGTACATAATATAATTTAAAAGACAAAAATCATAATATTAAAATCAAAACAAATAAAAGATGTATTTAGAGCGTAAAATAGGTAGTTATATTTTCAAATGAAATAAAGAAAAAGAACATTTATTGTTCAATATTGGGATATGTATTTAGTTTTTAAAGTCAAGTTGAAGAAGTAATATAATTTTCTCCTAAATAATATCACAAGATGACAAAAATAATATTTAAAAACTTTAATATTTTTAATTACACAATGGTTATATGAAATTTTCTACTTTTATTTTATGATTTATGTTATTACCATGATGTCCTTTAATGTGCATCAATATTTTTTTTCTTCATAGAAATCCTTTAAAATATTTATATGTGATTTATTTGCTACTAGCTCGAGACCCTAGTTTTTTTGGTTTTTTTTTTTTGTTTGAAGGAATTCATCATCTTCTTTATGAATTATGAATCTTTTGACAATAATTTTTGGAGTAGAAGAAACTAATAAGTATATTTGAACTATTTTATCAAAAATTAAAGATTAATCATAACATGAATAAATATATAATATTATTTTATTATTAAACTCCTAAGTTTCCAAATAAATAGAGTACATATAAACTTATTTCTAACAATACCAATCACAATTTTTGGTGGACTCCATTATATTTTAATACCACAGTTAGAAGTTGAACTACAATTGTACTCACTACTTTTTATAGTTGAAAAATTATTAGTATTTCATATTGTTAAAAAATAAGGTCTATTTAAATTCAAAATTCAAACTTAACGGACTATTTTGGTCATTTTTCTCTCATCTTTTAAGTCACTTTTAGCAATTATTAATTTATAAGAAAAATACACAAACTTGAATGACATTTTTCGAACAAAAAAAAAAAGATAAATGACTTTGATGAGATATTTTTCTAAGTTGAGTGACACTATGAGGAATTGACTCTTATTAAATGTTCCCTCTATTTCAAAATAGTTGACTCTTGTTGACTTGACACTTCCTTTAAGAAAGTATTTATTAGAGGTTTATTTTATCAAATTAGCCTTATTAATTATGTTTTGAGAATATAAATTTGAGTATATACACTTTGTGTAGTCATTTAATGATAAAAGTAGTATTGGAAGAACATAATAAAATTCTCTTGATTTCATAAATGGGACAAATAAATTGAAACAAATATTTTTAGCAAGAGGGCCAACTATTTTGAAACGGAGGGAGTACTACTTTTTTTTAATCAAATGTTAGATTGCCACACTACCTATATATCTATATATAATAATAAAGTGTGATATAGAAGAGGTGATGTGACACCTCTTTATGACCAGCATTTGAATTTATCTTTTTTCTCTTTTTCGGCATTTTTCTCAATTTTATTTTATTTTTTTATTAATTTCTGCTACTAATTATGAATTAATTAAAGACTCATACAATAAGTGTAGCATTCAAGCCTGATAAGGGGAATCTTAGTATTCCCTCCATTCAGAATTACTTGAACTTATTTCCTAATTGAATTTTCACTTTTACTTATCATTTTTGACATATCAAGGAAGGATAATTTTTTTTTATATTTTACCCTTAGCATTAGTTGTATATTCTCCAAACTAATTTCAAAACACAATAATAACCATCAATTAATAGGTGTACTATGATAAAATAGTCATGTTAATAATTATTTTCTTAATGGGTGTGTCAAATCAAAATGTCACAAGTAAAAGTGAACAGATGGAGTAGCATTGTCGGTTGGCTACTTAAACCGCCACATTATTAGTGAAGATTTGATTTCCCATATTATACTCCCTTCCTCTACCCCCGATTTATTTATTTTTTTAAAAAAAACTAATAACCTTTGCAATGAAGCCCAAATAACCGTTTGGATCTTACTCAACCCACTATGGCAATTGAAATCTGCTTGCAATAAAAATTTAACGAGCCACAATTATTATTACACAAATCTCTCATACTCCTTGTAGTTGTATTTCTAAATTACATTAATTAAATTTTCCCCTACCGCTACATACAATGGTTTCTTTATTACTTTTTCTGTTACTTATTTTTATTTTTTATTTTCATTTTTACTCATCATTTTTGATATATCAAGAAAAAATAAAAAAAATCTTATTCTATCCTTAGCATTAATTACTTATTCTCCAAACCATTTTCAAGACATAATATTAAACATCAATTAATCGGGGTAGTATGATAAAATAGTCATGTCAATAATTATTTTCTTAGTGTGCCAACTAAAAATATGACAAGTAAATGTGAACGGATGACATAATATTAATAATGTGACTTTTCCTTTTCTCTCGTTAACTTTCTCATCCTAATATCAAATATGGGTGAAAATCGTTTTCACCCCCCCACCCCCCACCCCCCAATTTTGCTCTAAAAATCAAACTCTCCCTCAACTTTGAACAATAATAAAATTCCCCCCTTTATCCTAATTAAATCTTTAAAATGCCTATTATATCCTTTTATTATTAACTACTTTTTTTTTTACTTCTTTAAAAATCATGATATTTTCATTTTTTTAAATTCATGTAACAAAATTTTCATAAAAAAATAAACATTATCTTTTGGATGAAAAAAATAAGAAATACTAATTAAGTATATAGGCTAATGGTATTCTATAATGAAGGACATTAGCATAATGAAAAAATTAATTTTATTAATAATAATCAAAACTCTAAGATTTATTTATACAAGTGAAATAGCAGGTAATAATAGCTATACAAATATATTTTGAAGTGGAAATACAAAATAATTAATTAAATTAAGGTCAAATTTTTAAAGATTGTATTTATTTAGATTTTAAACTATAGTTTATGTAATATTTCATTAATGACAATCAAAACTTGTTTATTTATATAGACAATAGATAATACCCCCGTCGTTTCATATTACTTGACTCTCATACTAAAAATAAATTTTTAATTTACTTGTCCAATTTATGAAATCAAGAGAATTTTTTAAATATTTTTTTATGGGTGAAAATCATTCCCCCCCCCCCCCCCCTCAACTTTACTTTAAAAATCAAACTCCTCACTCAACTTTAATAAGCATACTCTCCCCTTTTTCCTATTTATCTTTTTTAAATACCTATTTTACCCTTACACTATTGATCTTTATTTTTTTTTACCTCTTTAAAATCATGATATTTTTTATTTTTTAATATGTACGGTAAATTTCTTTAAATAAAAAATAAGTATTATTTTCTAGTAAAAAAAAAAGAAAAGTGAGAAACATTTATTTAGTATATAAGTTAGTGACGTTCTAAATGAAATAAATGACCAGGATAAAAAAATTAATTTATTAATAATAATCAAATACTATAATATCTATTTATACAAGTGAAAATAACAAATAAAAATAACTTTATAAACATATTCCAATGCATGTAATACATTAATATTTGATAAAAATTTGGAGATATATTTTATAACAAATTAATTCCATAAGTTTACTTATATTGTAAATAAATTTTAATTTATTATTTAAAATATTTCATTAGTGACAGTCGAAACTCATTTATCTATATAAACAATAGAAAATAAGAGAGAAACGAAACTTAAATATGCACACATACATGTGCATACATATGTACATATACATACTTAATGCAAGTAATGGAAAGGTCAATCCCTCCCTTACGACACCAAAAAAGATCGGGCCAAACTCCTAAACCGCCAGCTTCCGTAGAACTATATTGTGGCAACGTGGACCTAAGTAGTTATATTGGATCCTTGGGAACTATTCAAAATAACACTCATAAAGAATAACATTAGCTTTTGTGGCAAGTTCATAAAAAACTTATTCTACTTATAATACTAAAAAATTTAAATAAAAAATCTATAAATACTTGAGTAAAATAAATAATATATAGTATAATAAAAAGATATTATATAAGTGGAGGATTGCAATTGTTAATGTTAAAATAGGCATTGCCAAGGTAAAAGGGGTGGTGGGGGTGGGGGGGATGTTTATTATTCAAAGTTGAGGGGGGAGTTCAATTTTTAAAGCAAAGTTGAGGGGGAGTTTGATTTTTAAAGTAAAGTTGAGGGGGGGAAATGATTTTCACCCTTTTTCTATTTCTACCCCTTAGTATTAAATAACTCATAATGTTTCAGAGCATTGTTAATAAAGTCAGTTTAGTAAAATACATCTCTAATTAAAATTTCTTAAATCAAGAAAGTAATATGAAACACATGAAGTAAGAGAGTGGGAAAGACAAAAATATACGCACATGCATGTACATACACATACACACGCTTAATGCATATAATATTGAAATAACAGTTATAAAAATAACATTAATTTTTTGACAGATTCATAAAAGTATTATTCTACTTATAATGTTGATGAACTTAAATAAAAAATTATAAATACCTAGGTTAAAAAATAAATTATATATAATATAAAAAGGTATTACATAAATATATTTGACATAACAAGGGTAAAATGGACGTTGCATAGGATAAAAAGGGGGAGTTTGATTATTGTTCAAAATTGAAGGGAGAATTTAATTTTTAAAGCAAAGTTGAGTGATGAAAATGATTTTCACCCTATCAAATATTAACATGATTATATGTCTTTTACTAGTTTCTCATTTAAGTACTCACACAATAAGTATCAAATTAAAGAGATTGTGTTCTGGTGGATGTATATACAAAGAAAAGAAGACATCCCTTTTGACCAGTTAAGCAAACAAAGGAAATTTTGTGCCTTTTCCCTGTCCTGGAAAGTTGAAAGATTGCAGATTAAGAAGAAAAGTCAGTCAATCGAAACGCTAATATCATTCTTTATGTACTTTTATCGTTCATTTATTTTTTGTGAATTCATGAAAAAATTCGATAGTTATACCTAAACTTGTGTGTCTGAAATTGTCATTTTAATTGCAGGTGTAAGAAGTGTATTGTAGTACTATCACAATTCTTATAATTTTGTCGTAAATATACTCTAAAGAAGCCATATAAATATTGCAATCCAATTATTAGAAAAAAGATCAGTTTAGAGATTGAAATCTCCTTTGTCGGCAAAGTAATAATAAGGTGAATTCTCCTTTTATTTCCTTTTTTAATTTAGACTTGAAAAATATATATCCATTAGATGATGTCATTTAAAATATTCTTTCCCTCTTTCTTAGTAGGATTTCTATTCTTATTTGGTTGTTTTCAAATAACTTTGTTTATAGATGTACTGATCCTTTATAGTGATCACAAAATAAAAAAATTGCCCGAACTCAGGGAATAACTAAAATATTTGGCTATAACTAAGAGGCATGCAGCTTCCCTCCAAACTGTAGGGGCTACCTGACCAAGAGAGATTCCGTATCTTTCACAAAATTGGAGGATGAACCCAAAGATCAGATCGCAGCCAGACTCCATTATGAATGGGAAAGTATAAAGCCCTACATAGTTGGGCCTGTTGATGGAGATGGCTTCCGAGGGAAGAGTATACTGGACGTCAAACTCCAATGCCAACCACGGTCAACTTGATCCTGGGGATATCACAATTACAAATGGCTGAGATGTAGTAGAAAATGTGGAGCGGTTCCTGGAGTCCCCATTATCATTAGTGAACTCGGTCATACGAAAATACTTTTTTCGAAAAATCCATTTTCTTCGCAGTAATCATGAAGTTGATTAAGGGACTCTGCTCCATCCCACTTTGTATAATGACATTCTTTTTAGAAGAGTTTTGTATTAATTCAAGGGGCGGTAGCCTTTTTGAATGAAGTCTTATCTAAACCGAATTAGCACTTCTTAAATCAGGCCAGGCCTTTCTAGCTGAGCTGGGAGTGCACTGCGGCCCGGGATGAGCTAGCGACTAGCACATTCTCAGAAATACCAGCCTCCAAAGGGGTGATAAAGAACCGCTTAAACAAGGGAGTGAAAAAGAAAACCTCTGTATCCATAGTAGAAGGGGGATTCAAAGATATAATCGAATGTAGGAATTGAGAAGGCACAAAAAAGATCTTTTAGGGAACTTGACGATGGTAGAAGAAAATTAAAGGATAAGAAATTTTCGGAATAGAGCTATTAAGAATATTAGGGAAATTTAAAGAAGAAAGGAGGTGACGATTGGGGATCCCCATGCTTATCTTGAGTACAGGCGCAAATGACACATGTTCTAAGAATTAAGAGAGTTGAAACAGATCAAGCATAAGAAGCAACCAAACAGTTTTTTGCTCCGAAATGTTTTTTTGAGAACATGATTCTCTCGCTGCTCGATGGTACGTAGACTTAACCCTCGAGAAGTGAAGGGACTATTTGTATTTGGTAGGATCCTTCTAAGGACACATGGTAGAGGGAAGGATCCTTGGGTGGGGACCTATGGATGTTTGAGAGTTGATTACTCGAGCTGCACCATTGAGGAAAGACTCTCGCAAAGGATGTTTCAGAGTGAACGTTGCCCAATGATCTCATATCCCCTCAAATTATATGGGAAGAAGAAAAGGACAAAGGGACAAAGGTGTCATGTACGTCAAGTGTGAGAACGTCCAACAGAGGATATTGGTTGGCACCTGCAACGGGCATGACACCTGGTGTAATATCGTTGGTCGTAGTACTATAGGGCCTAGATAGAACATTCTTATCAACTTAGGCCCATTTACTGTACGTAGCCTATAAATAGTCGATCCTATCACTTGTAAAGAATTTGGATTGTGATTCACAAGCAATACAATACAATCTGTTTACTTGCTCATCAAGAAATAGTTCCAACCCTTGAAAGACGACATTGAGAAATCATCTCTTATATGTATGCTTGTTTATTTGTTTTCCATTGATATTGACTGCTAATTATATTTTCATTACTTAGTTAATTAAATCAATAATCAAACTGCTGGTAAACAGATCTATAATTAGAGTTTAACTAATATACATGCTCTTGACCTCATACAAATTAAAATGTACCAATTTCAGAGTAAACATAATCACAAACAAATAGAGTACATAAAGAATCAGGAAAACAAGAAGATTAATGAATCCTCATTTATTCCAGTTTACATATTTCAAGACACATTACCTGTTCTAGAAATATATGTACAGGTTAAGTCAAAAGAAAATACTCATTTTTCCAGAATAATAACTAAAAGACCAGTAACTAAAATAATCAAGTAACAATGTAAACCTTATCAATTGACTTGATAAGTAAATTAATTCAAAGCAAACAATAGTATTTTATGCGAGATAAATTGAAATTAGTTCCGAAACTATAGTATTTATTAGTAAATACTGGTTTGGATATTTATGAATTTCTCCTTGGAAAGTGAAGTCACAGCTTAGAGTAGGAAGATAGTGAGTATGGGTAGTCTTTCCTTATTGATGGCGATTGAGCGACCATCAGCTATGGATATTCAGAGTTTGGCCAATAGCTTTGTGAGACTTGATATTTCTAAGCCTGACAGAGTTCCTACTTGTGTTGAGGCATGGCCTTTGTTGGTGGAGCAGATTAAAGATAGAACGTTTGAGGATGAGAAGTTGTTCATTATTATTCAGAACAATGTGTTGAATGGTAAAGCTCTTGATCAGGAGGGTATTTTGAGGATAAAAGGCCAACTTTGTATTTCTAGAGTTGGTGACTTGACTAGATTGATCATGGAGGAGGCTCATAGTCTGAGATATTTGATTCATAAGGGTGCAACCAAGATGTATCATGGTTTGAAGAAACATTATTGGTGGTTTGAGATGTAGAGAGACATTGTGTAGTTCATGGCTAAGTGTTTGAATTGTCAACAAGTGAAGTCTGAGCACCAGAGGCTGAGTGGAGTGACTCAGAGGATGACTATACCTCATTGGAAGTGGTAGTATATTACTATGGACTTCATGGTTGCTTTGCCTCAGACTTTGGAGAAATTTGAGGAGAAGTCCCTATCAACAATGTTGAATAGGCAAACTAGGAAGCTGAGATATAAGGAGATAACATCAGTCACTACTAAAAAAGCTGTAAAAAGAGACCTAAAAAAAGAGACCTCAAAAATAGGTCGAAAATAAGAGACCTCATAAGGTCGCTTATCCCCTCAATTTATTTTTTTAATTTGTTTTTAAATAAAGAGACCTCATGAAGTGGATAAATGATAAAAAAATTCAGCAACATACTAAAAATAAAATGCGGGAAAAGTTAGCGCCAAATGCTTAAAGCGGACCAATAAAATTCTAAACATTGCAACCTCGTGAGGTCGCTACTATTTTAATAAATTATTATTTATTATTAAAATTAGTTGTCAGTCACTATTTTATATTGTGTGAAGTCAAAATATATAGGTAAAGAAATAAAAAAAAACCTCTCTCTCACAAATCCGCTTGCCTCAAAACTCTCCGCCAACTCTTCTCGCCCAAATCCGCGAGCTCTTCCATTCCAAGTAAGGTTGAATGCTTTGATTTTTCTTATTTATGTAGAATGTGAATGTATGAATCTCCTTTATTTTTCCCAAAGTTGGGGGTTTTGCTACCTTGCTTTCAGAACTCCGATTTGTGAATCCTTGTAGCTCTACTATGTTACTAGATTGAATCTCTGTAGCTTCTCTGTTGACTGGTGAGAACCCCCTCCCCCCTCCACCCCCCACCCCCCCTTTTTTTAAAAATATCTATTATGCTTCTAAAACTTGTGTTAATCACTGGTTTGTTGTGAAGTTTTTTTTTCGGGTGATTTTTTTTCTTGATTTTGGTGATTTGGGTATTTGATTTGAACTCGGGGTGTGACTCGATGGATTTGAAGAGATTCTGTGACCACATTTCGGGTGGTCCATTTAGAGAAAAAATTATTCTTGGTGGGACAAAAAGATGGAAGAAAAGAGAGTGATTAATAGTACTCATTTGAGGTCTCTTTTTTAGGTCGCTTTGTACAGCTTTTTTAGTAGTGAGTGAAGGTTTAGTGGAAATATCATTTAGTTGAAGAGGCTACATGGGAGATAGATTCGGACATGCAGAGCAGATATCCCCAAGTTTTCAACAGTTTAGAGGCTACATGGGAGATAGATTCGGACATGCAGAGCAGATATCCCCAAGTTTTCAACAGTTTAGGTACCTTTCTTGCTCTTACGTTTAAGGACAAACGTGTATTTTAGTATTGAATAATGTAACAATTCTCATATTGATTTGTGACTTTTGGTATATTTGATTGTTTTACCCCTCTCTATCATTGTATATGGTATTTATGATCTGGAGAGTGGGTGATATGATTCTCAAGGTGGTTGGTCAATTATTATGTGAGTTTTTCATTTTGAAAGGTTTTGAAGTTGGTATAGTTGACTTTCGTCAATATTTGGTGATTTTAAGATCGTATAAAAATTCTGTAAGCTTCATTAGCTTAGAAATATCATTTTTCAATTTGGAGTACCTTTGATTTAGGTTCTGAGGCATTTGGATGGATTTCGAGTAGTTGGTTGGAAAGAAGTTTATGGCCTAAAGTTGACTTCGATCAACATCTGTTGATAACAACCTGTGTTCTCGAATCTGATGGTTCCATTGAGTCTGAAATGTCAATTTCGATCTAGTATTGTAGTTAGATTGTATTCACGGGGTTCTTAATGAATTATGATGGTCCATTTGGTGAATTTTTTTGCCCTAGCTAATTGTTGGTGCACCAGTTCTGTTGAATATGGTCATCACAATCACGATGGAAGGTATGAGGTCGCGAAGAAGACTTTTAAGCAGTCCTAGTTAGGGGTTTGTTGTGCATAACATTCACGATGTAGGGCTTCATGATCTCCATGGGTTGGATTGGGTCAGCCTCACAATCGTGAGTAACCCACCATGATCGCGATGAAGGGTGTGAAGGGCAGATCTTATAATTCTATTTTCAACTCAAAACCTCATAACTCAATTTTTGTATCTTGGAAATTCATTTTGGGAGATTCAAAAGGTGATTTTCAAGATTTCTTCCCTGGGTATGATTCTTAACACTACTTTTACTTATTTCCCAATTATTATTTCATGATTTCATCTTCAAATCTTGATTTATTAACTTGTAAATTGAGGGGTTTTGGGTAAAGTTAAGAAATAATATTTTGATGATTTTAAGGTTGATTATAACTCTATTTTTGATGAAATTTCAGAGTTGAACTCCATAAGTTATGGATAACTTGACTTTTAAACAAATTTTCAATTTTGCCCTTAGAGGCTCAAAGTTGACTTTGTGTTGACTTTTGGGACCCGAAATAGGAAATATAACAATATGGGTATCAATAGAATATTATTCATTTCTAAAACTTGTTCTTGATAGATTAGTAGCATTCTAAACCCATTTAGAAGGGGAAAGCTAGTGTGTGACCATTGGTGGCTTGTAGTTCGGCTTTGAGGGAGGTTATGGTTTACCTTTTTTCAAACTTTTCTTGGATGGGGATTTATTGCATAAAGCATGCTATAGGGGTGGGTGAATTAGTGAACTATAGTAGTTAATGAGATGGATTATTATTGTGATTCTCGAATCAAGGCTTATACCACTAAGGTTTTGTGAGATGTAGATTTCTGATTTGATATTGAGGCTTGTTGCATGTGTTTATGAGTTGAATGATATCTTGAGACTTTGTACATACTTGTTGTATATGGATTCATCTTATCATTTGGGGCATGCATATTTATTCATCTCTTGGATCATTGAATTGTACCGTTGGAAACACTGATCTGAAAGAAAATGAACCATCTTTTATTGTTTTGGTCAGAGGTAGGATGCTGGACGATGGGATATGATACCTTCTATTGATTTAGTCTGAGGTAGAATGCCAGAAGGGTTTTATGCATTTAAGAAAGGATTTTGGCTAGGGTATATGGACCTCGCCAGTCCCCTATAGGTCCCACCTCACATCATACCATTGTGAAGAGGTGTATACCAGTAGGCATTGGGCAATGCATCTCATTACATATCATTGCATTGCATCATCCCTTACTTATTGCTGTGTTTTGAGGTGATTCTTAGTGATATATTGATCTTGAACTATTGAACTTTTCTGCTTGCAGGGTTAGATATAGTATTCTTTGTTTGATATAATATCTGCTTGATCTCAGTCGGTCTATGATTCCTACTGAGTACTCGTGGTTGTACTCACTCCTATTTTTCTACATCGTTCTGATGTAAATTCTAGTGTGAGTATTCAGCGCGACCCTTGATCATATAGAGTTGCTGTTTTTGAAGTTGTGGTGAGCTCCTATGTTCGGGGATTGTTCCAGTTTCTTCTATATTTTATTGTCTTATTTACTTTTTGAACATCTTTGTCTTTTGGTTTGTCACATTCGGTTTAGGCATCGCTCTTGTATTTGTGACAGTTGAGTCTAGGAATATTGTGATGTATTGTTTCACTTCCCTTTGAGTTTGTTTGGAGTTATTATCAGTTAATCAAATCAATGTTTTATTATTTGCCTTTATTTTATGTTAGTGTTTGTTAAGTTTGGATTACCTACATGGTTGGATTGAGATAGGTGTCATCACAACCCTTGTTATTTTGGGTCATGACACTCTATCATGGTTTCAACCTTGAGATTCAGAGGTTGAGGCTGCTTGATCCCAGAGCCTACCGAATCTCTTATATCTTTAATTCATGTTGTTTTTTTCTTGTTCTTGAGACGTTTCAGACTCTTGGTTGTGTTGTTATTATTCTTAGAGGCTTGTACTTGATGACTTTCAGTTCTTGGGAGGGTTTTAGTGGAGACTTGTTTTATTGTGATTCTCCTTCACATATTTACTTTGTTTATTCATTGTTGAGTTTTGAGTTGGCTTATCAATCACGGGGGTTAGATAGGAGTCATTACGACTCAAGTTTTGGATTGTGATAAATGGTCACATAAATTGTTACATGAATTATTCTATATCATAAAAGATTGAAAATTTTCTTTAAATTTTTCCATTTGACTGCACCTAAATGCTCAAATTTACTCTCCACCTTTAATTCATCACAAGAAAATATATATAATGACCAAATTGCTCAATTTAAATTTATCAGTATTGGATAGTTTGATCCATACATAGCACAGAAAAATATAGCTAGTATTTAATAGGCATATATTGAATGAGATCGAACTATATAATAGGTAGAAACCTCTATTGAGTTGAGATAGCTAAGTGAACTTCAAGGGGTTGTTTTTATGGGATAAAATAATTTCAAGTTGAATGAGAAAATTTCACGACCTGATTCTACACCCTGGAAGTGACACAGTATGTCATGACCTAATTTTTCAGGTCATGATAGAACCTACCATAATCCGCCAGTAGGTAAGTCAACTCATAGTCCGGAACAACTAGTATTAAACTATCAAGAAAAAGTAAGAAAGCCGCGGAAAATAATTCAATAAAGAGAACAAAACAAAGAAATAATTCCAAAACCTGGTGAAGTCAGTATAAGAGCTTCTAATATAACAGGGGTACAAAATGGAATACAAAGCAAATATATACACAACCGTCTCTGAAATACAAAAATAGAGATCCGTCTAACAATAAGAGGGAGAGCAGGAACACTCCGGACGTTAGGAGGTCACCCCTAATCTCCAATCCATGCCTGCTCCATACGATGCACACATTAACAATGAGAACTCGTACTATGATCTGCAGGCTACAGAAGTGTAGTATGAGTACCAAACACGTGGTACTCATTAGGCATCGACTGATTGAGCTCCAAAGATAATACAGGTATAAATAACATGTAAAGCAGGAATATAAAACAAGCAACTATCTACAAAACTACGCATAATAATACTAATGAGGCGACAAGGATAACCTATCATGACTACAAATAATTCGGGATGAGGCGCAATACCATAAGTAGCTAGCCAATATACAACAGTAAAGTGAAGAAAGAGATATACCATATACAATAGTCGAGTGAAGGAATGTATATACAATGTATAATATTAGTAGGAAAGAAGAAAATGGTATACAAATCATGACTAGGGAAGAGTGTGTGTGTGTAATATATGTATATATATATATATATATATATATATATATATATCAACTATACTGACAACCAAACCCGAAAACTACTACTCTGAGGGAACTAGTCTACATCAATGGGAACATAAAGAATAAAGGATCTAACTCTAGCATAATCAGGGTCTCTAATTGACATGCTTAATTATAAGATGATCTAACAATAATAAACCTCACTATAATATGAGAAAAAGGATCAGAAACATACCGACCACCTCGAGTACCAATCTATAACCAACTGCCACGAGCTATGCAACAATAACCAAACAATAAGTAACCGGATAAACCAGACAACCAATAACCCCAAGCGGGCCCCTATAAGCCCGGAGAGGCACAAGCAAGCAATCAACAAACAATACTCATAACTTGTATCTATACAAACCCTCATAAGACTGATAGATACAAGCACCAAACAATTATACTGGTGATAGGTAATGCATATTAATGAATGAGTGCAAGTATAACCCTGTACCATCAACCAATCAAGTGCCATAGCGTACTAAGTGTATACACCTCCTCTATCTCAGTAGATCGCAAAGGTAGGACTTACGGTAACCATCCTTCTCCGATACTATGGCTCATCGGACGAAGGAGCCCATAGGGGACTCGGTGTATCCGTACACACTGCCTGATCCCGAACCATGACTTCTATAATCCATCATACAAATCTACTTCATCTAGTACCGAAGAGATATATAAAATATAATAAGAAATATCGGACTTGAACTAGAACTGAATAAGTGTATGTCTGTAAATCCATTGCCCGAGATCGAATTCGGAACTAAAACAGTATAGTAGTAAAGAAAAGGTCTGAATCTCCCTTGACCAAAGTGAATAATAGCAGTAAAAGAGAGTAGATCAATAATGGACCAGAATCAGCCTCGGTCTAATTTCAAAACTAATATGCTTAGTTTAAATGTCATAATTCAATAATAAGGGTGGTACGACTTCCGTTTCTAAAGAATCAATTTTAAAAGTAAAAAAATGGGAATAAATCCCTTTTTAGAAAATAGTAGTAAAATAAAGGTTTTAACAGGAATCGTACCACTAAATAAGCATAAATGTGTTTAAATATATGCATGCCATCACCAGTATCCAAACAATACAATCGTAAGAATCTAAGCGTCTATAATTACAACCATATCCTTTCAAAGGATAAAATATTAACCTGGTGTTCAATTGGTATAGTAATCACAGCCTCAGGCCTAACAATATATGTAACTCAACAAGATACTAGTACCATAAATCGGGATACTAAGGTAAACAAGAGCATAAAGCTACTAGGAGGGTCTAATCGGGGGAAATCGCCCAATTTACTATGTAATATGGTAAGTTTATACCTAGGGATTCTTCATGTCAGCTATGACTAAACAAGTCTATAATCTGGTGTAATAGAATCCTACAACCATAATGGGTATTCTAGGCTAAGGCTCGAATTACATTTCTATTCTAAATCTCCTGAATGGGTCAAGTCATGATATCGCTAGGTATAAACCTATCCTATAATCCCTAACTACCATGCAATCTATCTATTACACCATCTCATAGAGAAAAGTAGACCGAAGCCTACTTCGCCGCAACCTCGAACCGTCCACGAACCGCTAGTCTTTGCTCCACAATCCCGAAATGTCGTCACACTATCAAAATCATAATCCATGCATTAACACTGGTAAAATTAAACCCATATTGCAATATAAAAGTTCAGCTGAGAATTAAGGCCAAAAGCAGTAGAAACCAATACCATATGCCGATGGACTACCCTACAAGCATTTAGCTAATAAAATCTCTCTAAACTGAAGAAAACTGAGCCAGTAGGTAGTAGGTAGGCTTAGTCAGCCCATCGATGAAAGCTCAAGTGGATCAAAACCTCGAAACAAGGCTGCAACCAAGTTAGGCAATCCATAGCTATAATCTCAACACTGAAGCTAAACTACTCGATCTCAACTATCCAAACTAATTCTGTTGTCGAGTAGGCCTCCATATTCCAAAACCTATCACAACTTTCAAGCCGTCATTCAAAAGAGTCAAAATCATAACTGGAACCAACAAGTCTTCACTAGGGTCAAATACCCAAATAAATCTCACTATCAGAAACTAAGCATACATCCAACGGTTCCCACAAGGGCTGAAACTAAAATATTGCCGAAGAACAGACTCACAACTGAGGGAAACCATAGGCTAGAGATACGATCAATCAAATCCATATCCGCTGAGGGCATAACCAGGAAATTACCAAGGCTGCAAGGAGTACTAATGGTAGCCAAATCTCGAGCAACTCAGAAAATGCCATCTTAGCCTAAATCTAGTCAAATCAATATTGAACTGAGAAATTTCTGAATTCACCCATTTGAACAAATCATCGTCGTGCCCCATTTTTCTCGCGAAAAGCGAATCCAACGTGACAACTCTTTTTGGGATTATTTAGAGGTGAAGAGTCTCCACCTAACGAATTAAGGTGTGTTAAGGCACCATTCGAGACTAAATTGCGATTATTTAATTAGCCTACGTCAATCAGAAATTCGGGTAAGGGTTCAGTTTACCTCGGAAGGAAGGTGTTAGGCACCTTTCGAGGTCCACAAATGTGGGTCCCGGCCGAATCCATATATTACGTGGGAAAATTCTATGTGATAAGCAAATGTCTATTATTTTATTAACTTAATATTAACTAAGTGTTTAAACAGAAAAAAAATAGTTATTTATCTAATTAATATAAACCTAAGTAATACACATTAGGAAAAATATATATGAAAAGGAAATAAAATATCAGATAAGCAAGAAGAGAGAAGGACACAATTTATATAACCGAAAGATTTATTTAAATAATAACGAACCTAAACTACCCCAAATAATTGAACATTCAAAATAAGATAAAGAAAACCGATTTAGAAAAGATCTTATTCAAGGAGTTAATTTTAGCTGATTCGGATCAGCACCCAGCTTTATTAACGGATGACAATGTCACATATCGCATTGTCATATACAGCTCGGGTCGACTTCCATCATTTTTGAATGTTCTACCTACCCCACCTAATTGGTTATTAAGCCTAAAGGTGTGCTAAAGAAAGTGATAAAACTAGCATTTCCTAAAATGCCTACCCGTCCCAACTTATGTCCAAGAGGCATTGAACGACCTACTATTTTGGGATTTGGTTCTAGACAAGAAGAAACTTAGGCTACCTAATTGGATTCGGAGTTTACGTCAAACAAACCAAATAAGACTAGCAATTAGCACGTAAAGGTTTCAAGCAAGCCTCTTGATTAATTAAAATTAATTACGTGATGGCATGCTTAAAAGATAATTATTTGTTTTACGTGATTCAAACCTATAAGCATGATTTCTAGGCGAGATGTTATCAGATAGGTCAAAAATTACATAAAATGCAAGATGTTAAGTTGAGAATGTCGAAGATTAGCTTAAGCATCCTAGAAGATAATTTAAATAGGCCGGAGAATTGATTAAGGTTGCTGAAAGTCGGTTGACACGCTGAAAATTAACTAAAAGTGCTAAAAACTTAATTTACAAAATGTTGATAATTAATTTAGTATGCTGGAAAGTAATTTAACATACTGGAAATTAATACTGAAATTTAATTAAAAGGTTAATATCTTAAATGCTAAAAGTAATTTAATATGCTGGAAATAATTTAAAACTCGCTAGCCGTTATTTTAAAATTGCTGAGAATTATTTAAAGTACTAAAATCGATTTTTTAATTGCTGAAAATTATTTACAACTTGCTAAAAATTAGTTTCTCGGTTGCTGAAAATCACTAAAAATATACTAAAAAATTATTTAAAACTTGCTAAAAATTATGTTAAAGTTGCTGAAAATTACCGAAAAAATTGATTCTTGAATGCTTAAAATTATTTAAACTTTTTAAAATTCTTTTAAAATATATTGAAAGTTGATTTTTTTATACTGAAAATTATAAAAAAAGGCAGGAAAACTAAAATTTTAATGCTGAAGATTAAAGATATGCTGAAAATAAAAATTGGATAAGAAGATGCTGAAAAATTATTTAAGACTTGCTAAAAAGTATTTCAAAAGTTGTTGGAAGCTATTTTAAATATACTGAAAATTATTATTATGCTGAAAATTATTTAGAACTTGCTAAAATATTCAACAAGTTGCTGAAAATTGTTAAAAAAAAAATGCTAAAAAATGCTAAAAATAATTTTAAATTGCTGGAAATACACAAAAATAATTTTTTAAATGCTGAAAATCATCTAAAACTTGCTAATTTTTTTTTTTTAATTTTTTGGAAATTAGCTTTAGCACGTCAAAATTTAATTAAACACGTTTAAATTAAGTTAACACATTCAAAATTGATCCAATATGTCCGAAGGTTAATTTAAGATCCTAAAACATGATTTCTAGTCGATAAAAAAATGATTAATTAATTATCCTAGATTGTTTGCCTAAGTGATAAAATAATTTAACTAAGTAACATGAAATTTGTTAAATAATCCTATAGACATGGTTTCTAAGTGATAAAATATTTAACACATAGAATCCCCACCCCCATAGCATCCCCAATAATTTTTATATTTACGACATAAAGTTTATACAAATTAATTACATGCTAATGAAGAACTGTCAAGAATTTAAAAAAAATAAAAATAAAAGAAATAAACTAAAGAAAGACGGTTAGGCAGCCCCCTCAACTCCCAGGCAACTCTTCCCTTTTCCCGAACCAAATATCTGTCAAACACAATAATACATACCAAATTGCAACAAAGAAATCATCCAAGAGGCAAATTGTATTTGGACGTATGAACATGTCATTAGTACTACACAAACAAAACAATCAGCTTAAGGCAAAATGACAACCAAAGATGAAGCATTCTGGTTCTTTACGTTGTTTAAGTCAATACAAAATAGCAATGATGCAGGGATAACAGGTCATGTAAGAATTGAGAAGGAGAGGAGAGAGCAGAGAGATCGGATTTAGGGGAGAGAAAGGTTGACAGAGAGAGGGTGTGGGGGTGGTGGTGCGGCTGGTTGCGCGGTGGTATAGTTGAGGTTGGCTCGCCGGTGATGTGAACAGTGGAGGCGATAGAGAGAAAGAGATGAGGGGAGAGAAAGGGCAGAGAGAGAGGGAGAGGCGGTTGTGGTGGTGGTAGGGTGTCTTGTGAGAATGAATTAGGGTTTGGGGGGTTATTTGGTTAAAAGGAAAGAAAATGGGGAGTTAATCTCAGCCGCTGGATCAATTTTGATCAACGACTGGGATCAAAAATTACAAAAAAGGGTCACAATTTGGGTCATTTAACTTGGGTTAATTGAGATTGAATTGGATTTCAATTTAGGCTAAAATTGATGCCAAATTAGGTACAGAATGGTTAGATTTTAAATAAATTGGAGAAATTGAATTGAATTAGACTGCTATTTAATAAAATCAGTAAATGTAATAAAATATTATAAAGTTAATCAATATCAATAAAATTACTATGAGTAAATTACGTAAGAAATATATTATTTAAAATCAAAGACAAAAAATAATTTGAAACATATTAGGCACCTGTGACTAAAAAATAAAAAATATAATAATAATAATAATAATAATAATAATAATATCAAACTATGGACTGTGTGTTCGTAAATTATGAGTATGCATATTTGCGAAAAATGATTTAACAAATATTTATGAAATTATGTAAAATATTATATTTAAATTAGTAAAATTTATATATATAAAAAATTATATTTAAATTATATATATATATATATATATATATTATATAAGAATATAAAATTAAAATACTAAAAATAAATTGCATACCTTAAAATATGAATACGAAATGTCAAAATTTATTCGATACCAAAAATAATAATTAGAAATTTAAAACTAATATTTCGATAAAATAGCAGCCTCTGAAGAATATCGGGAGGTCAAAATTGGGTGTCAATAGCTGCCCCTTCGTTGCTTGGGAATGATAGAAGAATTGTCGAGCAACGAACGTTAACGTTGTAACCAATTTTGTCCGACCGGAAGGATTGTTTGCTGGAGTCAAAAGCAAAAGGGAATTTTTCAAAATAATGGGGGCCGAGACTTGGTTTCAAGTTGCCTACATATCTTGGGTTTACGAGAATCAGGCCGTGTGTAGTTCTAGATCTAGGAACGGATGATATTCCTAGTGAACGTCAATGATACGATATACGGGCAACAATAAAGGTAGTATGGACTGATGAGATTGGAGTGGATCTAATTCAACAATGGTAGTTTAGTGAGAAGTGTGAGAATGAGAAGTGAATGTTTTTCAAGCTGTATTGGAGTGACTGAAAGAAAATGGAGTTGTATCTCGAAAATGGGAGTGAGAGTTACTCCTATTTTTGACTCGTTCTTCTTTCATTGCTTGCATGCTTCTAGTGTTACTAAATAAAATGGTTAGAGCATGCGAATGAATGATATGTCACACCCCAAATTCCTATTGAGGCGTGATTGGCACTCGAACCCGATAAGGCCCGAGAGAACCAACCTTTGCTCACGTACAGTCGTATGCATGCCTATGCCTGAACGTCATTAAATCGCATACCATTTTACGGAAGTCATGTATAACATACTATATATGAAACTTGGCCGTTAGGGCCATCAAGTCAAATGGACATACATCCCGTACATACACATACCCACATACGTCTTGTCTACAAAAGCCTCTAACAGATGCAAATACATAACCATCCTGAAGTCGAGACAAGTCCCCGCTTTATACAAGATTTACAACATCAAAACCAGTGGACAACTGTGATAAGTCCCGAAGCAATTGGGGCTCACCAAAAATCCGTAATTAACCACCAACTATTGTCTTTTTATAAATCTACTAGTGCCTGCACCTGCAACATGTAAGGTAAGTCCCTCGAGGGGGTCAGTACGAAGAATGTACTGAGTATGTAAGGCTATAAGTAAATATATGAGATATAGGAACATTGATGAAATCAAGTACAAGTGAACATGTTACATGAATAAACTACTACAGTGTACAAGTGTGGGATCATGTGCATTACTTCCTTTACTTCATTTCACTTTACTTTACTTCTTCATCATTTATGTGATCATCAATCATGTAATGCCCGGGCCCAACTGATCAGTGGAAAATAATATTGGGATCGTCTCTAGCTAGGCTTATGCCCCTTTGAGATGCCACCCATAAATCAATAAAGCAGGTTCGTCTCTAGCTAGGCTTATGCCCCTTTGAGCTTCCCCCTGTATCCAATAATCATTCGGGATCGCCCCTAGCTAGGCTTATGCCCCTTTGGGTTGTCACCCGTTCTCAACAAGTGTTTATTACTTCAATTCTTTACTTTTGAGATTGATACTTTAACTTGTGAGAGATTGGTACTTTTGCTTATGAGAGATTAATACAATGATAGTCGCAACTGTCTTTGAAGCTTTGGATCAATAATCAATGAGTGAGAAACATGTGAACAAGCATTATTGGACACATAGCCTTCCTGGAAACATAACACTGTTGGAACCATTGGGACATTGATCAATGAACAAGATACATGAGTATAACCACTATTGAAACCTTGGAACATAACCTCATTGGACTTTTGGACCATTACTAATGAATATGAGACATGTGTATAACTATATTGGAACTTTGGACCATAACATGATTGGAATAATGCTATTCAAACTAAACAAGCCCTCTTTACCTCATTACTCTTGTTGAGATAGTTCTCTTAGACTTTACAACATATGACAACTTAAGAACTTCCGCCCATAAATAAGAACTAAGTGGGTCATGATTCGTCTAGGAGTAAAACATATATGACTAACAATATATATCAACCTTAGTTAGAATACTATAGAACCCCTTTGGCATAGAACACTTTTGAAACCTTAGAATAATGGTTGCAGCGTAAGACACATGCGGATATCAACTATTCATCAACTCGAGAGGTGATACTTTAGGACATTCTGAAACTTGTGACATATTAGCCAATAAACATGAGTCGACCAATGGACATGAGTTATGTGATTCACCATTGACCAATGAGTAAGGAACATATGAGTAGCATTAGCCAACTACCGAATACGGAATACCTTAGCGCACTTCGGAATCAAATGAGTACTATGACAATGTGAACACCACATGCTGTAGAAGGATATAGAAGAATAACCTTACATACCTTTACTTCCAAGTACGAGTACACAAGTCTATATATGAACCCCACAGTCCAGCTTCTTACTTATGTTTCACTCTACAATACAAGTCCACAATGAAACTCTTGTTAACGATCATTTACCGTATAAGTGTACAAAATGACAATGAACTATATGACCGCCATATAACTCCATTTCACTCCTTACAATACAACTCACTGTATTATCATACCAACAACACCTTAATAGTACACACACTGACCAAGAGTTCGTATAACAATAACATTTCGCATCACACTTACCCTTTATGCCTTCTCATTTCCATTCCGTCACATTTACGCTTATCAATTTGACTCATAACAACATATGAACAACCATAAAAATTTAATACAGTCCAACATGCCTTCATACGACATTTTAAAGTCATTAAAACGACATCCCAAATTGATAATTACATCCATGAAGGGTATAGGGGTTTCGGGGGGCCAAAGGGATGCAAAAACAAGCAATTCGGAGTTCTGGGCCGATCCGCTAAGACACTATCGCCCGCAGGTGGATGACCTGCGTCTGCAGGTGACCTTTGGCAGTAGCCAGAGGCAGCTGCGCCCGCAGGTGCTTCGTCTGCGAGGGCGGGTGCCCGTTTTGGTTCGAAATGGTCTTTTTGGGATCTTTTTATGCAATGAATGGTCCATGATCATAACCAAACTTATTTTAACATATTTTTGATCATATAACATTCCAAAAACCAGCCATGGTCTCACAACACACATAACATCACCAAAACAACACTTTACGGCCAATCCACCACCAAAACCATAACCAATTTCACAATAGAAATTCCAAATATTATACACCATGACCAAACAAGGGGAGAATATAATCACATCTCACATGAAAATATTGAACCCATAAAATTCATTTTCTTCAAGACCACAAGCCCATGTTCAAGTTTACAAGGCAAAACCATCCTCCGAATTAACAAACACATACACTTCACACATAGTGAACTTCTCACACTCCACCAACATAACCAACATAGTATAAATCATTTTCCATGCATAAAATATATTAAATCATGAGAGTAAACACTTACCAAAGCTTAGAAAAGGATGATCTTTACCAAAGAGAAAAGGGTGCCTTAGGGTTTGGAGTTGAGAGAAATGGGTTTGGAAATATCTCAAAAGGCATGTGTACGTGTTTGTATGAATAAAAATATCATACCTTTATGTATTTATATAGTACTCATGGTTATCCTTAGCCATTTGGAACCAATAATTGTTTTGGTCAAAGGAAGAATGGATCATGTTTTGCCCCATTGGGCCTAATCTTTTTGTTCTTGTTTTGGGCCTCATTTGGCCCATTAACAAATTGTAAATTGAGCCCACCAATTGGATGAATAACTCCTCATATATACATATATATCCCCCAAGTCACGCTTATCCATCTCTTGTCATTAAATGCTTGCTTCAAATGGAAGATTGGAAGAATGGGTCAATTTCCATGTTGGGCCATGTCTTCTTATTACTTTTGGGCTTTAGTTTGAGCCCAATGATACAAGACTTATTCATACCCAAAAATTAATGTATAATTCATCAAATCTCCCATGTTTTACTAATTCCATAAATGTACACGTAGTCGTAGCGGTTTGACAACATACGGGTGTTACACCTCCTACAAAGGTCTAATCCCATGTACTAGGCCCAATATCAATTGTCTCATTAATAACATTACAAAATTCATACTTTGACTCTCGACACTTGCGTAACCATTGTTCAACGTTGTCATGTAAGGTGCAGTTGGTACGGGGTGTTACATTCTTCCCCCCTTAGGAACATTCGTCCTCGAATGTTAACAACGACGTCTCATGTGTAACAAATGCATCTCTATACATATACTCCTTGAAATACTTACTTAGTTTTTTCTCCACTTTCGCACTTTTGATCTTTTTCCTTCCATTTGGAACAAATATGGGTACTTGGTTTCATTATTTGTTTTCAGCTCCTCGGGTTATCTACTCAACTTACTGATTTCTCCAAGGAACTTTTACGTAAGTTATGTCTTTATTTACGAACCTTTGCACTTGTCGGTCTAGCATAGTCATAGGTCCCTTCCTAGTAGGATCCTCTATAACTTGTACATTTTCAATAAAAGTAATGGATCTCGGCGTATGACTTGTGTTAGCTTGTAGCTACTATTGTACCACTTTAACCTTCTCTATAACTTAGTGAATAAAATCTAGTCCCAAGTAAGGCAGTTCCACTCGCTCTAATCATCCAATTGAGGATTTAAACTTTCTTCTATATAAATCCTTGTAAGATACCATTGTGATACTCGAATAATAGTTATTAGTACAAGTACATTCAGTAAAGGGTAGATGGTCACCCCAACTACTTTTGTACTACAATGTGTAAGCTGGTAACATAACTTCAAGTGTTTGGATGATACGTTCTGCTAGTCCCCCTATTTAGGGGTGGAAAAGTGTACCCAACTTCACTTGTATACCCAAACTCTCTGTATTTCTAACTGTTACCTCATCCAATTGCCGATAACCAATACACATTCACAATGTGCCATTTCTTGTTTGTACAAACAACACTGGTGCACCTTACAAGGACACACTAAGTCTTGCTAGATGACATGTGTATACCATGGGCATCGCTTTGCTGTCCTCAGGATAGAAAAAAAATTTACCTTTCCGCTCAAGGACGGTATTTTGTGGAAGAAAAGGGAACTATACTTTCTTAGCTGGCAATATTCCTGCCATCACAAGAGACCATGCACTTCCTAGTCATTACAACATTACAAATCTTCCATTTCCAGATCATGGTGCATCCAAAGCATGGTGCATATTGATCACTCCCTATTAGATAGAATACCATGCATGCTGTGCTTTTACCATAATGTATTTCCCTAGGTCATATATATATCCGATACATAAAATATTTCCTTAGCTCAACCACCTTTGTTGAATTTTACCATATGTTTTTTTTTCAACTGAATAACACAGGATTTGCATATTGCTCTTCTTTTTCTCAGATACCAATGAAACTTCTGCCACATTTGACACTATAATTCTTTCACCTGACGTTTTATACAAGTAGTGGTGCCATTCACAACTGTTAACTCAAAATCATATGTGGGATAAGTTCTGTTATGCGGAGGCAATTGTCTTAAGACATATGCTATCACATTTATCGTACTGCATGTATACACATTCCATACCAACTTGTAAACCATCACAATATACTGCATACTCTTATGTGCCTTTGGAAGGTACTAGTACAGGTGTAGGAGTCAATTTATCTTTCGTATCTTGCAGAATTTTCTCACATACATCATTCCACCGAAACTTAATTACTTTGTGTTAACTTGGTAAGGGTATTGTAATGGCAGATAAGCTCTCCAACAAACTTTCTGTACTACCCGGCTAAACTCAAGAAAACTACGAATCACTATAGGCGTTGTAGGTTGTAGCTAAATCTTCATGGCTTCTACCTTTGGTATATAGTTCCTTATTCCTTCATCTGATACTATGTGACCCAAGAATGCTACGGAGTTTACCCAGCATTCACCATTAGAGAATTTATGTCTATATCATACGGTCACGAAGAATCTATGACATTTGCCGTAACTAGTTAGCATGGGTTCCTTACGATCTTCGAGTAAACCACCATAACATCTGTAAACTTTGTTACAGACTTGTCTAAGAATGAATTCGTTCTACTCATCAAATTCATGATAACTACGGGTGCATTCGCTAGCCCAATTGACGTACTGAGAATTTATAATAACCTTACCGTGTTCTTAATACTATTCTAGGTATATCATCAGCATTCACCTTTCATTTCATCATTCACGTATTCATTCATTTCAATCATTAGCATCTTTTCACTTTGACCAAGTAGCACATGTATCCCTTAAAGTATCAGTTTCTTTGCCTTCATATAGGCAATAGAGTTACCTCTCGATGTTCCGACATTGTCTATGTAACTTCTTAGCTCGACGCTCTACTGTGGTCTAACATGAAGCCAACCAATCCGTACCCATTATAACGTCCAACTCTACCATGTCCTACTTAATAAAGTCAACCAATGTATCATGATCACCATATTCACTATACAATTACGATATACACCATAGATTCATGATTTCTCCAATTTTCCAGGTGGCCTTTCCGACTTGTTGAGCTAGAATAGCAATGGGTAGCTCTTCCTAGTGACATCCTCTGTACTTTGTATATTTTTAACGGGAGCAACATGAAATAGAACTCTTTTATACACTTTCGTCAAGTTCATATGGCATGCTCTATAGGGAAATTTCCCCTTTCTTTCCAAATCCCATTACCTCGTTCATTAATAACACCTTTCAAAGTGCTTAATCAGCTGTGATCACAACATCTACTATACCATTATCCGACATGTGCCTTTAACTCTAGTAAATGCACCAATAGGTGGAGATAACCTTGACCAGCTTGGTCAGGTGGTGATTTATTCATTCCTTCACCGGCAGGCATATCTACCTGCTTACCTTTTCCTTTATTTCTTCCTGTGATTGGCATTTTACTATACCAAAGAAAATCAATTACCATGGTCAGATACAATGGAACTTACAACACTGGCTCTATTGCATGATCTATAAGTGAAGAAAAGAAACAACATCCTAAATGTCCCGTAGCCTCCTACTTATAAATCTGGTGCACAACACATTGATAAGTAAGACTCTACTCAGACACGACTTTGTAGACACCCTTAGAACGACCTGCTCTTATACCACTTTGGTCACACCCCAAATTCCTATTGAGGCATGATTGATACTCGAAGCCGATAAGGCCCGAGAGAACCAACCTTTGCTCACATACAGTCGTATGCATGCCTATGCCTGAACGTCATTAAATCGCATACCATTTTATGGAAGTCATGTATAACATACTATATATGAAACTTGGCCGTTAGGGCCATCAAGTCAAATGGACATACATCCCGTACATACACATACCCACATACGTCTTGTCTACAAAAGCCTCTAACAGATGCAAATACATAACCATCCTAAAGTCGGGACAAGTCCCCGCTTTATAAAACATTTACAACATCAAAACCAGTGGACAACTGTGATAAGTCCCGAAGCAATTGGGGCTCACCAAAGATCCGTAATTAACCACCAACTATTGTCTTTTTATAAATCTACTAGTGCCTGCACCTGCAACATGTAAGGTAAGTCCCCCGAGGGGGTCAGTACGAAGAATGTACTGAGTATGTAAGGCTATAAGTAAATATATGAGATATAGGAACATTGATGAAATCAAGTACAAGTGAACATGTTACATGAATAAACTACTACAGTGTACAAGTGTGGGATCATGTGCATTACTTTCTTTACTTCATTTCACTTTACTTTACTTCTTCATCATTCATGTGATCATCAATCATGTAATACCCGGGCCCAACTGATCAGTGGGAAATAACATTGGGATCGTCTCTAGCTAGGCTTATGCCCCTTTGAGATGCCACCCATAAATCAATAAAGCAGGTTCGTCTCTAGCTAGGCTTATGCCCCTTTGAGCTTCCCCCTGTATCCAATAATCATTCGAGATCGCCCCTAGCTAGGCTTATGCCCCTTTGGGTTGTCACCCGTTCTCAACAAGTGTTTATTACTTCAATTCTTTACTTTTGAGATTGATACTTTAACTTGTGAGAGATTGGTACTTTTGCTTATGAGAGATTAATACAATGATAGTCGCAACTGTCTTTGAAGCTTTGGATCAATAATCAATGAGTGAGAAACATGTGAACAAGCATTATTGGACACATAGCCTTCCTGGAAACATAACACTGTTGGAACCATTGGGACATTGATCAATGAACAAGATACATGAGTATAACCACTATTGAAACCTTGGAACATAACCTCATTGGACTTTTGGACCATTACTAATGAATATGAGACATGTGTATAACTATATTGGAACTTTGGACCATAAAATAATTGGAATAATGCTATTCAAACTAAACAAGCCCTCTTTACCTCATTACTCTTGTTGAGATAGTTCTCTTAGACTTTACAACATATGACAACTTAAGAACTTCCGTCCATAAATAAGAACTAAGTGGGTCATGATTCGTCTCGGAGTAAAACATATATGACTAACAATATATATCAACCTTAGTTAGAATACTATAGAACCTCTTTGGCATAGAACACTTTTGAAACCTTAGGATAATGGTTGCAGTGTAAGACACATGCGGATATCAACTATTCATCAACTCGAGAGGTGATACTTTAGGACATTCTGAAACTTGTGACATATTAGCCAATAAACATGAGTCGACCAATGGACATGAGTTATGTGATTCACCATTGACCAATGAGTAAGGAACATATAAGTAGCATTAGCCAACTACCGAATACGGAATACCTTAGCGCACTTCGGAATCAAATGAGTACTATGACAATGTGAACACCACATGCTGCAGAAGGATATAGAAGAATAACCTTACATACCTTTACTTCCAAGTACGAGTACACAAGTCTATATATGAACCCCATAGTCCAGCTTCTTACTTATGTTTCACTCTACAATACAAGTCCACAATGAAACTCTTGTTAACGATCATTTACCGTATAAGTGTACAAAACGACAATGAACTATATGACCGCCATATAACTCCATTTCACTCCTTACAATACAACTCACTGCATTATCATACCAACAACACCTTAATAGTACACACATTGACTAAGAGTTCGTATAATAATAACATTTCGCATCACACTTACCCTTTATGCCTTCTCATTTCCATTCCGTCACATTTACGCTTATCAATTTGACTCATAACAACATATGAACAACCATAAAAATTTAATACAGTCCAACATGCCTTCATACGACATTTTAAAGTCATTAAAACGACATCCCAAATTGATAATTACATCCATGAAGGGTATAGGGGTTTCGGGGGGCCAAAGGGATGCAAAAACAAGCAATTCGGAGTTCTGGGCCGATCCGATAAGCCACTTGAGCCCGCAGGTGGATGACCTGCGTCTGAAGGTGACCTTTGGCAGTAGCCAGAGGCACCTGCGCCCGCAGGTGCTTCGTCTGCGAGGGCGGGTGCCCCGTTTTGGTCCAAAATGGTCTTTTGGGGGTCTTTTTATGCAATGAATGGTCCATGATCATAACCAAACTTATTTTAACATATTTTTGATCATCTAACATTCCAAAAACCATCCATGGTCTCACAACACACATAACATCACCAAAACAACACTTTACGGCCAATCCGCCACCAAAACCATAACCAATTTCACAATAGGAATTCCAAATATTATACACCATGACCAAACAAGGGTAGACTATAATCACATCTCACATGAAAATATTGAACCCATCAAATTCATTTTCTTCAAGACCACAAGCCCATGTTCAAGTTTACAAGGCAAAACCATCCTCCGAATTAACAAACACATACACTTCACACATAGTGAACTTCTCACACTCCACCAACATAACCAACATAGTATAAATCATTTTCCATGCATAAAATATATTAAATCATGAGATTAAACACTTACCAAAGCTTGGAAAAGGATGATCTTTACCAAAGAGAAAAGGGTGCCTTAGGGTTTGGAGTTGAGAGAAATGGGTTTGGAAATATCTCAAAAGGCATGTGTGTTTGTATGAATAAAAATATCATACCTTTATGTCTTTATATAGTACTCATGGTTATCCTTAGCCATTTGGAACCAATAATTGTTTTGGTCAAAGGAAGAATGGATCATGTTTTGCCCCATTGGGCCTAATCTTTTTATTCTTGTTTTGGGCCTCATTTGGCCCATTAACAAATTGTAAATTGAGCCCACCAATTAGATGAATAACTCCTCATATATACATATATATCCCCCAAGTCACACTTATCCATCTCTTGTCATTAAATGCTTGCTTCAAATGGAAGATTGGAAGAATGGGTCAATTTCCATGTTGGGCCATGTCTTCTTATTACTTTTGGGCTTTAGTTTAAGCCCAATGATGGAAGATTTATTCATACCCAAAAATTAATGTATAATTCATCAAATCTCCCATGTTTTACTAATTCCATAAATGTACACGTAGTCATAGCGGTTTGACAACATACGGGTGTTACACCTCCTACAAAAGTCTATTCCCATGTACTAGGCCCAATATCAATTGTCTCATTAATAACATTACAAAATTCATACTTTGACTCTCGACACTTGCGTAACCATTGTTCAACGTCATCATGTAGGGTGTAGTTGGTACGGGGTGTTACAAAATAATTATTGCAAAACCATGATGCAATTTCCTCATTAGACTATGAGCATTTGCCTTGAGACGGCAAGGATGATGTCTTAGGTCCATGATAGCAAAAAGTAAATCCTAAGGCCATGAAATGATGTTTGCAGGCCATGAAAATGACGCCGTTATACTATGATGCCTTTGGAGCATGATAAACAGAAAGTAAATCCTTAGTCCATAAAATAATGTCTGCAGGCCATGAAAATGACGCCTTTAGACCATGACGCCTTAGGGTAATTATATAATGATTAAAGGAAGCATATCTGTCTTGAATGACATAATGTCTCGTTGGATGATTTGAGTGGCTTGGCCTGCAGTAATTTGATATAGTTCAGTGGCTTGATGCTTGATTGCGGATTCTGCAGGTGCAATGTAATGTAGACTCTTGCAGGAGCCATGTAATGTAGATTTCTGTGGATGCACTGTGATGTGGACTCTTGCAGGAGTCGTGCATTGTTGATTTCTAATGATGCACTACAGTGTGGACTCTTGCGGGAGCCATGCAATTTTGACCCTTGCAGGAGTCATGCTATGTAGATTTCTGCGGATGAGCTGTGGAGTGAACTCTTGTGGGAGTCATGCAATGTCGACCATTGCAGGAGCCGTGTAATGTTCATTTCTGCAGATGCACTGCAGAGTGGACTCTTGCGGGAGCCATGCAATATTGACCCTTGTAGGAGCCATGCAATGTTCATTTCTGCGGATGCGCTGCGGAGTGGACTCTTGCGGGAGCCATGCAATATTGACCCTTGCAGGAGACATTCAATGTAAATGAGAGAATAGAGTAGCTTAGATGTTTTCCCATGTTGGATGTATAGTGGGTTTTCTTTGATGATGATCATTCAGGTGTTGCAAGGTAGCCGCTGCATTTGTACCTTTTGTTTCTGCACTCAAATAAAAAATGTGAGTTTGTAAATGGGGGAGGTTGATTTGTGCCTCTGCTATGACTGGTGTGCTTCCTCCTTGCTTGACATTGTGGACCGATAATAGGCTTCTTCCGAATTTTCACTAAGGTAGAAATAAAAACAATTTTTTTTTAAAAAAAAAAATCATGTTTCGAAAATGTTTGCTCTTGAAAAAAATGAGAAATGAAAAAGGAAATTAAAATATCATTGAATTATTGATTGTGACACATTTCGAGACAATACAACTTCTTACAAGTGAATATCTTAGAAATTTTTTATCTTCAAAAATTTCTGCCCAGTGTAGATTTGATTGCTTTGGAAGGTGAAGGTTGATTGCTGTGAATTTTGAGATTTCCTCAAAAATTCTGCCCCAATATCCTAGTTGCGCAAATGCTATCCCATGGAACTTTTGAGATCCTCTCAAAAATTCTGCCCCAGTTACATGCTTTAAAGGGAAAATAGGAAAATTTTATTATGATAGGACCGAACTCCAAAGGAGCGCCTATGTATACCTCTTAAACAGGAATCAGGTCAAACGTAGTTCCAATTACAAGGTAAGAAGGCATGAAATAAAGCTTAAACATAATATCTTTTAACAGTATCTAAATTGATGGGCTTGGACCAAACCTTGCCATCCATTTCTGCAAGTATGAGTGCTCCTCCTGTCAAAACCCGATGAACCACATAAGGACCTTGCCAATTCGGTGAGAATTTACCTTTTGCTTCATCTTGGTGCGGAAAAATCTTTTTCAAAACTAACTGCCCGGGCGAGAAATGCCTCGGTTTAAACTTCTTGTTGAAAGCTTTGGCCATTCTATTTTGATAGAGTTGACCATGACAGATTGCATTTATCCTCTTTCCGTCTATGAGTGCCAGTTGCTCGAATCTACCCTGTACCCATTCAGCGTCACTCAATTCTGCTTCCTGAATGATTCTGAGAGAGGGTATTTCTACCTCAACATGTATCACTGCTTCACTACCATAAACCAGAAGATAAGGTGTTGCTCCCGTAGAGGTTCTGATTGTAGTACGATATCCTAGCAGGGCAAAAGGTAACTTTTCATGCCAATGCCTGTAATTATCAATCATCTTTCGAAGTATCCTCTTGATGTTCTTATTGGCAGCTTCCACCGCTCCATTCATTTGTGGTCTGTATGTTGTGGAGTTTCGATGTTTGATCTTGACCTTCTCACATGTTGTTCTCATCAAATCGCTATTGAGGTTGGCACCATTAATTATCTGTGATGATAGACTCAGGTACTCCAAATCGACAAATAATGTGATTTTGAACAAAATCATCTACAACCTTCTTTATGACTGACTTATGAGAAGTGGCTTCAACCCACTTAGTGAATTAGTCAATTGCAACAAGAATAAACCTGTGTCCATTAGACGCGGATGGTTCAATATGACCAATGACATCCATTCCCCAAGATGCGAAGGGCCAAGGGGAGCTAGTGACGTGGAGTTCATTGGGAGGAACTCGAATCATGTCAGCATGAGTTTGGCAATGATGACACTTTTGCACATAGCGAATGCAATCGGTCTCCATAGTCAACCAAAAGTAACCTGACCTCAATATCTTCTTTGCCAACATAAATCCGTTCATGTAAGACCCGCATGTTATATCGTGTATCTCCTCGACCAACCTGGACACTTCCCTAGCTTCGATGCATCTTAGCAAACCCAAATCTGGAGTCCTCCTATACAGGATTTTCCCATTTAAAAAGAATTGATTTGCTAACCTCCGAATGGTATGCTTCTAAGTACTAGTTCCATTCTCTGGATAATCTCCACTTTTCAGATATCCTTGTATATCAGTATACCATGGTTTTCCATCCACTTCTTCCTCTACATGAAAGCAATATGCAAGCTGCTTTTGTATGTGAACGGGGATGGGGTCGATATAATTCTTGTCTGGATGCTGGATCATGGAAGACAAGGTGGCCAAAGCATCTGCGAACTCATTCTGGATTCTTGGAACATGCTTGAACTCTATCTTGCGAAATCTCTTGTGCAACTCTTGTATACAATCTAAGTACGGTAGGAGTTTTGTGTTTTTTGCGGCCCACTCTCGTACTTGATGAATCAATAAATCTGAATCTCCAATCACCAATATTACCTGGATATTCAAATCAATTTCCAAACGAAGCCCTAAAATTCAAGCTTCATATTCAGCCATGTTGTTTGTGTAGGGGAATCTGAGCTTGGCCGACACAGGATAATGTTGACCGGTCTCCGAGATCAGAACGACGCCAATACCTACTCCTTTGAAATTTACCGCTCCATCAAAGAATAGTCTCCAACCATCATATTCATCAGCGATATCCTCCCCTATGAATGCTACTTCTTCATCAGGAAAGTAAGTTTTTAAGGGCTCATAATCTTCATCCACGGGATTCTCGGCCAAATAATTTGCCAAGGCTTGTGTTTTCACAGCTTTCTGCGTGACATAGACTATGTCAAACTTGCTCAATAATATTTTTCATTTAGCTAGCTTCCCTTTAGGCATTGGTTTCTGAAATATATACTTCAGAGGATCCATTTTGGAGATCAAATAGGTTGTGTATTCCGAGAGATAGTGTCTCAATTTATGAGCTATCCCGGTCAAAGCACAGCATGTGCATTCCAGTAAGGAATACCGAGCCTCATATGATGTAAATGTCTTACTCATGTAATAAATTGCCTGCTCCTTTCTGCCTGTCTCATCATGTTGCCAAAGAATGCAACCAAAAGCATTATCAATCAGAAATAAGTATAGTAATAACGGCCTACCAGGTTTGGGAGGAACCAGAATGAGAGGATTTGAAAAATAATCCTTGATTTTGTCGAATGCCTGTTGACACTCTGTCGTCCATTCTATAGCCGCATCCTTCTTCAATAGCTTGAAAATCGGCTTACAAATAATAGTAGATTGAGCTATGAAGTGACTGATATAGTTAAGGCGACCCAAGAAACTCATTACCTCTTTCTTGCTTTTTGGAGGCGAAAGATCCTGAATAGCTTTGATCTTGGCTGGATCCAATTTTATACCTCGTCGACTGACAATGAAGCCTAACAATTTTTGGATAGGGACCCCAAAAACACATTTCGCAGGATTCAACTTCAAATTGTACTTCCTTAGTCTGTTAAAAAACTTTTCCAGGTCGTCCAGATGATTTGATCCCTTTTTGGATTTAATGATGACGTCATCCATATAAACTTCAATTTCCTTATGGATCATGCCATGGAACAGAGCGGTCATGGCCCTCATGTATGTAGCTCCGACATTTTTCAACCCGGAGGGCATAAACTTGTAATAATAGGTTCTCCAAGAGGTAATAAAAGCAGTTTTATCAGCGTCATCATCATGCATTTTTATCTGATAATAATCGGTGAAGCAATCCACAAATGATTGCGTTTCATGCTTGGCGCAATTATCGATTAACAAATGTATATTTGGGAGCGGAAAATCATCCTTCGGGCTAGCTTTGTTAAGATCCCTATAATCCACACAAACTCTGACCATTCCGTCTTTCTTGGGAATAGGAATGACATTGGTCAACCATGCCAGATACTCAGTTACTTGGAGGATACCGACCTCAATTTGCTTCGAAATCTCCTCTTTAATTTTCAAACTCAGATCAGGTTTGTATTTTCTCAGCTTCTGCTTAATAGGTGGACAAGATGGGTCAGTGGGCAACCTGTGGGCTATAATTGACGTGATTAGTCCTGTCATATCGGCATACGACCAAGCAACAACATCCGAGTGTTTCTTCAGAAATTGAATATATTCCTCCTTCTTATCCTTTGGCATATAAATACTAATACGAGTTTCTGTTATTGTCTCAGAATTCCCCATGTTCACTATTTTCGACTCTACAAAGTTTGCCTTGGGTTTATCTTCAAAATCTTCAACCTTACTAACAAATTCCTCGGGCACTTCACTTTCTTCCACCTCTTCTAATTCACTTATATTATGTTATGTAGTCTCATTATGTGTCATAATCTCAGACTCAATATTTTTAAAAGTGATTTTGCTGAAAGAAACAGAAATAAATAATATCAATAAAATAAAAAGAGAGCTTTTATTAATTCAAATAACTTAAAGGTCTTCAAACATAACAAAATAACTAAAAAGATGTAAATTGGCTCGAAATCGAGTCTATTTATTTCAAACAATAATATAAAAATCAAAATCTTCAAATCTACACAAGTGCTCGGCGAGGCCTGGAAGGAGTGGTAGTCCAATTGCTGAGTGTAGCCTTTTGCTCAATATTCTGACTAGGGGCTCCTCTCTCCTCGCTGATGATGATGTAACAATCTTCTCTTTCAGCTTCAGTCAAAAATAAATTCTTCAGACTTTCCAGTATTTCATCTTCACCATCATCGAGAAACCCGGTAGAGTGGAAAATTTGATACAATGACAGCGAAGGATCAAGAGCCTGACCCTCGTCCATGTAGCCTAACCCGAAAGTGTCATTCTTCACAGAAAGGTATATGGGTTCAACTATTCCTTGAAATCTGGCCCCAAGACCCTTACCTAGCTCATATATAGATTTGAGCATTCTCTCTCCTTTAATCTTCCAACTCAGCTGTTCCTCCACATTTCCAACCATCTCTAATGTGTGAAACATTTCTCCATCAAGAGTTTCCTTTCCCTCAATAGCATATACGGGATATCCTCTTTCACCATGTATTACCACCTCTTGGTGATCGTACTCGAATTTGAGACATTGGTGTAGTATGGAGGGGACTGCACCTACCATGTGAATCCATGGACTACCAAGCAAAAGGTTGTGGGAAGCGGGATGTCCATCACTTGAAATGTTACAGGAAAAGTGACGGGAGCCATTACCATGTCTAATGTAATTTCCCCAATAATATCGCGCTGGGAGCCATCAAACGCTTTCACGTTCATCTTCCAATTTTGCATTTTTACCAAATCAACCTCCAAACTTGTTAGTGTATCTAAAGGACATATGTTCAAACCTGAACCTGGTTCAATCAACACTCGAGATACAACCCTTTCTCTGTGCTGCACTGTAACATGCAAGGCTTTATTGTGCGACCTTCTTTCAGGTGGAAACTCATCCTCGTGAAAGGATATCTTGTATGCCTCGAATACCTGCCCGACCATATGGGCCATCTCCCCCCATGTTATACTAGATGGTACATAGGCTTCCTTAACACCTTCATCAGAGCATTTTTATGGTGTTCAGAAGTCTGCAACAGTGTCAGGATGGATATTTGAGGTAGGGTCTTGTTTAGCTGCTCTATCACAGAGTATTCTTTAGCCTGTATTTTCTTCCAAGCACCACTCTCCTCCATTTCTATCACGGGTGGATTGCTTTTACTAGAACTTCCTTGAGTCAAATTTTTCGGTGTATATATTCTCCCAGATCTGGTGATGCCTTGGGCGACGTCTACTTCAGCCACTTTTGCTTTACCTGGAGTATTCTGCTCATAATCCCAAGGAACTGCATGGGAGTTATAACCAATTGGGGAAGCTCTAATGACTGTGAAAGGAGTCTTAGGTACTGCTACCTCAACCTCAAACGGTGCCTGCTTTGGTGTACTGATGGGCGTACCATTTGCCTTTTCGATGAACCAAATAGAGTTTTCCTGGTCTACCAATTTATCAATATCGATCATGTTTACTTGATGATCCGGTAACGAATTGTTGGTAACATTCTGCGTTGGATCTTTCAAATGAATGGCCTTAGTGTAGATCAACATCTGGATCTTGTCCTTCAGAGTATAACATGTTTCTATGGTGTGACCCCTCATCCCAGAATGATACGAGCAAACCTTGGTAGGATCAAAATGCTTGGCTTGAGTATTCTCACGTCCGACAGCAATGGGTGTGACATAGCCCGCTTCCTTAAGTCTTTCGTACAGTTGGGCTATAGGTTCGGCTAAGGGAGTGTTTGTTTTTTCTGGAAATTGGCTCTGGGTCTTTGATTTTGTTGGGGAGAAGGCTGGGGGTTTTGGACATGAGTGGGTTGGACATTATACATAGGGTAAGCAGGGCTTTGGAATTGTGGATGTATTGGATATGGAGTAGGTGCTTGGTATAGAGGGGAATGATATGGCATTGGGGTTTGTATTTGGTAAGGAGATATTGGGTATGGCATTGGAGATTGTGGGTATAAAGGTGGAGTTGTAATAGGAGTTTGGTAATTGGGCACACTTTTTGAAGGTTGGGCTAACATCACTGCACCTACCTCTTTTTTCTTCTTGTTCTCAGCAATCCCTCCAGACTGTAAAGCCTTGTTGGCAGCCTGTAAAGCTTCCAGATTGATAATGCTTCCATTCTTAAGACATTCCTCAAGCATTTCACCTACCCTGATGATTTCGGCAAATATTTTATCCACAACGGTTATCATTTTCTCAAGATATTGCGGCTCCTGCGTGCGAATAAAGTACTCCTTCATTTGAGATTCTTCAATCGGGGGTCGAGCTCTTGCAGCCTCATACCTCCATCTTATAGCATAGTCCCTGAATGACTCATTGGGCTTTTTCTTTAAAGTCTGCATATAGAACCAGCTAGAAGCATTGTCAATGTTTAACCCAAACCGTTCTATAAAATCTGATGCCATATCGATCCAGCTTTTCCATTTCCTTGCATCCTGCTCAATATTCCATGTTAAGGATTATCCAGTGAGACTTCTCATGAACATTTTCATTCTTATTCTCTCGTCTCTCCCAACTCCAGCCAGCTTATCACAATACATACGCAAATGCTCCTTGGGATCTCCAGTACCATTATACAATTCAAACTTTGGAGTTTTGTACCCCTCCAGTAACTCCACATCAGGGTGTACACATAAATCCTCATAACTGAGCCCCCTTGACCCTTTGTTTCCCTCAAGTTGCTTCAGCCTCTCAACCACAGATTGCATCATAGGGTCCTTTTCTGAAGGGTCAGGTGCATATTGAGGGTAGATGAATGGGGTTGTTTCGACATAGGTGGGGTTTAAAGAGTTGCTACCGGATGCTTGGTTGTAGGATGCGTTAGCGAAAGGTGTATGCAGGTAAGTGGGATATTTAGTATTTTGGACATGTTGAGTGTGATATGTGGGATTTGGAGTATTATGGGTATTTTGAGAAAGGGGAAAGTTTTGGATATTTTGAGGAAAGGAATGGTTTTGGATGTTTGGGGGAGGAGGAAGATTTTGGATGTTTTAAGGAGGAGGAAAAAGATTTTGGATGTTTTGAGGAAGAGGGAGGTTTTGGATGTTTTAAGGGGGAGGAAGATTTTGGACGTTTTGAGTTGAGGCCAATTGATGGATTGGGGTAGAGGTTTGGGATTTTACACCAGTATGACCGTCCACTTGTGGTTCGAGAGGAATATTGAGGGTAACATAAAGATTGGCCAAGTTGCGCACTTGCACTAATTCTCCTTGCAGTTCGAGAATCTGTTGTCCCATTCTTATGATAATTGCATTCTGTCCCATGACACTTTCTCCTTTTGTGCTTTTGTCTGCAGCGCTGTTGTTATCTCCCATATTCTCTTTGTCTTTCAAACTTGTAGAAGGAGGAAGAGGAGGAGGAGCCCCTTTTGACCGTGTATGATAGGCCAGAGTGCACAAATCAACCTTTGGGAAAGGGGAAAGACAAAAAACAACAAGATCCAAAATTAGTGCGTTAGTGGCACAAGGAGAATATAACCAACACACATTAGACACATTGTTTGACGTTTCCTGTTTGGGTGCCTCTTTTGAACCAGAGGTGGACCTATCATTGTTTGAGAGATAATTATGTCATAAAATAATGTCATTTGCTCATAAAATAAACCCCAACAAAATTGAAAATTCATTGTCTCAAAAACTGGAAATACAAAGAAATATTAAATAAATAAACTAAATTCTGAAAACATCTTCTTCTTTGTCTTCTTTTTTGTAGGCATCTAAAGCTTTGTCAAAGCGATGGTGGCCGGTCAGGAGGTATGATAGTGCCAGCATTCCTCCTAGGTTTCCCATGCTAAGACACTCTTTGCCTTGTCGATCAAATTCCTCACGAAGTTTTTGTACTTTTTCCTCTACACTTAGAGCGCGTTGCTTCCAAAATTCTAGCTCTTTGCCCATTTCTGCTATCTCATTTGCATTATTATCATGCAATTGGCAGTGTCGAGTCTCAGATTCCAAAGCCCTTTTCTTAAACTTGCGGTATAGGACTTGCGCCTCAGCTTCTTTGTCATTAAACTGTTTGCCCCTTTTAATGCTCGAAGTCACATTGTTTTTCAAGTCAACGTGCAACCATTCAATATAGCCTACTACATAACCTGCTTGATATCTATCTGATTCGATACTTTTTTGGTCCAGAAAAGTCTTCTTGCCCCAAGTTTTGGCAATATCAGTAGCATGTGGAATTCTGTTATTTTGATAATCCACCCGATGTTCATCCATGTTGGTCACCTTTGGTATTATTTGTTTCCTACCTGCTTGCCTCATCACTCTTGCAGGAGCATATGGTTGAAGGCCATGAAGTCCCATCAAAATCAAGTAGACTTGATGCTGATTGTATATCACAAAGTTCGTACTTGGAAACCAGTCAAACATCCATTGAACAGAATCTTTAGTCAAAGCGCTCAGCATTTGTCCCCACTTTTCTACCTCATTGGGTCATTTGATTCTCGCGACCCCCATGGTAACTCGAAATTAATGCGCAACAATATTGTCAGTCCCAGTTGGAGTACGCATTCTTTTCAACCCATGCACTTCTTGAAGGTGTTCGATCAACCATAACTGCAACAACAAATTACATCCTTCAAATCGTCTGGCCCCATTCTTGCAACAACCCAGGGCCCGATAGATATCAGCTAGGATCATAGGTACAATCGCGCACGGGCCTTTGTCAATCCCGTTACATAAAGCATCAACCACCGTGATTAAGCGAGTGTGTATGAATTCGTTCGCCTCATTTGGGAAGACCACCATTCCTAAGAAGTAGACGATAAATGCAAAAACCCTCTTACTTTCCCATGACTTAGGATCAGGGCTCTCTGGTTCATACACTTGTCGACTATGACGGTGTCCAAATTTATCAAACAGATCACTTCCCGGAGTCTTAGATTTCATCACATATGACACCATCTTACTGCCTTGAAGCCCTCACTTGTCTCGAACCTCTTCTAAGGTGACACTTTTTGGAATAATGACCTCCGCTTTAGGCCAACTCTTTTTCGGCAACAAATTCATATCTTCGACCTACCTTCCGATTTCCTCAAGAAGTGGGGTCATCTCAACGTCGCCGAACCTGAACATAGACCTTTTCTCATCCCAAAATGTTGTAGCAGCCTCAATAAGTTCCCTACACGGGGTGACATCCATAAGAGATGGCAAGCTCCCCAATACCTTTCTTACTGCAGCTTGTCCTTCTAAACCCAAGTCTAGCCACCATGACTCCATCTGCTTTGGCATGCACCAAACCATACTGAACCTTGGATATGATGTAGGTGGTGCCATTGAACCTGGAGAACAAAAGGATTAGCCTACCCTACCCCCAAGAGCAAATGACAACCTTTAGACATATTTATCTCTAAAAAATGCACATAAATTATGAGGGCGTCCTTTTCGGGATTGTGAAATCCCTTAGAACTTAGGGCATGGTTTTCTTAGCATAGTATCCTAGGCTTTAAGATGCCTATTCCTTAGTAAAGGAATAGACGGACAGGATCTAGGAACAAGAGTGATTTTGACACGGTTCCCTCAAATGGACAACTTGAGAGTGGGAAGGCTCATGGCTGTCGACGCACCACTGATCGACCAATTCACGAGGCATTTCCCAAAAGGTATTTTTAGAATACGAACGTTCGTACAACCACGCAATCGTTCTTAAAGAAAAAATAAAGGAGGTTCCAAGTGGAAGAAAATATGAGCGGAATGTCATTTGTATATAAAGCAGTAACACATAACAAATAATAGCATGCTTGGGTAATATAAAAATAAACAGATAGGAAAAGAGAGATAAATGCATAATTTAAAGCTAAGAAATTGCATATAAACAAATAGAAGGGGTAAGGAAAGGGATTGGCATGAAAGAAACCAATTAACTTAAGATAATAAAATAATGAGAAAAAGGAACGGGATATAACATGATCAAACATAAAAAAAATAAAAAAAGGTAACAAATAAAACAAGGAGTTAATAATAAAGGAATAGACCCAAATAACTTTTTAAAAATCCCACATAATATACAAAATCGCAATGGTTAGAACCTAAGCGTCCCCAACAGAGTCTCCATGCTGTCGCGCCCCCATTTTTCTCGCGAAAAGCGAAATCCAACGTGACAACTCTTTTTGGGATTATTTAGAGGTGAAGAGTCGCCACCTAACGAATTAAGGTGCGTTAGGGCACCATTCGAGACTAAATTGAGATTATTTAATTAGCCTACGTCAACTAGAAATTCGGGTAAGGGTTCAGGTTACCTCGGAAGGAAGGTGTTAGGCACCTTTCGAGGTCCACAAATGTGGGTCCTGGCCAAATCCATATATTACGTGGAAAAATTCTATGTGATAAGCAAATGTCTATTATTTTATTAACTTAATATTAACTAAGTGTTTAAATAGAAAAAAAAATAGTTATTTATCTAATTAATATAAACCTAAGTAATACACATTAGGAAAAATATATATGAAAAGGAAATAAAATATCAGATAAGCAAGAAGAGAGAAGGACACAATTTATATAACCGAAAGATTTATTTAAATAATAATGAACCTAAACTACTCCAAATAATTGAACATTCAAAATAAGATAAAGAAAATCGATTTAGAAAAGGTCTTATACAAGGAGTTAATTTTAGCTTATTAGGATCAACACCCGGCTTTATTAACGGATGACAATGTCGTCTATCGCATTGTCATATACAGCTCGGGTCGACTTCCATCATTTCTGAATGTTCTACCCACCCCACCTAATTGGTTATTAAGCCTAAAGGCGTTCTAAAGAAAGTGATAAAACTAGCGTTTCCTAAAATGCCTACCCGTCCCAACTTATGTCCAAGAGGCATTGAACGACCTACTATTTTGGGATTTGGTTTTAGACAAGAAGAAACATAGGCTACCTAATTGGACTCGGGGTTTACGTCAAACAAAACAAATAAGACTAGCAATTAGCACATAAAGGTTTCAAGCAAGCCTCTTGATTAATTAAAATTAATTACGTGATGGCATGCTTAAAAGATAATTATTTGTTTTACGGATTAAAACCTATAAGCATGATTTCTAGGCGAGATGTTATTCAGATAGGTCTAAAATTACATAAAATGCAAGATGTTAAGTTGAGAATGTCAAAGATTAGCTTAAGCATGCTAGAAGATAATTTAAATAGGCCGGAGAATTGATTAAGGTTGCTGAAAGTCGGTTGACATGCTGAAAATTAACTAAAAGTGCTAAAAACTTAATTTACAAAATGTTGATAATTAATTTAGTATGATGGAAAGTAATTTAACGTACTGGAAATTAATACTGAAAAGTGATTAAAAAGTTAATATCTTAAATGCTAAAAGTAATTATGCTGGAAATAATTTAAAACTCGCTAGCCGTTATTTTAAAATTGCTGAGAATTATTTAAAGTACTGAAATCAAATTTTTAATTGCTGAAAATTATTTACAATTTGCTAAAAATTGGTTTCTTGGTTGCTGAAAATCAATGAAAATATACTAAAAAATTATTTAAAACTTGCTAAAAATTATGTTAAAGTTGCAGAAAATTACTGAAAAAATTGATTCTTGAATGCTTAAAATTATATAAGCTTGTTGAAATTATTTTAAAATATATTGAAAGTTGATTTTTTTATACTGAAAATTATACAAAAATGCAGGAAAACTAAACTTTTAATGCTGATGATTAAAGATATGCTGAAAATAAAAATTGGATAAGAAGATGCTGAAAAATTATTTAAGATTTGCTAAAAAGTATTTCAAAAGTTGCTGGAAGCTATTTTAAATATACTGAAAATTATTATTATGCTGAGAATTATTTAGAACTTGCTAAAATATTCAACAAGTTGCTGAAAATTGTTTTAAAAAAATGCTAAAAATCGCTAAAAATAATTTTAAATTGCTGGAAATACACAAAAATAATTTTTTAAATGCTGAAAATCATCTAAAACTTGCTAAAAAATTATTTTTTAATTTGCTGGAAATTAGCTTTAATACGTCAAAATTTAATTAAACACGTTTAAATTAAGTTAACACATTCAAAATTGATCCAATATGTCCGAAGGTTAGTTTAAGATCCTAAAACATGATTTCTAGTAGATAAAAAAAATGATTAATTAATTATCCTAGATTGTTTGCCTAAGTGATAAAATAACTTAACTAAGTAACATGAAATTTGTTAAATAATCCTATAGGCATGGTTTCTAAGTGATAAAATATTTAACACATAGAATCCCCACCCCCATAGCATCCCCAATAATTTTTATATTTACGATATAAGTTTATACAAATTAATTACATGCCAAGGAAGAACGGTCAAGAATAAAAAAAAATAAAAAAATAAAAGAAATAAACTAAAGAAAGACGGTTAGGCAGCCCTCTCAAATCCCAGGCAACTCTTCCCTTTTCCTGAACCAAATATCTGTCAAGCACAATAATACATACCAAATTGCAACAAAGAAATCATCCAAGAGGCAAATTGTATTTGTACATATGAACATGTCATTAGTACTACACAAACAAAACAATCAGCTTAAGGCAAAATGACAACCAAAGATGAAGCATTCTGGTTCTTTACGTTGTTTAAGTCAATACAAAATAGCAATGATGCAGGGATAACAGGTCATGTAAGAATTGAAATTGCATTCAAAGAGATACTAACCAGTTGGGCAGAAAAATAAAGTGTGGAATCAGGAAAATAAACACTTGAACAGCTTAAAATAAAAGGCAGACAGAGAGAGTAAAGCCAGGAACTCCAAGTGTAAAGACCTTGCTAGATGAGAACCTAAAATATTTTTTGTATGGAGAGGGTAATGCTTGAAAAAAGTCCCCCTGAATGAATGGAAGAGGAGTCCTTTTTATAGGCCAAAGAGTTTTGAACAATAGCATAAATAAAAGGAAGAATAATATTCTCTAAATCAATTAAGAGAATTGTTGACACCCAATTTTGACCTTCCGATATCCTCCCAGATTGCTATTTTTTTCAAAATATTAATTTGAATTTTTAACTAATATTTTTGTATCAAATAAATTCTGACATTTCGTATTCATTATTTTTAAAGTATGCAATTTATTTTTAGCATTTAATTTATTTTTTTATATATATATATTTGATATAATATATATAATTTACTAATTTAAATATAATATCTTACATAATTTTGTAAATATTTATTAAATTATTTTCGCAAATATGCAGTCTCAAAATTTACAAATACGTAGTCTATTACTATTACTATTATTATTATTATTATTATTATTATTATTATTATTATTATTATTATTATTATTATTATTAGTAGTAGTAGTAGTAGTAGTAGTAGTAGTATAGCATTTCTTAAAATTTGTATTCATAATAGGAGCCTAATTTATTTCAAGCTATTATTATCGTCGATTTCAAATAATATATATGACATCGATATATTTTGTTAGTATTTTATTATACACTTACTAAGTTATTATGGTATTTATAATAGCAGTCTAATTCAATTCAGTTTCCCCTAATTTATTTAAATTTTAGTCATTTTGTACTCAATTTCGTGTCAATTTAAGGAGATAACATCAGTGAAGGTTTAGTGGAAGTATCATTTAGTTGAAGAGGCTACATGGGAGATAGATTCGGACATGCAGAGTAGATATCCCCAACTTTTCAGCAGTTTAGGTACCTTTCTTGCTCTTACGTTTAAGGACAAACGTGTATTTTAGTACTGAATAATGTAACAATTCTCATATTGATTTGTGACTTTTGGTATATTTGATTGTTTTACCCCTCTCTATCATTGTATTATGGTATTTATGATCTGGAGAGTGGGTGATATGATTCTCAAGGTGGTTGGTCAAGTATTATGTGAGTTTTTCATTTTGAAAGGTTTTGAAGTTGGTATAGTTGACTTTCGTCAACATTTGGTGATTTTAAGATCGTATAAAAATTTTGTGAGCTTCATTAGCTTAGAAATATCATTTTTCGATTTGGATTACCTTTATTTAGGTTCTGAGGCATTTGGATGGATTTCGAGTAGTTGGTTGGAAAGAAGTTTATGGCCTAAAGTTGACTTCGGTCAACATCTGTTGATAACAACCTATGTTCGCGAATCTGATGGTTCCATTGAGTCTGAAATGTCAATTTTGATCTATTATTGTAGTTAGATTGTATTCACGGGGTTCTTAATGAATTATGATGGTCCATGTGGTGAATGTTTTTGCCCTAGCTAATTGTTGGTGCACTAGTTCTGTTGAATATGGTCATCACAATCACGATGGAAGGTATGCGGTCGCGAAGAAGACTTTTAAGCAGTCCTAGTTAGGGGTTTGTTGTGCATAACATTCACGATGTAGGGCTTCATGATCTCCATGGGTTGGATTGGGTCAGCCTCATAATCGTGAGTAACCCACCATGATCGCGATGAAGGGTGTGAAGGGCAGATCTTATAATTCTATTTTCAACTCAAAACCTCATAACTCAATTTTTGAATCTTGGAAATTCATTTTTGGGAGATTCAAAAGGTGATTTTCAAGATTTCTTCCCTGGGTATGATTCTTAACACTACTTTTACTTATTTCCCAATTATTATTTCATGATTTCATCTTCAAATCTTGATTTATTAACTTGTAAATTGAGGGGCTTTGGGTAAAGTTAAGAAATAATATTTTGATGATTTTAAGGTTGATTATAACTCTATTTTTGATGAAATTTCAGATTTGAACTCCATAAGTTGTGGATAACTTGACTTTTAAATAAATTTTCAATTTTGCCCTTAGAGGCTCAAAGTTGACTTTGTGTTGACTTTTGGGACCCGAAATAGGAAATATAACAATATGGGTATCAATAGAATATTATTCATTTATAAAACTTGTTCTTGATAGATTAGTATCATTCTAAACCCATTTAGAAGGGGAAAGCTAGTGTGTGACCATTGGTGGCTTGTAGTTCGGCTTTGAGGTAGGCTATGGTTTACCTTTTTTCAAACTTTTCTTGGATGGGGATTTATTGCATAAAGCATGCTATAGGGGTGGGTGAATTAGTGAACTATAGTAGTTAATGAGATGGATTATTATTGTGATTCTCGAATCAAGGCTTATACCACTAAGGTTTTGTGAGATGTAGCTTTCTGATTTGATAGTGAGGGTTGTTGCATGTGTTTATGAGTTGAATGATATCTTGAGACTTTGTGCATACTTGTAGTATATGGATTCATCTTATCATTTGGGGAATGTATATTCATTCATCTCTTGGATCATTGAATTGTACCATTGGAAACACTGATCTGAAAGAAAATGAACCATATTTTATTGTTTTGGTCAGAGGTAGGATACTAGACGATGGGATATGATACCTTCTATTGATTTAGTCTGAGGTAGAATGCCAGAAGGGTTTTATGCATTTAAGAAAGGATTTTGTCTAGGGTATATGGACCTCGCCAGTGCCCTATAGGTCCCACCTCACATCATACCATTGTGAAGGGGTGTATACCAGTAGGCATTGGGCAATGCATCTCATTACATATCATTGCATTGCATAATCCCTTACTTATTGCTGTGTTTTGAGGTGATTCTTAGTGATCTATTGATCTTGAACTACTGAACTTTTCTGCGTGCAGGGTTAGATATAGTATTCTTTGTTTGATATAATATCTGCTTGATCTCAGTCGGTCTATGATTCCTACTGAGTACTCGTGGTTGTACTCACTCCTACTTTTCTGCATCATTCTGATGTAAATTCTAGTGTGAGTTGTCAGCGCGACCCTTGATCATATAGATTTGCTGTTTTTGAAGTTGTGGTGAGCTCCTATGTTCGGGGATTGTTCCAGTTTCTTCTATATTTTATTGTCTTATTTACTTTTTATCTTTGTCTTTTGGTTTGTCACATTCGGCTTAGGCATCGCTCTTGTATTTGTGACAGTTGAGTCTAGGAATATTGTGATGTATTGTTTCACTTCCCTTTGAGTTTGTTTGGAGTTATTATCAGTTAATCATATCAATGTTTTATTATTTGCCTTTATTTTAAGTTAGTGTTTGTTAAGTTTGGATTACCTACATGGTTGGATTGAGATAGGTGTCATCACAACCCTTGTTATTTTGGGTCATGACACTCTATCATGGTTTCAACCTTGAGATTCAGAGGTTGAGGTTGCTTGATCCCAGAGCCTACCGAATCTCTTATATCTTTCATTCATGTTGTTTTTTCTTATTCTTGAGACGTTTCAGACTCTTGGTTGTGTTGTTATTATTCTTAGAGGCTTGTACTTGATGACTTTCAGTTCTTGGGAGGGTTTTTTATTTAGTGGAGACTTGTTTTATTGTGATTCTCCTTCACATATTTACTTTGTTTATTCATTGTTGAGTTTTGAGTTGGCTTATCAATCACGGGGGTCAGATAGGAGTCATTACGACTCAAGTTTTGGATCGTGATAAATGGTCACATAAATTGTTACATGAATTATTCTATATCATAAAAGATTGAAAATTTTCTTTAAATTTTTCCATTTGACTGCACCTAAATGCTCAAATTTACTCTCCACCTTTAATTCATCACAAAAATTTTTATATAATGACCAAATTGCTCAATTTAAATTTATCAGTATTGGATAGTTTGATCCATACATAGCACAGAATAATATAGCTAGTATTTAATAGGCATATATTGAATGAGATCGAAATATATAATAGGTAGAAACCTCTATTGAGTTGAGATAGCTAAGTGAACTTCAAGGGGTTGTTTTTATGGGATAAAATAATTTCAATTTGAATGAGAAAATTTCACGACCTGAGTATACACCCTGGAAGTGACACGGTATGTCACGACCCAATTTTTCAGGTCATGATGGAACCTACCATAATCCGCCAGTAGGTAAGTCAATTCATAGTCCGGAACAACTAGTATTAAACTATCAAGAAAAAGAAAGAAAGCCGCGGAAAATAATTCAATAAAGAGAACAAAACAAAGAAATAATTCCAAACTTGGTGAAGTTAGTATAAGAGCTTATAATATAACAGGGGTACAAAATAGAATACAGAGCAAATATATACACAACCGTATCTGAAATACAAAAATAGTGATCCGTCTAACAATAAGAGGGAGAGCAGGAACACTCCGGACGTCAGGAGGTCACCCCTAATCTCTAATCCATGCCTGCTCCATACGATGCACACATCAACAATGAGAACTCGTACTATGATCTGCAGACTACAGAAGTGTAGTATGAGTACCAAACACATGGTACTCATTAGGCATCGGCTGATTGAGCTCCAAATATAATGCAGGTATAAATAACATGTAAAGCAGGAATATAAAACAAGCAACTATCTACAAAACTACGCATAATAATACTAATGAGGCGACAAGGATAACCTATCATGACTACAAATAATTCGGGACAAGGCGCAATACCATAAGTAGCTAGCCAATATACAACAGTAAAGTGAAGAAAGAGATATACCATATACAATAGTCGAGTGAAGGAATGTATATACAATGTATAATATTAGTAGGAAAGAAGAAAATGGTATACAAATCATGACTAGGGAAGAGAGTGTGTGTGTAATATATGTATATGTATATATATATATATCAATGTTATACTGACAACCAAACCCGAAAACTACTACTCTGAGGGAACTAATCTACCTCAATGGGAACATAAAGAATAAAGGATCTAACGCTAGCATAATCAGGGTCTCTCTCTCTCTCTCTCTCTCTCTCTCTATCTATCTATCTATATCTATCTATCTATCTATCTATCTATCTATCTATCTATCTATCTATCTATCTATCTATATATATATATATATATATATATATCAACGCTATACTGACAACCAAACTCGAAAACTACTACTCTGAAGGAACTAGTCTACATCAATGGGAACATAAAGAATAAAGGATCTAACTCTAGCATAATCAGGGTCTCTAATTGACATGCTTAATTATAAGATGATCTAACAATAATAAACCTCACTATAATATGAGAAAAAGGATCAGAAACATACCGACCACCTCGAGTACCAATCTATAACCAACTGCCACGAGCTATGCAACAATAACCAAACAATAAGTAACCGGATAACCCAGACAACCAATAACCCCAAGCGGGCCCCTATAAGCCCGGAGAGGCACAAGCAAGCAATCAACAAACAATACTCATAACTTGTATCTATACAGACCCTCATAAGACTGATAGATACAAGCACCAAACAATTATACTGGTGATAGGTAATGCATATTAATGAATGAGTGCAAGTATAACCCTGTACCATCAACCAATCAAGTGCCATAGCGTACTAAGTGTATACACCTCCTCTATCTCAGTAGATCGCAAAGGTAGGACTTACGGTAACCATCCTTCTCCGATACTATGGCTCATCGGACGAAGGAGCCCATAGGGGACTCGGTGTATCGTACACACTGCCTGATCCCGAACCATGACTTCTATAATCCATCATACAAATCTACTTCATCTAGTACCGAAGAGATATATAAAATATAATAAGAAATATCGGACTTGAACTAGAACTGAATAAGTGTATGTCTGTAAATCCATTGCCCGAGATCGAATTCGAAACTAAAACAGTATAGTAGTAAAGAAAAGGTCTGAATCTACCTTGAACAAAGTGAATAAGTAGCAGTAAAAGAGAGTAGATCAATAATGGACCAGAATCAGCCTCGGTCTAATTTCAAAACTAATATGCTTAGTTTAAAATGTCATAATTCAATAATAAGGGTGGTACGACTTCCGTTTCTAAAGAATCAATTTTAAAAGTAAAAAAATGGGAATAAATCCCTTTTTAGAAAATAGTAGTAAAATAAAGGTTTTAACAGGAATCGTACCACTAAATAAGCATAAATGTGTTTAAATATATGCATGCCATCACCAGTATCCAAACAATACAATCGTAAGAATCTAAGCGTCTATAATTACAACCATATCCTTTCAAAGGATAAAATATTAACCTGGTGTTCAATTGGTATAGTAATCACAGCCTCAGGCCTAACAATATATGTAACTCAACAAGATACTAGTACCATAAATCGGGATACTAAGGTAAACAAGAGCATAAAGCTACTAGGAGGGTCTAATCGGGGGAAATCGCCCAATTTACTATGTAATATGGTAAGTTTATACCTAGGGATCCTTCATGTCAGCTATGACTAAACAAGTCTATAATCTGGTGTAATAGAATCCTACAACCATAATGGGTATTCTAGGCTAAGGCTCGAATTACATTTCTATTCTAAATCTCCTGAATGGGTCAAGTCATGACATCGCTAGGTATAAACCTATCCTATAATCCCTAACTACCATGCAATCTATATATTACACCATCTCATAGAGAAAAGTAGACCGAAGCCTACTTGGCCGCAACCTCGAACCGTCCACGAACCGCTAGTCTATGCTCCACAATCCCGAAATGTCGTCACACTATCAAAATCATAATCCATGCATTAATACGGGTAAAATTAAACCCATATTGCAATATAAAAGTTCAGCTGAGAATTAAGGCCCAAAGCAGTAGAAACCAATACCATATGCCGACGGACTACCCTCCGAGCATTTAGCTAATAAAATCTCTCTAAACTGAAGAAAACTGAGCCAGTAGGTACTAGGTAGGCTTAGTCAGCCCATCGATGAAAGCTCAAGTGGATCAAAACCTCGAAACAAGGCTGCAACCAAGTTAGGAAATCCATAGCTATAATCTCAACACTGAAGCTAAACTACTCGATCTCAACTATCCAAACTAATTCTGTTGTCGAGTAGGCATCCATACTCCAAAACCTATCACAACTTTCAAGCCGTCATTCAAAAGAGTCAAAATCATAACTGGAACCAACAAGTCTTCACTAGGGTCAAATACCCAAATAAATCTCACTATCAGAAACTAAGCATACATCCAACGGTTCCCACAAGGGCTGAAACTAAAATATTGCCGAAGAACAGACTCACAACTAAGGAGAACCATAGGCTAGAGATACGAGCAATCAAATCCATATCCGCTGAGGGCATAACCAAGAAATTACCAAGGCTGCAAGGAGTACTAATGGTAGCCAAATCTCGAGCAACTCAGAAAATGCCATCTTAGCCTAAATCTAGTCAAACCAATATTGAACTGAGAAATTTCTGAATTCACCCATTTGAACAAATCATCGTCGTGCCCCATTTTTCTCGCGAAAAGCGGATCCAACGTAACAACTCTTTTTGGGATTATTTAGAGGTGAAGAGTCGTCACCTAACGAATTAAGGTGCGTTAAGGCACCATTCGAGACTAAATTGCGATTATTTAATTAGCCTACGTCAATCAGAAATTCGGGTAAGGGTTTAGGTTACCTCGGAAGGAAGGTGTTAGGCATCTTTCGAGGTCCACAAATGTGTGTCCCGGCCGAATCCATATATTACGTGGGAAAATTCTATGTGATAAGCAAATGTCTATTATTTTATTAACTTAATATTAACTAAGTGTTTAAACAGAAAAAAAATAGTTATTTATCTAATTAATATAAACCTAAGTAATACACATTAGGAAAAATATATATGAAAAGGAAATAAAATATCAGATAAGCAAGAAGAGAGAAGGACACAATTTATATAACCGAAAGATTTATTTAAATAATAACGAACCTAAACTACCCCAAATAATTGAACATTCAAAATAAGATAAAGAAAACCGATTTAGAAAAGATCTTATACAAGGAGTTAATTTTAGCTGATTCGGATCAGAACCCGGCTTTATTAACGGATGACAATGTCACATATCGCATTGTCATATACAGCTCGGGTCGACTTCCATCATTTTTGAATGTTCTACCTACCCCACCTAATTGGTTATTAAGCCTAAAGGTGTTCTAAAGAAAGTGATAAAACTAGCGTTTCCTAAAATGCCTACCCGTCCCAACTTATGTCCAAGAGGCATTGAATGACCTACTATTTTGGGATTTGGTTCTAGACAAGAAGAAACCTAGGCTACCTAATTGGATTCGGAGTTTACGTCAAACAAAACAAATAAGACTAGCAATTAACACGTAAAGGTTTCAAGCAAGCCTCTTGATTAATTAAAATTAATTACGTGATGGCATGCTTAAAAGATAATTATTTGTTTTACGTGATTAAAACCTATAAGCATGATTTCTAGGCGAGATGTTATTTAGATAGGTCAAAAATTACATAAAATGCAAGATGTTAAGTTGAGAATGTCGAAGATTAGCTTAAGCATGCTAGAAGATAATTTAAATAGGCCGGAGAATTGATTAAGGTTGCTGAAAGTCGGTTGACATGCTGAAAATTAACTAAAAGTACTAAAAACTTAATTTACAAAATGTTGATAATTAATTTAGTATGCTGGAAAGTAATTTAACATACTGGAAATTAATACTGAAAAGTAATTAAAAAGTTAATATCTTAAATGCTAAAAGTAATTTAATATGCTGGAAATAATTTAAAACTCGCTAGCCGTTATTTTAAAATTGCTGAGAATTATTTAAAGTACTGAAATTGATTTTTTAATTTCTGAAAATTATTTACAACTTGCTAAAAATTAGTTTCTCGGTTGCTGAAAATCACTGAAAATATACTAAAAAATTATTTAAAACTTGCTAAAAATTATGTTAAAGTTGCTGAAAATTACTGAAAAAATTGATTCTTGAATGCTTAAAATTATTTAAACTTGTTGAAATTATTTTAAAATATATTGAAAGTTGATTTTTTTATACTGAAAATTATACAAAAATGCAGGAAAACTAAACTTTTAATGCTGAAGATTAAAGATATGCTGAAAATAAAAACTGGATAAGAAGATGCTGAAAAATTATTTAAGACTTGCTAAAAAGTATTTCAAAAGTTGCTGGAAGCTATTTTAAATATACTGAAAATTATTATTATGCTGAAAATTATTTAGAACTTGCTAAAATATTCAACAAGTTGCTGAAAATTGTAAAAACAAAATGCTAAAAATAATTTTAAATTGCTGGAAATACACAAAAATAATTTTTTAAATGCTGAAAATCATCTAAAACTTGCTAAAAAATTATTTTTTAAGTCGTTGGAAATTAGCTTTAACACGTCAAAATTTAATTAAACACGTTTAAATTAAATTAACACATTCAAAATTGATCCAATATGTCCGAAGGTTAATTTAAGATCCTAAAACATGATTTCTAGTCGATAAAAAAATGATTAATTAATTATCCTAGTTTGTTTGCCTAAGTGATAAAATAATTTAACTAAGTAACATGAAATTTGTTAAATAATCCTATAGACATGGTTTCTAAGTGATAAAATATTTAACACATAGAATCCCCACCCCCATAGCATCCTCAATAATTTTTATATTTACGATATAAGTTTATACAAATTAATTACATGCCAATGAAGAACTGTCAAGAATTAAAAAAAAATAAAAATAAAAGAAATAAACTAAAGAAAGACGGTTAGGCAGCCCCCTCAACTCCCAGGCAACTCTTCCCTTTTCCCGAACCAAATATCTGTCAAACACAATAATACATACCAAATTGCAACAAAGAAATCATCCAAGAGGCAAATTGTATTTGGACGTATGAACATGCCATTAGTACTACACAAACAAAACAATCAGCTTAAGGCAAAATGACAACCAAAGATGAAGCATTTTGGTTCTTTACGTTGTTTAAGTCAATACAAAATAGCAATGATGCAGGGATAACAGGTCATGTAAGAATTGAAATTGCATTCAAAGAGATACTAACCAGTTGGGAAGAAAAATAAAGTGCGAAATCAGGAAAATAAACACTTGAACAGCTCAAAATAAAAGGCAGACAGAGAGAGTAAAGCCAGGAACTCCAAGTGTAAAGACCTTGCTAGATGAGAACCTAAAATATTTTTTGTATGGAGAGGGTAATGCTTGAAAAAAGTCCCCCCGAATGAATGGAAGAAGAGTCCTTTTTATAGGCCAAAGAGTAGTGAACAATCGCATAAATAAAAGGAAGAATAATATTCTCTAAATCAATTAAGAGAATTGTTGACACCTAATTTTGACCTTCCGATATCCTCCCAGATTGCTATTTTTTTCAAAATATTAATTTTGAATTTTTAACTACTATTTTTGTATCAAACAAATTCTGACATTTCGTATTCATGATTTTTAAAGTATGCAATTTATTTTTAGAATTTAATTTTTATATATATATATATATATATATATATATATATTATAATTTACTAATTTAAATATAATATCTTACATAATTTTGTAAATATTTATTAAATTATTTTCGCAAATATGCAGTCTCATAATTTACAAATACGTAGTCTATTACTATTACTATTATTATTATTATTATTATTATTATTATTATAGCATTTCTTAAAATTTGTATTCATAATAGGAGCCTAATTTATTTCAAGCTATTATTATCGTCGATTTCAAATAATATATTATGACATCAATATATTTTGTTAGTATTTTATTATACACTTACTAAGTTATTATGGTATTTACAATAGCAGTCTAATTCAATTCAATTTCCCCTAATTTATTTAAATTTTAGTCATTTTGTACTCAATTTCGTGTCAATTTTAGCCTAAATGGATTTTAATTTGAGACCCAAATTGAAATTCCCAACCCAATTTGGACCCTGATTTGACCCATCCTGATCTGTTAAATTACAGCCTTTGATCTCCTGTGATCAACGGCTAAGATCAAAACATTTTTTCTTTCCTTTTTAATTAAAATCTACCCCCAAACCCTAAAAAATTTATTTTCTCTCCTCTACCTTCTCTCCTCTAAGCCGCCACCCCCTCTACTGTCACGACCCCATTATTTGAGTCATGATGGCGCCTACCGTAACCCACCGATAGGCAAGCCAAACCCTAGCCCGGAGCGACAAGCGACGGGCTAACGGGCGGAATCTCATAAAACAGAGAAGAAGTGAAAGTACCCACATTTATAAACATGCTATAACGCTAAAGACAGAATTAGAATGTGTGTCAAGAACCCCTCCCAAGACCTGGTGGGGTCAGTACAGGAGCCACTACTAAATACCCAAAATACAAGACAGAAACCAAATATGTATAACAAGTACAATAGTCTTGAGAGCAAAAGACTATACAGTAGAAGATGGAGTAGGATCTGCCTCGGACGTTAGTAAGCTCACCCTGCTCCGAAATCAGTGCTGAGAAAAGAGTCACGTCAAAACAGTCGACTGGTGCCTGGATCTGCATCAGGGAAAAAGATGCAGAAGTGCAGTATGAGTACCGGGGCAACGGGTACTCAGTAGGCATCATCGGCCGACTGAGCTCAAAGTAATATAAGCAAGCTAAAATGCGAGGGTGCATGCTAAGTCTGGGGTATAAGTAATAAATACATAAGTAACTGCCGAGGCGTGTAGATATGCTTAGGAAATAAATAAATGTGATACCGAATACTTGAGTAAATAAATGCGTATGTAAACACACAAGTTAAACATAACCTATCTGGGCCCCCATAAATCCGATAGGCACACGGAAGAAAACAATAACCCAGCCTGGCCCCCATAAACCGGCGGGACACACAAAAATAGTAAATGCATAGTCACCAGTGTCTCGAAGTTGTATCAGTATCCAGTAACCACAATAACCAACAAGAGTGCACCGGGCTTGAACCGGCACCAATGGGTAATAACAAGAGGCCAGACGCCGGAGTCGAACCGGAAACAGTGGGTAATAACAAGAGGCCACATATATATCATATCTGCCGGACTCGAACCGGAACTCATAAAACAACAGTATCATGATCACGGTACCCAGTACCAAAACTCTCCAATCATATCATAATCAGATGCCGGACTCGAACCGGAACTCATAATAATCAGTGGCCGGACTCGAACCGGAACTCATAGTGTACCACAATCCGGGGCCGGACTCGAACCGGAACACCCAATAGTCAATAACCAAAATCATCATACCTGAATCAGTAGTCGGACTCGAACCGAAACTCATCATAGCCAGTAACCAGAACAGAATCAAATGTCATATCATATCAGATAAACGGGGAACGCCCTAGTTCCAAGTCAATACTAGTTTATGGGTACAGAAGCTAACCCCACAACATGTTGCAAGTCAATCTCGGGGTCCTTCTAGGTCAAATATCTACTATAAGAAATATGTATATACAAGTCTGAGTATACATCATAAGTCATGGAAAGGTAGGTCCGTATTCTAAATCAAACTAGCCGATCCCGGTCAAATACGGTGCTATCAGGGACTAATAAGGCTAAACAGGCCAACCGGGTATAATCGGGGTGACTCAATCCCGTCATAACCCTAATAGTCATATAGGGCTTATCTAAGCCCAAAGATGTCAAAGTTTCGACAAGTCGACAAAAAGGGTAACGGGGCCCGCTATCGGGTCCCGAGAACCAGGTCTGGTTATACTTGTCTAAGTCTGTCTAAGCCTGGACTAAGGTCCAACAATAACATTCCCAGACTAGCAACAACAACAACAATACTATCCGACCCCAAATAGGTCATCTGTGGGGTACCACGAGGATAACAGGCCTGGAATATATATCCGAATAGCCCTATCCGGCCTAGAAGGCCTAAATCACAGCAAACCACCACCACCAAGTCTATAGTACCAGCCCACAATACCAGCACAATAGCATACATATATCACACATAAGCCCAATCTAAGTGCAAAGGAAGGTAAACCTAGCCTACCTGGACGCCTGCCGCGAACCTGCCAAGAAAACCAGCTAAATAGGAGCCTTTCCCTTTCGAGAGGCCTCAGACTGCTGCCAAACTACCAAAATAATAAACTACATGTCAAAACATGACTATTGATACCCATATTGCATTAGTTCGAAAAATGTCCGAACAGTCCACGTGGGGCCCACTTGCGGTATCACAAAATTAAAACCGTCACAGTGTCCCAAATAACTCTGTGACCAATAGTCACAACAGATGTTATCCAATCCGAGCTCATATTAAGCTCTAAATAAGCACCAACAATACCAACGTATAAGAAAACTACCGTAAATAAAATAAAACTTACCAAAATAACGATTATTACACGTCCACAAACACTTTCCCACTAGAACCCGAGCTTGAATAACTTGATGTAGGTAATAAATTTATGAAACATCAAAAATGTTTTTATCTGAAATTCTCTTATCAAAGTATATATGGTCTTCATTTGGTAAGTGACGTGAATGAACAAAAAATGAATGCAAATGTCACTTGAAACAATATATGTCACTTAGTTGCTAAATGCACTAAGTTGCTGCCACCAATACACTTGTTGTATGCTTTCCTCCACTTCCACGTGTGAAGTGGAGGTGTTTAATACCTCACTCCTATATATCCCACTTGTGTATATTCGGGTATTGCATAGGTCCGTGGTAAAATAAATATAATATTTTGAATATACCATAATTAATAAAAAATTATTTCTAATAAAACCTCTATAAAATAATAATATTATTTTAACATATTTAGATTTACTATCTCCACTTAAAATATTAATAAATTATAAAACTATTATAAAATAGTATAGATATATCATAACTAAAGAATTTTATAAATTTCAAAAACATTTTCGAAAGGTAATTAACTATGTCATTTTACCAAATTTTAATTTAATTTAATATTTTACAACCTGCTCGGTCTAAATAATATTCTCAAACGAACTGCCCGGGAACCGGACTGTCAGTCCCAGCAAGTCATAAATAACTTGGGGCAGTTATAGAAAAGCTCTAAACGCTGAGAACACACAAAAACGAGGGAAATGACCGGGAAGGTCATTACAATATCCACTACTAAAAGGACTTTCGTCCGCGAAAGTCAAGAATAAGCACGTACCTGAAGACGTGAACAAGTAGGGATACTGGGCTCGCATGTCACGTTCAAGCTCCCAAGTTGCCTCCTCAACCGGACGGTGACGCCATTGTACCTTAACCACTGGAATGTCCCGGGAGCGTAACAGTCTGACATCTCTGGCTAAAATGGACATAGGCTCCTCCACAAATGCTAACTTCTCGTCTAACTGAACCGAGTCCCACTGAAGCACATGTGACTCATCTGGAATATATTGTCGTAGCATAGAAACATGAAATACTGGATGGATAGCTGAAAATACCGGAGGTAAAGCTAGCGCATAAGCGACCTCTCCAACTGTCCGCAAAATCTCAAAGGGTCCAATATATCTGGGGCTAAGCTTACCCTTCCTTCCAAACCGCATCACGCCCTTCATGGGCGATACTCGTAAGAAGACCCTATCACCCACCCTGAATTTCAATGGACGACGTCTACGGTCAGCATAACTCCTCTGTCTACTCTGAGCTGTCCGCAGCCTGTCCTGAATCACTCGAACTCGGTCCAAAGATTCTCGGAGCAAATCTGTGCCACGAGGATTGACTTCTGAAGTTTCAAACCAGCCAACTGGAGATCGACACCGTCTGCCATATAAAGCCTCAAACGGAGCCATTTGAATGCTGGAGTGGAAGCTATTATTATAAGCGAACTCGGTTAAAGGCAAGAACTGATCCCATTGACCCCCAAAGTCTAACACACAAGCGCGGAGCATATCTTCCAATACTTGAATAGTCCGCTATGATTGTACGTCGGTTTGAGGTTGAAATGCAGTACTAAGGTCCACTTGAGTACCCAATTCTTCTTAGAAAGTCTGCCAAAAATTGGAGGTAAACTGAGACCCTTGGTCTGAGATAATATCTCCAAATTCGCAGTGCAAACACAACTTCTGCTAACTCCAAATCATGAGTGGGATATTTACACTCGTGCACCTTCAGCTGCCTCGATGCATAAGCAATGACACGACCCTGCTGCATCAAAACACATCCCAAACCAATACAAGACGCATCACAATACACGATAAAACCCTCTCCCTCAACTGGAAGAGTCAACACAGGGGCAGAAGTAAGTCGATCCTTGAGTTTCAGAAAGCTCGCCTCGCAATCCTCAGACCATTGCAACAGAACATCCTTCCTGGTTAGTCTGGTCATAGGAGATGCAATAGACGAGAAGCCCTCAACAAATCGCCTATAGTACCCTGCCAACCCACCAAAATTGCAAACTTCAGTAGGTGACGTGGGCCTAGCCCAACCTTGAATAGCCTCAATCTTCGCTGGGTCTACCATGATACCGTGTCTGGACACAACATGGCCCAAGAAAGCTACATACTCAAGCCAGAACTCACATTTTGAGAACTTGGCATACAGCCGATGATCTCTCAAAGTGTGGAGCACAATCCTCAAATGCTGCTCATGCTCCTCGTTACTCCTCGAATAAACCAAGATGTCGTCAATAAACACAATCACAAAGGAGTCCAAGTATGGCCTGAATACACGATTCATCAAATCCATGAAAGCTGTGGGGCATTAGTCAATCCAAAAGACATCACCAGGAACTCATAATGGCCGTACCGAGTCCTGAAGGCTGTCCTTGGGATGTCCTCAGCCCTAATTCTCAACTGATGGTATCCAGATCTCAAATCTATTTTTGAGAATACCGCTGCACCCTGAAGTTGATCAAACAAATCATCGATACGAGGCATAGGATACTTATTCTTCACAGTTACCTTATTCAACTGCCTGTAATCAATACACATGCGCATAGATCCATCCTTCTTCTTTACAAACAGAACTGGAGCACCCCACGGAGACACACTCGGCCTGATAAAACCCTTCCCCAGAAGGTCCTGGAGCTGAGTACTCAACTCTCTCAACTCAGCAGGAGCCATCCGATAAGGAGCCATAGAAATAGGTCGGGTGCCCGGCTCGAGGTCAATAATGAACTCTATATCACGCTCAGGAGGAAGGCCAGGTAGGTCAGTCGGGAATACATCAGAAAACTCACGAACAACAGGGATGGAGTCAAGCGATGGACTCTCAATACTAGCATCCCGAACATAAGCAAGGAATGAATCACATCCCCTCGACATCAATCTACGAGCCCGAACATATGAAATAGTCCCTGTCGGTGTGCGGCTAACAGAACCCTGCCACACCACCGGGGGTATGCCAGGCATGGCTAAGGTCACGGTCTTGGCAAAGCAATCCAAGACTACATGATGAAAAGACAACCAGTCCATGCCCAGAATCACATCAAAGTCTACCATGGCCAATACAATAAAATCAATCCGAGTCTCAAACTCCTGAACAGTCACCAGACAAGATCTATATACCCGATCCACTACTAAGGAATCACCAACGGGGGTAGATACACGTAGGGGTACAGATAATAACTCAGAACATAAACCCAACCGTGGTGCATAATAAGTAGATACATAAGAAAACGTGGATCCGGGATCAAATAATGCAGAAGCTGGCTGATGGCATACGAAAATCATACCTGTAGTCACCGCATCCGAAGCCTCAGCCTCCGGCCTAGCCGGCACAGCATACAATTGACGCTGGCTACCACTAGTCTGAGCACCGCCCTGACCACCAGTCCGACCTCCCTGCGCTCTACCTCGAGAACCCTGGGGACCACTCCGACGACCCTGTGCACCACCTCTACCTGCTGGAGGTATAGATCTGAGGGGCTGTGCTGTCTGAACTGAAGGCTCAATCGCCATGCGCTGAGGACACTCACGCGCGAAATGACCGACAACCCCACAGGTATAACATGCTCCTGGCTCCCTGCTCGGCCTAGAAGGTCCGGCTGATCCGGTATGACCCCTCTAGTCGATGAACTGGACTAACCACATCCCTGAGGCTTTCTAACAGAACCACTATAGGCGGGCTGACCTCTATTAGATATTTGCAAAGCTGACTGTAGGGGCCTACTGGGCTGACCCTGTCGCTGAAAAGACTGCTGCTGCTGCTGAGGGTACCTACCCTGAAACTGGAAACCACGACCTCTCAACTGCGAACCACTATGGCTCCCACTGAAACTACCCTGAACACGAGGTCTCTTATCGCTGCCCCCTTGGGCCTCGCGATCCATCTCCTCAATAGAGTATACATGCTCAATAATCTCTGTGAATGATTTCCCTGAAGTCACTAAACTCTGGGTAGCCCGAGTGGCAATCTCAGTCCCCTCATACTCGGCGACAGCTAATGAACCCTGAGTCAATCTGGAGAACTCATCCCTGAGTCGCTCCTGCATTGTGCGGGGCATATACTTTCCCAAGAAAATCTCAGAGAACTGGGTCCAGGTAACCGGTGGAGATCTTGCTGGCCTGGAATCAAGATATCCCCTCCACCATCTCCTAGCTGCAGTATCAAACTGATATGCCACAAAATCAACACCACGAGACTGTACCAATCCCAAATTCCTCAGTCTATCCTCGCAGCTGGACAAGAACTCATATGCATCTTCACCCGGAGTACCAGCAAATCTGGATGGAGTCAACCTCAAGAAACGCCCCAACATCTTCTGCTCATCAACAGACATAGCAGGCTGATCTGCAACCGACTGTGGAGCTATCGGCGTTTGTGGAATCTCAACTCTGGGTGCTGCAGCTGTAGGCTGCGCCCCAACATTAACTCCCTGTACTGCTGGTTGGGCTCCCTCGGCTGACGGACCTCCAACTATCCCCAACAACTGAAGTAATGTACCTCGGGGAAAAGAAGCATCTATAAATCCAGGTGGAGCCTGGGATGCTCCCTGGCCCACCGACTTCTGTGGAGGCGGAACATCTGGAGCTATAACGGGAACGGCTAACTGATCCCTAGCATGATCTCGGCCTGGGGCTGCTGCTCTGCCCTGCCCCCGACCTCTGGGTCGACTTTGGCCCCTAACAGAAGCCCTCGCTGTAGGCTTGGGGTCCTGACCCTCGGGTCTCGCACCATGCGTCCTTTCCATCTGCGTAAAGAGTGAATCAAATGAAGAGTAGAAACCAACATAGACTTAACGCACGGACATGAGTCAAGAAAATGAGAGACTCCCCTAAAAATGCTCCGTAGCCTCCCGAGGATAGGATACAGGCGTCCCCGCACCGATCCACAGGACTCTACTAAACATTGGCTCATGTACCGACACTACCTAGACAACCTAGGCTCTGATACCAAGCTGTCACGACCCCATTATTTGAGTCATGATGGCGCCTACCGTAACCCACCGATAGGCAAGCCAAACCCTAGCCCGGAGCGACAAGCGACGGGCTAACGGGCGGAATCTCATAAGACAGAGAAGAAGTGAAAGTACCCACATTTATAAACATGCTATAACGCTAAAGACAGAATTAGAATGTGTGTCAAGAACCCCTCCCAAGACCTGGTGGGGTCAGTACAGGAGCCACTACTAAATACCCAAAATACAAGACAGAAACCAAATATGTATAACAAGTACAATAGTCTTGAGAGCAAAAGACTATACAGTAGAAGATGGAGTAGGATCTGCCTCGGACGTTAGTAAGCTCACCCTGCTCCGAAATCAGTGCTGAGAAAAGAGTCACGTCAAAACAGTCGACTGGTGCCTGGATCTGCATCAGGGAAAAAGATGCAGAAGTGCAGTATGAGTACCGGGGCAATGGGTACTCAGTAGGCATCATCGGCCGACTGAGCTCAAAGTAATATAAGCAAGCTAAAATGCGAGGGTGCATGCTAAGTCTGGGGTATAAGTAATAAATACATAAGTAACTGCCGAGGCGTGTAGATATGCTTAGGAAATAAATAAATGTGATACCGAATACTTGAGTAAATAAATGCGTATGTAAACACACAAGTTAAACATAACCTATCTGGGCCCCCATAAACCCGATAGGCACACGGAAGAAAACAATAACCCAGCCTGGCCCCCATAAACCGGCGGGACACACAAAAATAGTAAATGCATAGTCACCAGTGTCTCGAAGTTGTATCAGTATCCAGTAACCACAATAACCAACAAGAGTGCACCGGGCTTGAACCGGCACCAATGGGTAATAACAAGAGGCCAGACGCCGGATTCGAACCGGAAACAGTGGGTAATAACAAGAGGCCACATATATATCATATCTGCCGGACTCGAACCGGAACTCATAAAACAACAGTATCATGATCACGGTACCCAGTACCAAAACTCTCCAATCATATCATAATCAGATGCCGGACTCGAACCGGAACTCATAATAATCAGTGGCCGGACTCGAACCGGAACTCATAGTGTACCACAATCCGGGGCCGGACTCGAACCGGAACACCCAATAGTCAATAACCAAAATCATCATACCTGAATCAGTAGCCGGACTCGAACCGAAACTCATCATAGCCAGTAACCAGAACAGAATCAAATGTCATATCATATCAGATAAACGGGGAACGCCCTAGTTCCAAGTCAATACTAGTTTATGGGTACAGAAGCTAACCCCACAACATGTTGCAAGTCAATCTCGGGGTCCTTCTAGGTCAAATATCTACTATAAGAAATATGTATATACAAGTCTGAGTATACATCATAAGTCATGGAAAGGTAGGTCCGTATTCTAAATCAAACTAGCCGATCCCGGTCAAATACGGTGCTATCAGGGACTAATAAGGCTAAACAGGCCAACCGGGTATAATCGGGGTGACTCAATCCCGTCATAACCCTAATAGTCATATAGGGCTTATCTAAGCCCAAAGATGTCAAAGTTTCGACAAGTCGACAAAAAGGGTAACGGGGCCCGCTATCGGGTCCCGAGAACCAGGTCTGGTTATACTTGTCTAAGTCTGTCTAAGCCTGGACTAAGGTCCAACAATAACATTCCCAGACTAGCAACAACAACAACAATACTATCCGACCCCAAATAGGTCATCTGTGGGGTACCACGAGGATAACAGGCCTGGAATATATATCCGAATAGCCCTATCCGGCCTAGAAGGCCTAAATCACAGCAAACCATCACCACCAAGTCTATAGTACCAGCCCACAATACCAGCACAATAGCATACATATATCACACATAAGCCCAATCTAAGTGCAAAGGAAGGTAAACCTAGCCTACCTGGACGCCTGCCGCGAACCTGATAAGAAAACCAGCTAAATAGGAGCCTTTCCCTTTCGAGAGGCCTCAGACTGCTGCCAAACTACCAAAATAATAAACTACATGTCAAAACATGACTATTGATACCCATATTGCATTAGTTCGGAAAATGTCCGAACAGTCCACGTGGGGCCCACTTGCGGTATCACAAAATTAAAACCGTCACAGTGTCCCAAATAACTCTGTGACCAATAGTCACAACAGATGTTATCCAATCCGAGCTCATATTAAGCTCTAAATAAGCACCAACAATACCAACGTATAAGAAAACTACCGTAAATAAAATAAAACTTACCAAAATAACGATTATTACACGTCCACAAACACTTTCCCACTAGAACCCGAGCTTGAATAACTTGATGTAGGTAATAAATTTATGAAACATCAAAAATGTTTTTATCTGAAATTCTCTTATCAAAGTATATATGGTCTTCATTTGGTAAGTGACGTGAATGAACAAAAAATGAATGCAAATGTCACTTGAAACAATATATGTCACTTAGTTGCTAAATGCACTAAGTTGCTGCCACCAATACACTTGTTGTATGCTTTCCTCCACTTCCACGTGTGAAGTGGAGGTGTTTAATACCTCACTCCTATATATCCCACTTGTGTATATTTGGGTATTGCATAGGTCCGTGGTAAAATAAATATAATATTTTGAATATACCATAATTAATAAAAAATTATTTCTAATAAAACCTCTATAAAATAATAATATTATTTTAACATATTTAGATTTACTATCTCCACTTAAAATATTAATAAATTATAAAACTATTATAAAATAGTATAGATATATCATAACTAAAGAATTTTATAAATTTCAAAAACATTTTCGAAAGGTAATTAACTATGTCATTTTACCAAATTTTAATTTAATTTAATATTTTACAACCTGCTCGGTCTAAATAATATTTTCAAACGAACTGCCCGGGAACCGGACTGTCAGTCCCAGCAAGTCATAAATAACTTGGGGCAGTTATAGAAAAGCTCTAAACGCTGAGAACACACAAAAACGAGGGAAATGACCGGGAAGGTCATTACAATATCCACTACTAAAAGGACTTTCGTCCGCGAAAGTCAAGAATAAGCACGTACCTGAAGACGTGAACAAGTAGGGATACTGGGCTCGCATGTCACGTTCAAGCTCCCAAGTTGCCTCCTCAACCGGACGGTGACGCCATTGTACCTTAACCACTGGAATGTCCCGGGAGCGTAACAGTCTGACATCTCTGGCTAAAATGGACATAGGCTCCTCCACAAATGCTAACTTCTCGTCTAACTGAACCGAGTCCCACTGAAGCACATGTGACTCATCTGGAATATATTGTCGTAGCATAGAAACATGAAATACTGGATGGATAGCTGAAAATACCGGAGGTAAAGCTAGCGCATAAGCGACCTCTCCAACTGTCCGCAAAATCTCAAAGGGTCCAATATATCTGGGGCTAAGCTTACCCTTCCTTCCAAACCGCATCACGCCCTTCATGGGCGATACTCGTAAGAAGACCCTATCACCCACCCTGAATTTCAATGGACGACGTCTACGGTCAGCATAACTCCTCTGTCTACTCTGAGCTGTCCGCAGCCTGTCCTGAATCACTCGAACTCGGTCCAAAGATTCTCGGAGCAAATTTGTGCCACGAGGATTGACTTCTGAAGTTTCAAACCAGCCAACTGGAGATCGACACCGTCTGCCATATAAAGCCTCAAACGGAGCCATTTGAATGCTGGAGTGGAAGCTATTATTATAAGCGAACTCGGTTAAAGGCAAGAACTGATCCCATTGACCCCCAAAGTCTAACACACAAGCGCGGAGCATATCTTCCAATACTTGAATAGTCCGCTATGATTGTACGTCGGTTTGAGGTTGAAATGCAGTACTAAGGTCCACTTGAGTACCCAATTCTTCTTAGAAAGTCTGCCAAAAATTGGAGGTAAACTGAGACCCTTGGTCTGAGATAATATCTCCAAATTCGCAGTGCAAACACAACTTCTGCTAACTCCAAATCATGAGTGGGATATTTACACTCGTGCACCTTCAGCTGCCTCGATGCATAAGCAATGACACGACCCTGCTGCATCAAAACACATCCCAAACCAATACAAGACGCATCACAATACACGATAAAACCCTCTCCCTCAACTGGAAGAGTCAACACAGGGGCAGAAGTAAGTCGATCCTTGAGTTTCAGAAAGCTCGCCTCGCAATCCTCAGACCATTGCAACAGAACATCCTTCCTGGTTAGTCTGGTCATAGGAGATGCAATAGACGAGAAGCCCTCAACAAATCGCCTATAGTACCCTGCCAACCCACCAAAATTGCAAACTTCAGTAGGTGACGTGGGCCTAGCCCAACCTTGAATAGCCTCAATCTTCGCTGGGTCTACCATGATACCGTGTCTGGACACAACATGGCCCAAGAAAGCTACATACTCAAGCCAGAACTCACATTTTGAGAACTTGGCATACAACCGATGATCTCTCAAAGTGTGGAGCACAATCCTCAAATGCTGCTCATGCTCCTCGTTACTCCTCGAATAAACCAAGATGTCGTCAATAAACATAATCACAAAGGAGTCCAAGTATGGCCTGAATACACGATTCATCAAATCCATGAAAGCTGTGGGGCATTAGTCAATCCAAAAGACATCACCAGGAACTCATAATGGCCGTACCGAGTCCTGAAGGCTGTCCTTGGGATGTCCTCAGCCCTAATTCTCAACTGATGGTATCCAGATCTCAAATCTATTTTTGAGAATACCGCTGCACCCTGAAGTTGATCAAACAAATCATCGATACGAGGCATAGGATACTTATTCTTCACAGTTACCTTATTCAACTGCCTGTAATCAATACACATGCGCATAGATCCATCCTTCTTCTTTACAAACAGAACTGGAGCACCCCACGGAGACACACTCGGCCTGATAAAACCCTTCCCCAGAAGGTCCTGGAGCTGAGTACTCAACTCTCTCAACTCAGCAGGAGCCATCCGATAAGGAGCCATAGAAATAGGTCGGGTGCCCGGCTCGAGGTCAATAATGAACTCTATATCACGCTCAGGAGGAAGGCCAGGTAGGTCAGTCGGGAATACATCAGAAAACTCACGAACAACAGGGATGGAGTCAAGCGATGGACTCTCAATACTAGCATCCCGAACATAAGCAAGGAATGAATCACATCCCCTCGACATCAATCTACGAGCCCGAACATATAAAATAGTCCCTGTCGGTGTGCGGCTAACAGAACCCTGCCACACCACCGGGGGTATGCCAGGCATGGCTAAGGTCACGGTCTTGGCAAAGCAATCCAAGACTACATGATGAAAAGACAACCAGTCCATGCCCAGAATCACATCAAAGTCTACCATGGCCAATACAATAAAATCAATCCGAGTCTCAAACTCCTGAACAGTCACCAGACAAGATCTATATACCCGATCCACTACTAAGGAATCACCAACGGGGGTAGATACACGTAGGGGTACAGATAATAACTCAGAACATAAACCCAACCGTGGTGCATAATAAGTAGATACATAAGAAAACGTGGATCCGGGATCAAATAATGCAGAAGCTGGCTGATGGCATACGAAAATCATACCTGTAGTCACCGCATCCGAAGCCTCAGCCTCCGGCCTAGCCGGCACAGCATACAATTGACGCTGGCTACCACTAGTCTGAGCACCGCCCTGACCACCAGTCCGACCTCCCTGCGCTCTACCTCGAGAACCCTGGGGACCACTCCGACGACCCTGTGCACCACCTCTACCTGCTGGAGGTATAGATCTGAGGGGCTGTGCTGTCTGAACTGAAGGCTCAATCGCCATGCGCTGAGGACACTCACGCGCGAAATGACCGACAACCCCACAGGTATAACATGCTCCTGGCTCCCTGCTCGGCCTAGAAGGTCCGGCTGATCCGGTATGACCCCTCTAGTCGATGAACTGGACTAACCACATCCCTGAGGCTTTCTAACAGAACCACTATAGGCGGGCTGACCTCTATTAGATATTTGCAAAGCTGACTGTAGGGGCCTACTGGGCTGACCCTGTCGCTGAAAAGACTGCTGCTGCTGCTGAGGGTACCTACCCTGAAACTGGAAACCACGACCTCTCAACTGCGAACCACTATGGCTCCCACTGAAACTACCCTGAACACGAGGTCTCTTATCGCTGCCCCCTTGGGCCTCGCGATCCATCTCCTCAATAGAGTATACATGCTCAATAATCTCTGTGAATGATTTCCCTGAAGTCACTAAACTCTGGGTAGCCCGAGTGGCAATCTCAGTCCCCTCATACTCGGCGACAGCTAATGAACCCTGAGTCAATCTGGAGAACTCATCCCTGAGTCGCTCCTGCATTGTGCGGGGCATATACTTTCCCAAGAAAATCTCAGAGAACTGGGTCCAGGTAACCGGTGGAGATCTTGCTGGCCTGGAATCAAGATATCCCCTCCACCATCTCCTAGCTGCAGTATCAAACTGATATGCCACAAAATCAACACCACGAGACTGTACCAATCCCAAATTCCTCAGTCTATCCTCGCAGCTGGACAAGAACTCATATGCATCTTCACCCGGAGTACCAGCAAATCTGGATGGAGTCAACCTCAAGAAACGCCCCAACATCTTCTGCTCATCAACAGACATAGCAGGCTGATCTGCAACCGACTGTGGAGCTATCGGCGTTTGTGGAATCTCAACTCTGGGTGCTGCAGCTGTAGGCTGCGCCCCAACATTAACTCCCTGTACTGCTGGTTGGGCTCCCTCGGCTGACGGACCTCCAACTATCCCCAACAACTGAAGTAATGTACCTCGGGGAAAAGAAGCATCTATAAATCCAGGTGGAGCCTGGGATGCTCCCTGGCCCACCGACTTCTGTGGAGGCGGAACATCTGGAGCTATAACGGGAACGGCTAACTGATCCCTAGCATGATCTCGGCCTGGGGCTGCTGCTCTGCCCTGCCCCCGACCTCTGGGTCGACTTTGGCCCCTAACAGAAGCCCTCGCTGTAGGCTTGGGGTCCTGACCCTCGGGTCTCGCACCATGCGTCCTTTCCATCTGCGTAAAGAGTGAATCAAATGAAGAGTAGAAACCAACATAGACTTAACGCACGGACATGAGTCAAGAAAATGAGAGACTCCCCTAAAAATGCTCCGTAGCCTCCCGAGGATAGGATACAGGCGTCCCCGCACCGATCCACAGGACTCTACTAAACATTGGCTCATGTACCGACACTACCTAGACAACCTAGGCTCTGATACCAAGCTGTCACGACCCCATTATTTGAGTCATGATGGCGCCTACCGTAACCCACCGATAGGCAAGCCAAACCCTAGCCCGGAGCGACAAGCGATGGGCTAACGGGCGGAATCTCATAAGACAGAGAAGAAGTGAAAGTACCCACATTTATAAACATGCTATAACGCTAAAGACAGAATTAGAATGTGTGTCAAGAACCCCTCCCAAGACCTGGTGGGGTCAGTACAGGAGCCACTACTAAATACCCAAAATACAAGACAGAAACCAAATATGTATAACAAGTACAATAGTCTTGAGAGCAAAAGACTATACAGTAGAAGATGGAGTAGGATCTGCCTCGGACGTTAGTAAGCTCACCCTGCTCCGAAATCAGTGCTGAGAAAAGAGTCACGTCAAAACAGTCGACTGGTGCCTGGATCTGCATCAGGGAAAAAGATGCAGAAGTGCAGTATGAGTACCGGGGCAATGGGTACTCAGTAGGCATCATCGGCCGACTGAGCTCAAAGTAATATAAGCAAGCTAAAATGCGAGGGTGCATGCTAAGTCTGGGGTATAAGTAATAAATACATAAGTAACTGCCGAGGCGTGTAGATATGCTTAGGAAATAAATAAATGTGATACCGAATACTTGAGTAAATAAATGCGTATGTAAACACACAAGTTAAACATAACCTATCTGGGCCCCCATAAACTCGATAGGCACACGGAAGAAAACAATAACCCAGCCTGGCCCCCATAAACCGGCGGGACACACAAAAATAGTAAATGCATAGTCACCAGTGTCTCGAAGTTGTATCAGTATCCAGTAACCACAATAACCAACAAGAGTGCACCGGGCTTGAACCGGCACCAATGGGTAATAACAAGAGGCCAGACGCCGGATTCGAACCGGAAACAGTGGGTAATAACAAGAGGCCACATATATATCATATCTGCCGGACTCGAACCGGAACTCATAAAACAACAGTATCATGATCACGGTACCCAGTACCAAAACTCTCCAATCATATCATAATCAGATGCCGGACTCGAACCGGAACTCATAATAATCAGTGGCCGGACTCGAACCGGAACTCATAGTGTACCACAATCCGGGGCCGGACTCGAACCGGAACACCCAATAGTCAATAACCAAAATCATCATACCTGAATCAGTAGCCGGACTCGAACCAAAACTCATCATAGCCAGTAACCAGAACAGAATCAAATGTCATATCATATCAGATAAACGGGGAACGCCCTAGTTCCAAGTCAATACTAGTTTATGGGTACAGAAGCTAACCCCACAACATGTTGCAAGTCAATCTCGGGGTCCTTCTAGGTCAAATATCTACTATAAGAAATATGTATATACAAGTCTGAGTATACATCATAAGTCATGGAAAGGTAGGTCCGTATTCTAAATCAAACTAGCCGATCCCGGTCAAATACGGTGCTATCAGGGACTAATAAGGCTAAACAGGCCAACCGGGTATAATCGGGGTGACTCAATCCCGTCATAACCCTAATAGTCATATAGGGCTTATCTAAGCCCAAAGATGTCAAAGTTTCGACAAGTCGACAAAAAGGGTAACGGGGCCCGCTATCGGGTCCCGAGAACCAGGTCTGGTTATACTTGTCTAAGTCTGTCTAAGCCTGGACTAAGGTCCAACAATAACATTCCCAGACTAGCAACAACAACAACAATACTATCCGACCCCAAATAGGTCATCTGTGGGGTACCACGAGGATAACAGGCCTGGAATATATATCCGAATAGCCCTATCCGGCCTAGAAGGCCTAAATCACAGCAAACCACCACCACCAAGTCTATAGTACCAGCCCACAATACCAGCACAATAGCATACATATATCACACATAAGCCCAATCTAAGTGCAAAGAAAGGTAAACCTAGCCTACCTGGACGCCTGCCGCGAACCTGCCAAGAAAACCAGCTAAATAGGAGCCTTTCCCTTTCGAGAGGCCTCAGACTGCTGCCAAACTACCAAAATAATAAACTACATGTCAAAACATGACTATTGATACCCATATTGCATTAGTTCGAAAAATGTCCGAACAGTCCACGTGGGGCCCACTTGCGGTATCACAAAATTAAAACCGTCACAGTGTCCCAAATAACTCTGTGACCAATAGTCACAACAGATGTTATCCAATCCGAGCTCATATTAAGCTCTAAATAAGCACCAACAATACCAACGTATAAGAAAACTACCGTAAATAAAATAAAACTTACCAAAATAACGATTATTACACGTCCACAAACACTTTCCCACTAGAACCCGAGCTTGAATAACTTGATGTAGGTAATAAATTTATGAAACATCAAAAATGTTTTTATCTGAAATTCTCTTATCAAAGTATATATGGTCTTCATTTGGTAAGTGACGTGAATGAACAAAAAATGAATGCAAATGTCACTTGAAACAATATATGTCACTTAGTTGCTAAATGCACTAAGTTGCTGCCACCAATACACTTGTTGTATGCTTTCCTCCACTTCCACGTGTGAAGTGGAGGTGTTTAATACCTCACTCCTATATATCCCACTTGTGTATATTCGGGTATTGCATAGGTCCGTGGTAAAATAAATATAATATTTTGAATATACCATAATTAATAGAAAATTATTTCTAATAAAACCTCTATAAAATAATAATATTATTTTAACATATTTAGATTTACTATCTCCACTTAAAATATTAATAAATTATAAAACTATTATAAAATAGTATAGATATATCATAACTAAAGAATTTTATAAATTTCAAAAACATTTTCTAAAGGTAATTAACTATGTCATTTTACCAAATTTTAATTTAATTTAATATTTTACAACCTGCTCGGTCTAAATAATATTCTCAAACGAACTGCCCGGGAACCGGACTGTCAGTCCCAGCAAGTCATAAATAACTTGGGGCAGTTATAGAAAAGCTCTAAACGCTGAGAACACACAAAAACGAGGGAAATGACCGGGAAGGTCATTACATCTACTCTCTCTCTACCCGACCCTTCTCCCTCAATCTCGATCTCCCCTTCGATCTCCATCACCGCCGGCCATCACCGGCCACCATAAGTCGGTGACTCTCTCTTCTCTCTCCTCCTCCATAGCCGCACCATCACCTCTCTTTTTGCCATCCACCGCCGCCCCTCACCGGTGAATCTCACCGCCGGTGAACCAAAACACAAACAAGCCGACCTCACGCCCACCGGTGAACCCATCACGAACCAACACCCACACCTCGCTCTCCCTCTCCCTTCCACCACGGTCTCGTTCCATCCTCGTCACTGTCTCGCCTGAGGTGAGGACCGGCGAGACACCATTAACAATGTCACTAAGTATTCACCGATGAAAAGGAAACCCGCATGAGACATCAATGATTTGGTGGATTCGCGAGGTTTTTCAGGTTGAGGTTCTTTAAAAAATCATCTCCGGTGTGGTTTTTACATGATCCATTACAAGTTCAATTAATTCAAACTTATGCTTTTCACCTTGGTAAATTCTCAGATTTGAGATTTATGCATTTTGGTTGTTAATTTTGGCTCAATTCTTTCAATTCCATGTTTACTTACATCTCCAGATTGACATGTGCAGAAAGCCCCAATTTTCATTAACCTTGGCTAACCCTAACATTAGAATTTGAATACTGATTTGTTCAAGTTTGAAACTTCTATGTTCTTGCCCATTTTAAAGTGATTTGACAAAGACTTATGATCATGTTGTTCTACTGTGTGTTAGCATCTCAGAATTTTAGTTAATTTTCTTAAGAGTATCAAGTTGCAATTGCTTTATTTTTCTTTTATATATATATATACTTTTGTCAAAACTTTAATTTTATTTGATTCACCCTAACTTATGTTACGCCCTCCTAATTGATTTGCCTTCCTTATTTAAATTCGGATGACTTGGTACGTGGCTAATATTGGTAATGTTGGGATGTCTGGCATCTTTACTTTGATTGCGTGCTCTCTTTATTTTAAAATATATATATTAGCTTTCTTTATTTCAAAAATATATATTTTACTGACACATTTATGGAAAAGATTTTCATTGATGGAATCAGTGGAGTATTTTTTTCTTTGGAATTGATTTCGATGAATATTTCTTTCCATTTAAGGTGCCTGACTTATTCTTCTGAAGATTTCTCTTCCCTTTTTAACATTTTAGTCACAACAATCCTAGGATATAAAAGAATCCTCTTTTACTCATTAGAAAGACAACACGACTCCCCTCGAGACTTAAATACTTTCTTTGCTTTGGTTGCTTGAACGGTTTCGGCCGCTGACTATTATCACCGGTCCCTACTTTGGAAGTGTTGATTCCTGTTTGTCCTTTATTGCTCTTGCTTCAAAAAACTGGTTAGTTTTCCGTCGAAGCATCTTTTTTTACATGCAGTCAGTAGAGTTAAATTTCCTACATTAGTTTAAATAATAATATGTGAATGCCTAAAGCATTCTGTGGAAAAGCATCCAGGTATATCTCCCATAAATCTGATATGTGAATGTGCAACTCTTATTTGAATGGCGTGATTATGTTCTTTCTCATGTGTTTTCTATAAGTAATCTGTTGGATGAATAGGTATACTTTTCTACGCACAACATGCTCTCACCAGTTATTATACTAAATATATGAAATGGAATGTTGGCTTCATGTTCTCTGCGTATGATTCCAAGACGACCTTTGTACATCTCATAACCCCTTTGGCGTGAGCCCGCCTGGGATCCTTGAGATCCTTAGGATCTCGACAGCGCCAAAGGTTGGTTATGGGTTGTCAAAGGTGTGTCTTGGGTTCTGGTGGGTTTGTTGTATTTTTTTTATTTTTAACAGGTTGTAGGCAGATACGTCATGATTCGAAGAGTTCGCCTATGGTAGGGAACTAGAAGATTTAGTTCTATACATTTTCTTTTAGTTTGATTATTATTTGGGTCTGTAATATTGTAGTATAAACATTCCTATAATAAAATTCGGGGATTATTTGTCGGGGTGGGGACTATGTGATTATTTTGTCACCTAGGCAACCTTTTTCTAGGATTGTAAAAAATAAATTTCGTAATCGTTTTAACGCCTAAAAATCATGCTTTAGGACTATTAAGTAACGTTTCAACCTATTAATTTGAGATCGAGCGCGTTATTTTAATTTATGATGTGTTTAATTAATTTTAGGCAACTTCTAATCAATTTTTTAGCAACTTCAAATAATTTTTCAATACTTGAATCATTTTTCAGCACTTTTAATTTAACATCTCAGCATATAAAATATTGCCAGCACATTTAATTCAATTTTCAGCATGCAAGTTTATTTTTCAGCACACTTAACTTAATTTTTAGCACATATGAATTATTTTTCAGAATATAAATTATTTTCCAGCGTGTGTAAATTAATTTCCAGTATTTAAATTTATTTATAGCTCTCATTATTTTAATTTTCAGCATTTTAAATTAATTTCTTGTAATTTTAAATTAATTTTCTGCACTTTAAATTGATTTTCAACATTTTAATTAACTTCCTGTAATTTTAAATCCGTTTTCAGTACTTTAAAAAATAATTGTCTGTGCTTTAATTAACCTCCAACATTTTCAAATAATTTTCAGCACCTTAAATTAAGTTTCCAGCACCTTTAATTATCTTTCAGCATTCTTAATTGACTTTCAACATTTCTAATGAACTCTCCTGTATTTTTAATTAATTCTCTGCAATATAAATTAATTTTCAGCAGTTTAAATTAATATTCTACAAATTCAAATAAGTTCCTACATACTTTTAATTAGTTTTTTGCACATTTTAATAATTATCTGCACATTTAAATAACTCCCTACATATTTAAATTAAATTCCTGCATATTTAAATAAAATTTCTGCATATTTAAATTGGTTTTCAACATCCTTAATTTAATATCTAGCACTTTGATTTAATTTCCGGCATCTTAATTAATACGTCTCGCCTAGAAATTATGCTTATAGGTCTTGATCATATAAAATGAATAATCGTCTTTTAAGCATGTTAATCACCTATTTAACTTTAATTAAATAAGAGGCATATTTGAAACCGTTACGTGCTAATTGCTAGTCCTATGTGTTTTATTTGACGTAAATCCCGAGTCTAAGTAGGCAACCTAAGTGTTCTTTCGTCTAGACCCAAGTCCGAAAAATAAAAGTCCAATGCCTCTTGGACATTAAGTTGGGACGGGTAGGCATTTTAGGAAAACACTAGTTTTATCATTTTCTTTAGAACGCCTTTAAGATTAATAACCAATTAGGTGGGGTGGGTAGAACATTTGAAAATGATGAAAGTTGGCCAGAGCAGAATACGACAATGCAACATATGACATTGTCATCCGTTAATAAGTCAAGCGCTGATCCGAATAGAATTAATCTTTGTCTAAATTCGATTGAACTTTATCTATTTTCGCATGCTTTTGTTTGGGGTAGTCTAGGTTTACTTTTTTTAAAAAATAAAAATTTATTTTTTATATAAATTGTGTCTCTTCTATCTTCTTGCTCATCTGATTTATCCTTTCGCATTTTATTATGTTATCACTTAGATAATTGTTAAAAATTAAGCTGTATGTTTAGTTTATTAATTATTTTACTTTTAACACTTAGTTAGTATTAAGTTAATAAGAATAAATCGACCTTTTGCTTATCACATAGAATTTCCCATATAATATACAAGTTCGGTCGGGACCCACATTTGTGGACCTCGAAAGGTGCCTAACACCTTCCTTTCGAGGTAACCTGAACCCTTACCTGAATTTCTGGTTGACGTAGGCTAATAATTAAAATAAATTTGTAATTAGTCTAGAATGGTGCCCTAACGCACCCTAATTCGTTAGGTGGCGACTCTTCACCCTAAATCATCCCAAAAAGAGTTTGTCACGTCGAATTTCGCTTTTCGCGAGAAAAATGGGGCGCGAAAATAATTATTTTCCTTAAACGAAAGAGGTGAATCAATTAACGGCCAAATTCATGCCACAGTTACCACAAATAAACAAGTGAGATTCTGCCCAAACATAATATTGACATGGCATGTTCGATAATGCAACAGTAATGTTTAAAATTTAAACACATAATTATGAAAAGTGACAATTATTACAAATAAAGGTTAGCCAAACAAATAAAATCCTTATGGTTAGAACATAGATGAATCCTCAGCAGAGTCGTCATTCTGTTACGATCGATTCAACACTAGAGTTCAAAACCTTTTCATAACTTCAGGCAAAAAAATCTAAATGATTTTATTTGAAAAATATTTTAGAGTCGCTACTTAATTTTTCAAAAATTAAGAAACCATCAATACAAAGGTAATTTTGAGAGAAAATCTTTTATTGAAAACCAGAGTCTACGTAAGGATTTAAGTTAAATTTGAAAGAAAGTATTAGGCGCTTTCGAAAATCCACAAAGTGTGGTTCCCTACGAATTCAATTTATTTAGCTAATTTTAAAAATTCAAGAGTTTATTTGAAAAATCTTATTTTTGAAATGGATAGAATTTACTAAAACTTGTCCATTTAGTTTATTCCAAATAATGAAATAAACTAAATATCAAAGTTTCAAAAGAAATTCTAACTTTAACAATTTATCCGAATAAAGGCGTTGAGTTAAATTGTTAACCCAACTTCTTTAACTGGATATCAAGTTAACTACTAACTATGAAAGAGTATGAATAATTCTCAAGTTAGTCTTAAAGCTTAAGCTTTCCTAAAAATTCATTTGATAATTATCTGGGTAAATCATGTCACGTTATAACAAAATTTAGACAAATAAACTAAGGATTCATCTAAGTTAGGACAAAGAATTAGTGTTAATTACAATCAAATGATAAAGAATAAATTATAACAAAAGGAGTTTACGTATGGGCCCCTATTTTGGCCCAAGGAAGTCTGCCTAGATTTGAACTTCTTTTTATGGACTTATTTTGGCCCATTTCTACAATGTATACTCTTGTATACAGTTTTCAATGTTCCTGTATATCAGCATGTATACCACTGTATATCCGTCGCATATATTGTCTTCCACCTGTAACTGCCTCATTTTTCTTTATTTATTTGTTATATCTCATGTATACAACTTGTATACCACTGCATATCGCCCTTTTGGGGCCTTGCTTTGGGGCTGACTCGATGAGAAGAATGGGCCTCATTGGCCCATTGAGGAAAGGAATGGGAGAAGAGTCCATTTATACTCCAGGCAGATGTCACATACAACAAAAAAGGATGAAAATAATACATGTTCTAAAATAAACAACTAAAAATTAACAAAGCAACATGAATCATAATGAATAACAAGAATCAATAAGAAATAGTAAAATGTATTCATGTTGAGTTTTGGAAAGAGAATACACATACAATTGGAGGGATTAATACGATAGTAAAGAATCAAACATTTAATACTCTTAGAAATCTCACATTTTCAATTGAACAAGTGATATATTTTTTAAAGCATAAAACACAGATTCAAGAAAACAAAGATAAAGAAAATGATCATATAAATACTACTTATCCCAATCAACTTGGAACGCATGGCAAAGATAGGCTCAGATTCAAGAGATCTAAAACAAATGAGAGCAAAAACTCTATTTCAAACAAGGATTGATCCTTGATTAGGATCTACAACTGATCCTAGTCTCACAGTTGATCAAATAATGAAAGAGGAGAAAGGTAAACATGTTAAACAGACTAATCATTTGATCCAAGACAGAGACCTATCTCTTGAAACACAATTATACCTCAGGTGAGACAGTTTTTAGAATTTCAGAGGGACATAAATGATACTTTGTCCTTGTACTGAGTCCACCCTTTAACATCGTTGGACTTCAAGGTATGTCTTTAAAAAGAAGAGATGTACACAGAGTTAGCAGTAAGAAGATGGGAGAGATCTTTGACATTCTCAAAAGCGAACAGTCTAAAACCACACAATATCAGATTTAAACATGATCAAGTAATCTTATTTAACAACCATGGATAAAAACTGAGTAAACACTAAAAAACACTCATTGTTTTAGTCCTCCAAAATCATCCTACTCCTCTCTTTGACAAATCACAGGGATTCACATGTCAAAAATATCTTAGAGGAGTCATAGGATTAATATGATATGCTTTCTACTTCTACTTGACATTTTGAGTCAAGAGAAGCTTTAAAGGAGGGTCTGATTTAGCACATAAAGGGAAACCAATCAACAAGCCAAACTAAAACTGAAAGGGACTTAACCTGAAAGAATGAACTAGACAATACTCACAAAGAGACAGTTAATCAACTGAGATTATCCCATCCTCTTCCTCTCTTTGATAACGCCGAAAGGGCTTTTATATATCAGGAGGGTCATAGAGGGGTCTTTGGATAGTATATCATTTATTCACGAACAAAAAAGAAACACGAAGGCCAAAATAGTCTCTTAATAGTTGAAACAAACATGAAAACTTTAACTATACAGATAAGGTAAAACAAAACTAAAATAGATAATCCATTACTAGAAAGAAAACAAGACAAGTAGAGTAAATCTCAACTAACTAAGAACTAAATCAGCATGAGAAACAAAGCACACAAGCTTAATAACATGATTTAAAAGGCAAAGCTTAAATAGTAAACGTAACAGAAAAAATAACAAGAACACATAGATTTAAAACATGGTCTTCAAGACCTCATTAACACCTAACATTTCCATCCTCACTTAGTGAGGGATTCACACCACCAAAACATAAAAAATTACAAAATCCTAGATTCCACAGCAGCAAAACCACTCCCAGAAATGAATATGGGATTCAACTACCACTATTGCTACTAACAACACTACAAAGAAATAGAAAACTAAAATGTTAAAACTGTTGCAACAACATAACCATGAAAACAAAAAGAGATAAGGAATTTTACCTTTCTCGGAGAAGCAAACGGGACTTCTAACCTTCATCGGAGTATTCTTGCCACCACTAAAAAAAACTACTAATAATTAGAATCCTAAGCTCAGAAATGAGACTTACAAGAATCCCGATTAAAACCTTCAACTAGAGGGGAAAATCTTCTTTTAATTCAAAATTTTCCCTTTTCTTGCTCAAAAAAAAAAAAACTCAACCTTCAAGACTTGCCCTCAACAAAAATAGTAGAGGTATATATATGGGGATTTTGGAGTCAATTTTTGAGCTCTAGGGGATGTGGGATTTGGCAAAAATCTCAAATCCAACAGCTATCAATCAATCTCAAGGAATAGACAAAGATGAGCTATATCTTCGTCCTTGCATGTACCTCCAAGAATGAGAGTGAAGCGGGTATCTCTTTTTGAGAATATTCTGTGGATTTTAGGGTTTTGCATGGGATTTGTAGAGAGGTTTTGACACTCCCTTTAAGATAAGGTTATGGTGAGGTGGATTCGCACTATCTCATTACAACTTTTAAATTTTGAATTAGAAAGAGGATAAGGGTTTGATATTCTTGGGTATTTCTCATTCCTCAAAGCTTCTTTTGTACAAACCTCATGTCTAGCACTCAATTTTGTATGAATCTGGAAGGGTAAAGGTGAAAATCAAAGGCGTCAAAGGGAATTTGAGCTAGGGTTCTTGGCGTTGTTGTACATTGTTGATGTTGATAATAATGTTGTTGTTAAAAAGGAAGAAGGGTTTTAAAAGGGGTGTGGGCCAGTTTGGGACGCGGGTATTGGGCCTGGTGTCTGTTAGCGATTGAAGTGCGCTGATTTAGAATTTAATTAAAACGGGTCTGAAAGTGAGTTGAAGTTATGGCCAAATTTGGTTGCACTCATGGCCAAAATAAATTACAATCGTAGCTACATTGGCACAATTGTATGAATTTAGCCAAAATTAAGGGGAATTGACATCTTACTTAATTACGAACTTCTTAATTCAACAAAATCAAATTAATTACTTTCTAAAATTGACTTATTTTAAAAATATATTTAAAACAATTAACCTTTAATTTAATCAATTTTAAGGACAAACTCCGATCAAAAGCTGATTTTGATTAAAATTATTTTCTTGAGAAACAAAATGATGTAATCCCCTATATTTAAGTACAAAAATACAAAATCATTACTTAAAATGATAAAATTAGCCTGAAGTTGACTTGGAAAATATATAATTTTATAAAAATAATTATTCTGAAATTATTTAAAAATTGAAGAAGCTCAAAATTAAACTAAATTATGGAGAACAAAATTAGGTATCAATAAGGTGCAAAAAAGAAAAGGCAAGGGTGAGTATATAACCACTTGTACTCAGCAGCAGCATCGATCAACCTTAATGCAAAGCGTTGGCAAGAACACCAACATCAACCATCCAATACAATCATAAACTTGCATTCAGGAAAGTCACCCTAATCAAATAAGATAAACAGACAGTCACGACTCAAATCACAGGATCGTGTGGGCACCTTCCTAACTCTACCCTAGATAAGATAACCCTTACCACCCAACCTTCAATTACTGTGGAACACATCTCTAAAACCTTAAGCATCAAGAAATGATCAAACCTTTTTATACCACAAAATCAAATTTGAAACAACACTAACCTTCAATTTAAATCAAAATGTTTTACAACAACAAAAGCTGAAGTTTAACTAAACAACTTTCAAGACCCTAGTCTAAACACGTACAAGAGCTCTAAATATATGAATGGTAAATCAAGACACAACCTCTATGTAAGAGTATAGTAACAGAAGTTGTTGAGGAGTGATCTCCGCACACTATAGAAAATTCAACTGACCTATAAATATATTTATACCCCCCAAAAAGGTATAGTAAGTGTAGTCTATGTACAAATACTCATATTGGTAGGTATCATCGATCGACCAATTCTAATAACATATAACAATCAAGAAGAAATCATGACAACATTCACTTATGAACTTCAACATACCTTTTACTCCTAACCTTACTATTTTTCCATAATTATATAATTATTAATTTGTATTCAGAGTGTGATTAAAAGATAAAACACCATGGAAACACCAACCTATATCTCTTACACACATATCCCATCAAATCAGTTCTACACTTCTCTCTCATTAATCCTACTTTGGGACAATCCTTACTCCCTATTCAATTACCATTACCCACCAGTAATGCAAATACTAGGACAATGAAGTAAGCAACAATTAATTTTCAAGAAAACACATGACAACACACCTCATGTGTGTGTATATATATATATATTTATATTCACAAAATATAATAAGACTGATTCAAAAATCAAGACACGCCTTCTATTCACACCTTTCTGCAACACATCTTCATAATACCTCAACTTACAAACCACCAATTATATAACAACCCTTTCTGTCGTTACGGGTAAGTCTAGCGTAGCAAAATTTGGGTTAAGGTTTTTGCCGAATTGGGAGTTAGAAATTTCAGGCTAGGATAGTCTTGAATAAAATTCGAGCATGGTATGGTCTAGGGAAATCCATGAATGGATTGGTTAAAATTTATGTAATTCGAGGTAATTTTGTGTTAGTCAAATTGATAAGGAATCTGTAGGATCTTTCAGAAGTGAATTAGGGTGAGTAAAACTCTTTATATTGAACTTGGCATATAGGGGTTAGTTAGGAATGTCAAATTATGATGGTGTGTTGTGAAAAAGGCAAAACTGGGAGAAATTTTGAGTTTCTGCCTTACCTAACCCGCTATAGTAGGTGGAAGGCCACTACTACTGCACCGCTATAGCGGGAGTCAACTTTGGTCAATTCTGCCATAGCGGGCGGATCTCGCTATAGTGGGATAGGGCCGTTATAGTGGGGTATGTGTTGATTAATGCAGAAAATACCCTTAAACTATTATTTTTGTTCCATTCTTGTTTTGGGCATAACTGTGGTGATTTAGAGCGGATTCCACATATTTTCCATCAAAACTCTTCGTAAAAGTAAGTTAATCACTCCCATTAACTAGTTTTTGATCAATAACTCATAGAATTACTAGTTTATGGGTTTGGGGGAGGATTTAACTTTGCCTAACTGATTTTTCTCGTGTAATTAGGTAAATTGGGTAGAAAACCCTTGGGTTTTGATTAAAAGTTGTAAAATTATTCTTGCATGACTATAAGTCACCATTTTACCATGAAATTGGTAAGATTAAGGTGGAATGACGATAGAAAACCCAAGAATGGGAGGAATGATCATGAATTTGATCTTGGGATTTTGGGATTAGGTTATACTCCTTGATATTGTTAGGTCATTATTATGTGTTGTATTGATGTTTTTAGACCACAATCAAGTCGAGGTTGTAAGAAATGGCAAAGCTCAAGTTCGTTAGAGCATTTTGAGCTTGGATTGAGGTAGGTGATGGCTTAATGTAGTTAAAACCCAATTTGTTTCATGTGTGCATGATAATTGTGCCTTTGTATGATTGCTACAATACATGTTCAAGGAAAGTGAATGACTATTTGATATCCTAAGTGTTAATCACACGCAATGAAATTATATTACAAGCTTATTGGTTTTATAAGTGTGATTACTATTATCATTGTGGTTGTGATTGTTGTGATATCTGTTGATTATTATGGTATATACCAGTATTTGGATATCTTCACGGCATTGGTTGGTATAAGGTTAGCAAGCACTTGATGTCTGGGATTTGGTGTATGAACAAGAGATTGTCCCCTGCAAGTCATGGCTAGTAGAAGACCATAGGGGTGTGTGTGAAGGTTCCTTGAGTGAATCGGGTTTATGTGTTAACTTATTATATTTGGTTCCGTGAGTGAACCGGGCTTATGTGTCAACTTGTTATAGATGATTTCTTGAGTGAACCAAGATTTATAATTGTTAACATGGTTATTGTTGGAATGGATCCCTGAGTGGTCCAAGCTAAATTATAAATGATTCTTATAACTCTTCAAATGTCTTTTTACTTATATATTTGAGACATGGTCAGTATTTTGTTATTAATACATGGTTTGTTGACTTGGATTCTTGTTGGTAGTTATGGTCTTGACTTGAGTTGTTATCCATTTTGACTTATACTTGACTGAATTCTATGGTGTTGTTAAACAAGGTTAAGTGTCATAAGTTTGAGGTAAATATTATATGGTAGGTGTTCATGGTTGTACTTGTGTTAATAAGATATAGTTGCTTATTCACATATCTTATTTTGGGTTGATCGATGACCCTACTAGTACACAGTTATTTTTTGTGTACTGATACTACACGTGCTCTTTTTTTGGTTAAGTGCGGAGCATTTTTCAATGACTGTTTCAAGACCTCGGCTGTAGAGCATATCAAATTTGAACTAAAGAGTGAGTTGTATCTTCCGAACTGCTATGAGTTCTTCACTTTATTCTTGTCCTGTTGTTTCGGACTTGGTTGTTTCCTTTGTTTTTGGGTTGAACCCATTACATTGACATTTGTAGTGTTTTAGTACAATGACTTTCGGATTCTAGGGGATTGTTAAGTATTCGTTTAATTTTGCATAGGTATTTTGCTTAGAATATTGGAGATATTATTTTATTTAATGCAAAATAGTTAGTTGCCTTATTTTGGCTAAGTGTTAGGTTTATGGTTTTGGGTTAGATGGTTCTCCCACCAGAGGGTTTTTGTGGGTTCCACTCACAACGGGTGGGTCATGACAAAGTTGGTATCAGAGTCCTAGGTTTGTTGATCTCATTGTACCAAAATGGGTCCAGTAGAGTATTATGGAACGGTATAGAGACCTCTATAATTTTCTTCGAGAGGCTATAGGACTTTAGGAAACTATCATTTTCTTTCTTCTTTCGTGCTATAACTTGATTCCAATTGGTATTTGATGATCAAAAATTATATCTGACCCTCTTTATTGTTTTTTCTATAAATGGTGATCACTAGAGGTAATGGAGCTAGAACGGCAGCCCCCACACCAGCAGCTCTAGTTGCGGAATCGATTGTTCAGGGATGAGGAAGGGGTAGGGTAAATAAAGAGAAAGAGCAACACTCACAATTGGTGGAGCTCGGGCAGCAGTTATTCAGGCCCGTCAGAAGTTGGTGTCGGCCATCAGAGGTTAGTGACACCTCCCCTATCACAAGATCATTATGAGGAGGTTGAGGTTATGAATAAGGATGTTGTAGAGCAGGAGGTAATGGCGTTAGTTGGGGGTGCAAATCTTCCCCCTATGTCTTCTAAGATGATTCAGCAGGTAATTTCCTTCCTGAGTGGGTTGGCTGGTACTGGGGCTACCCCTACTATGCCTGCTTATCAATTTTTAGGTGTTCAGCTAACTGCTACAGCTTTTCCTAAAATGGGTGAGGCCTTAGGGACTGAGATTTTCCCTCGCTCAGTGATAGTTCCTATCATGACTAGGACTGAACATGACATGCTGACTAAGTTCTTGAAGATGAAACCTCCTACTTTTATTGGCTCTAAGACTAAGGATACATTTGAGTTCATTGTTGATTGTTATGAAAAGCTGCATAAAATGGGTATTATTGAGCAGCATGGTGTTGATATTGTTACCTTCCAACTACAAAGTGATGCGAATCAGTAGTAGAGAGCGTATGTGAAGTTTCGGTCATCAGTTTTACCTCCATTGACATGGGCTCAATTTTATACCCTATTTTTGGAGAAGTATGTACCCCGTACTCTTTGAGATCACAAGAAGGATGAGTTTCTAGTCCTTGAGTAAGGAAATATATCTGTTGTGGCCTATGAGGCCATCCAAGTGTCATGTTTTATCCTATTATGCCACTCAGTTACTTGGTACATTGGATGAGAGGATTTGGTTATTTGTGAAGGGCCTGAACACTGACATGCAGGTTTTGTTTGTTCATATGAATTCTGCCGGGAAGACCTATAATGAGGTTATTGATTATGTGAAAAAGGTAGAAAGGGTCAGTCAGGCAAAGGTTTTAGCAAAAGAAGTTCGGGAATGTGGGTAATTTTGGGGATTCTTATTCTAAGGGTCAAAGCCATAAGGCCTATCTGGATCACCCTATTTAGTCAGCTCTACCAGCTTCTACAGGGGGTCAGTTAGGGGCCATCCAGTAGCCCTTAGTTACTAGAGGCCAAGGGGCTTCTTATTCTTTGGCCAGTAGGACTTTTCTAGATCGAGGTTGCTATACTTATGGTGTTGTGGAGCACTTCAAGAGAGAGTGTTCTCAGAGACAGATTGGGCTACAGGGCCAGCAGAAGGTTAGTGTTATGCTTCCTACTGGTAGAGGTGGTGGGGGTAATGGTAATAGTAAGGGTCATCCACAGAATGGGCAAGGTAATCATCAGGAAGGTTGTGGTGGAAACTGAGGAGGTGGTAATGTAGGGAGAGGTAGAGCACAGCCTGCTAGGGCATTGCCTTAATTGATGATATAGCTCACTGTTATACCTTTCCAGGCAATACCAAGGCTGAGGCTTCTGCTACCATTATTACAGGTACTATTCTCGTTTGTGATCGGATGGCTACTATTTTGTTTGATCTGGTTCCACTTATTCTTATGTATCTATTAGATTTGCTTGGGATTGGACTTGATTTATGATATACTTAACTCTCCTATTTATGTGTCTACTCCAGTTATAGATTTTATGGTAGTGACCCAAGTGTATCGTGCTTGTTCTATATTGTTCATGGATTTTCAGACTTAGGTAGATTTGATAATCTTGGATATGCTTGATTTTGACATTATCCTGGGTATGACCTGGCTATATCCGTATCATGTTGTTCTAAATTATAATGCTAAGATTGTGACTTTAAAGATTTCTGGGATGGATAAGTTAGAGTGAGAAGGTATGTATAAGCCAAAACCTGTAAAAAATATATCTTTTAGTTGGGCTAAGAAGTTAGTTGGGAGAGGGTGTTAGGCCTTTCTAGCATATCTTAGAGATGTTAGTGAAGATTCTCCTTCTATAGAGTCAGTTCTCGTGGGGTAAGAATTTCAGGAGGTGTTTCCCACAGATTTTCCTAGTATGCCTTCAGACCTAGACATTGACTTTTATATTGATTTGGAGCCAAGCACTCACCCCATTTCTATTCCTTTTTATCGAATGGCTCCGGTTGAATAGAAGGAACTCAAGACTCAGTTGCATAATTTACTTTATAAGGGATTCATTCATCCTAATGCTTCTCCTTGGGGTGCCCCAATGTTGTTCGTTAAGAAAAAGGATAGTAACATGAGAATATGTATTAACTACAGACAGTTGAATAAGGTTACCATTAGGAAGAAGTATCCCTTGCACCGGATAGATGAACTTTTTGACCAGTTATAGGGTGCTTCCATTTTCTCAAGTAGAGACTTGAGGTCGGGTTATCAACAGTTAAATATTCAGCCTGAGAATATACCCAAGATAGTTTTTAGGACTCGATATGGGTATTATGATTTTTTGGTGATGTCGTTTGGGTTGACTAATCCACCGGCAGTTTTCAAGACCTTGATGAATGGTACTTCAAATCCTTCTTGGATTCTTTTGTGATTGTTTTTATTGATGACATTTTGGCTTATTCCATGAGTAAGAAGGAATATACAGGTCATCTTTGCATTGTTTTGGGGATCTTGAAGGAGAAGCAGTTGTATGCTAAGTTCTCTAAATGTAAATTTTGGTTGTCTTCTGTTGCCTTTTTAAGACATGTGGTATTAGAAAAGGGGGTGATGGTAGATCCCCAGAATATTGAGGTTGTTAAGAGTTGGGTTCGGCCTAGCTCTGTGACTGAGGTTAGAAGTTTTATGGGTCTTGCTAGTTACTAACGCAGGTTTGTCAAGAATTTTGCCTCCATTGCTACTCACTTGACAAGGTTGACCCAGAAGGAGGTGCCATTTGTATGGTCATACAAGTGTGAGGAAAGCTTTCAAAAGCTCAAGACACTTTTGACTATAGCCCCCCATTCTTTTCTTGCCAGTTGAAGGTAAGAATTTTATTATATGTTGCGATGATTCACGCTCTGGTTTGGATACTGTGTTAATGTAGGATAGGAATGTGATTGCCTATGCATCAAGGCAATTGAAGCCTCATGAGAAGAATTATCCAACCCATGATTTGGAATTGGCAACAGTGATCTTTGCACTCAAGATTTGAAGACTACCTCTATGGTGTCAAGTATGAAGTGTTCATGGACCATCGTAGTTTGCAGCATGTTTTCACCTAAAATGATCTAAATTTGAGGCAGAGAAAATGGATGGAATTATTGATGGATTATGATGGGACCATCCAATACCATCTAGGTAAGGCCAATGTGGTGGCAGATGCATTGAGCCAAAAGTCAGTAAGTATGGGTAGTCTGGCTTGTTTGGGAGTGTCAAGGCCACCCTTGGCTAGAGAAATTCAGACTCTAGCATCACAGTTTATGCAGTTTAGTATTTCTGAAAGTGGTGGAGTGTTGGCTAATGTGGAGGTCAGGTCAACATTTATTGATCAAATCAGAACCAAACAGTTTGAAGATGAGAAATTGAACAAACTTCAAAATAAAGTAGTATATGGTGAATCTTCTGAGGCTGTACGGGGTGCTAATTTCCATCATTTCTGATAGAGATACGCAATTCACCTCTAAGTTTTGGGGCAGGTTACATAAAGAGTTGGGCACTAAGCTTGACTTCAGCACTGCTTTCCATTCTCAGATTGATGAGTAGTCAGAAAGGATTATTCAGGTTCTAGAGAATATGTTAAGGGACTGTGTGATTAACTTTAGCGGTCATTGGGATAAGTTTTTGTCATTGTGTGAGTTTTCATACAATAATAGCTACCATTCTAGCATCATATAGCTCTATTTGAAGCACTCTATGGGAGGAGGTGTAGATTACCCATAGGATAGTTCAAAGTTAGTGATGTGAAACCTTTGGGCACGAATTGGGTAAAGAAAGCTAAGGAAAATATGAGGTTCATTCAAAGCAATTTGTTAGCAGCCTAGAGTAGGCAGAAGGAATATGTGGATTGTAAGGTAAGGGACATGTCATTCAAACTCGGTGAGCAAGTTTTGTTGAAAGTATATCATATGAAGGGAGTTATGTGGTTTGGCAAAAAAGGTAAGCTTAGCCCTCAATATATTAGTCCTTTTGTGGTTCTTGATGATGTGGGTATGATAGCTTACAGGTTGGCAATGCCACTAAGCCTATCAGGGGTCCATCCAGTATTTCATATATCTATGCTTAAGAGATATCATAGGGATGGGGACTACATTATTAAATAGGATTTGGTTTTGCTTGACAAGAATCTTTTATACAAGGAGGAGGCGGTTGTGATTCCTGAGACATTCAAAAGTTGAGGACGAAGGAAATTCTATCTGTAAAGGTCCAATAGAAGCATCGTCCTATTGAGAAAGCTACTTGGGAAATCGAGAGGGACATACGGGACAAGTACCCTCACTTATTTGAGGATACAAATACTCTTTTCCTTTTTACTTGCCTTATTTTTCTTGTTTGATCATTCGGGGAAGAAAGATGGGTAAATTAGTATCTTTTGTAATGACCCTTTTAATTGTTATGGGTAAGTCTAGCATGCAAAAATTTGGGTTAAGGTTTTCCCTCAATTAGGGGTTATAAATTTCAGGCTAGGCTAATCTTTGATAAAATTCGAGCATGGTATGGTCTATGGAAATCTAGGAATGGATTAGTTAAAGGTTATGTAATTCAAGGTAATTTTGTGTTTGTCAAGTCAATAAGGAATCTGTAGGATCTTTCAAAAGTGAATTCGGGTGAGTAAAACTCTCGATAGCAAACTTGAAGTAAAGAGGTTGGTTTGGGATGTCAAAATCTAAGTGTATGTTACGAAAAAGGCAAAATTGGGAGCAATCCCAAGTTACTACCTTGCCTAACCCGCTATAGTAGGTGGCAGGCCTCTACTAGTGCACCGCTATAGTGGGAGTCAGCTTTGGTCAATCCCGCCATAGCGGACGAATCCTGCTATAGTAGGATAGGGCCACTAAAGCGGGATATGTGTTGATTAATGCAGAAAATACCCCAAAAATATTATTTTCATTCAATCCTTGTTTTGGTCATAGCTAAGGTGATTTAGGGCGGTTCTATCGATTTTCCATCAAAACTCTTTGTAAAGGTAAGTTAATCACTCTCATTAACTAGTTTTTCGATCATTAACTTATAGAATCACCAGTTTACAGGCTTTGGGGAGGATTTAACCTGACCTAACTAATTTTTTAGTGTAATTAGATGAATTGGGTAGAAAACCCTTGAGTTTAGGTTAAAATTTGTTAAATTACTCTTGCATGACTATAATTCACCATTGTAACCATGAAATTGGTAGGATTAAAGTGTAATAATGATAGAAAACCTTAGAATGGGAGGAATGAAAGTGAATTTGGCCTTGGGGTTTTGGGATTAGGTTATAATCCTTGATATTGTTAGGTTATTTGGTTGATTATGTGTTGTATTGATGTTTTTAGACCATAATCAAGTCGAGGTTGCAAGCAATGGCAAAGGTCAAGTTTGTTAAAGCATTTCGGGCTTGGATTACGGTAGGTAATGGTTTAACATAGTTGAAACCCAATTTGTTTTATGTGTGCATGATAATTGTTCCATCGTATGCTTGTTACAATGCATGTTCAAGGAAAGTGAATGACTATTTGATATCCTAATTATTAATCACATGTAATGAAATTATATTAAAAGTTGGTTGGTTTTACAAGTGTGATTACTGTTATCATTGTGGTTGTGATTGTTGTGATAGATGTTGATTATTATGGGATATACCAAAATTTGGACATCTTCATGGGATTTGTTTGTATAAGATTAGCAAGTACTTGATGTCTGGGATTTAGTACATGCACAAGAGCTCATCCCCTGAAGATCATGGCTAGTGGGCGACCATAAGACCCTTAGCATGTGTGTACAAGGGGTAAGTGAGTCTGATGATTCCTTGAGTGAACCGAGTTTATGTGTTGACTAATTATATTTGGTTTCTTGAGTTAACCGGGCTTATGTGTAAACTTGTTATAAATGGTTGATGTCATACCTCCAGAAAAGTATAACGTCTTTGTATCAAATATAGAACCCAACTAGGTTGGGGTCGATCCCACAGGGAATAGGAAGAAATTATATAGAATGCTAGTCTGAGTAATTGGCAAGTAAGTAAAATTGGGGGGGGGGGGGGGGGTTTGTAACGATTGTTGATTATAGGAGTTGTTAACAATATGAGAAATACACTAGGACTGTGATCCCCAATAATTCCTTAACTCCACCGGTTACTTGTGCTGGAAAAACTGTCCCACTGTGTTGCATGCAAAATCTAACAAGATATGTTCATCTAAACGTCTCTCAACCTTGGTTAGAAAAAGTTCACTCTTCTCCTCTCGGTCTCCTAGTGTCGCACTACTAACCCTTGTTTTGGATCTCAGATAAGTATTCCTACTATGGCTCAAGTTATTAGTTGAAGGTTGATAGCTTCAAATCTCTGTTGTTATTCCCTTTTCCCAATCTCTACCTCTCTCTCTCGAGCAAGTCTAGAATATAGGAGAGATTCTAACATTTGCAACTGTTAGAAGATCAATCACAATGAAGGAAATAACAATACATGCATTCACACCGGTTCAGAATTGCTTTGCACTTAACCCATTTTGTTAATTCCTCATGGTTCACACAACCCTAGTTGATGAGTTTAGCTACCTATGTTCGCAAGAGCAAAATAAGAATTCGAGGATGAAAACATAATTGTAAACTCACAATAATGAAGAAACTCTAAAATCGCAGTTATGAATAAAACACTAGAATTGATATTCCAAGATTACAAAACCAATAATATCTTTTTCAACTCAAAATAATGGAAATATAACTCAAAACAATGTAATGGCTAACACCTGAACACAGGACAACAAAAGAGTATTTATAGATACAAAACGAATCCTATCCTAATCAAAATAGGAAAACAGAGTCGGCAACTATCCACGGTACCGTGACTTGGTGTCGTGGAACCAAGTCACGCCACATAGATCCTGTCATAGAAATTAGGCACATGGGACATCCTCAGAAGTTGACTCACGGCAGCCACTTACGTCACGTGAGTGGACTCACAGCACGTGAGTGGACTCACAGCACGTGAGTCACCTCTCTGGTGCAGAACTTGATTCTTTCATCTTTAGATACTTCGTTCTCAAGCATGATTCTTCCATTTTGTCCATTTTCCCTCCAAAACCTATTCTCCTGCAATATAGAATAGAACACACGTCATACCAACCAAACACACCCAAGTTATTGCATATTTTAAGCATCAAAAGTGCCATGTAACCATGGTGCATCAATGGTTTCTTGAGTGAATCAAGATTTATGATTGTTAACATGGTTATTGTTGGAATGGATCCCTGAGTGGTCCAGGATATATTATAAATGATTGGTACAACTCTTCAAACGTTTGTTTACTTATGTATTTGAGACATGGTTAGTATTTTGTTGTTGAGTTATGGTTTGTTGACTTGGATTCTTGTTGGTAGTCATGGTCTTGACTTGAGTTATTGTCCATCTTGATATATACTGATTGAATTATATGGTATTGATAAACAAGGCTAAGTGTCATAAACTTGAGGTAAAGATTATATGGTAGGTGTTCATAGTTATACTTGTGTTACTAAGTTATAGTTGCTTGTTCACATATCTTATTTTGGGTTGGCCGATGACCCTACCAGTACACCATTATTTCTTGTGTACTGATACTACACGTGTTCTTCTTTTTGTCGAGTGCAAAGCATCTTTCGATAACTGTTTCAAGACCTCAGTTGTAGAGCGGATCACATTCGAACTCAAGGGTGAGCTACATCTTCCGGGCTTCCATGAGTTCTTCACTTTTTTCCTATCCAGTTGTTTCGCACCTGGATGTTTCCCTCGTTTTTAGATTGAACCCATTACATTGGCATTTGTAGTGTTTCAGTACAATGACTTTAAGATTTTAGGGGATTGTTAAGTATTCGTTTAATTCCGCATAGGTATTTCGCTTAGAATATTGGAGATATTTTTTTATGTAATAAAAAATAGTTACTTGCCTTATTTTGGCTAAGTGTTGGGTTTGATGGTTTTGGGTTAGATGGTTTTCCCAACTGAGGGTTAGTGTGGGTGCCACACACGACTGGTTTGGGCCATGACAGATTGTCCTTTTCTTATCAATCCATCTCATGCTACACATATCAATTCACTTACATTTAAACAATTCATTCATCAACAATCAAGTAGGCAACGACATATACAGTTTAACCAATACCTTTCATGATGATATGCAACAAAGCAATAACAACAATACATGCCTAAAAATAGTATACACACATACTAGGAACAACAAGGACCCTTAGTCATGACCTGCAGGGGAAGAGCTCAGTCCATGTACCGTACCAGCGCGGTATCCATCCCAGATAGCAAGGCTATCAATATCCGTACCAACATGGCACTCGATCCCAATATCATCAAAATAGGTAAAACCTCAACAATAATGCTCAAAGCACGATAATATCAACAATCAAGTTCATATTTCATTCGCCCACACTTATAACCTTTAAGTTTGTCATTTCAACTTAACTTTAACATCAACTCAACCAACAATCACAAGCATGCCAAAAGCTAATCACAATCATCTAACTCACATATAAGCATAGAGTCAAATCAAGTTTACAACTACTTTCAATCAGCCACTTTGTACCCAATCTCCACAAATTCCTTCCAATTGACTCAACCGCCCTTATCATAAAGTACATACCAAGGTTATTTCACCACGGCATTAATTCGACCCTTATAATTACTTTTCACTCACTACCATCAACGATTATCCTGATTTCCATATTCTTCTTAAGGAGAACTCCATAACACCAATATTATAAACATTTACTCCTCTAACATTAACCCTCACCCTAGAAAGTCAAATCCACGCTTAGTTCTACCTGTAACTTCTCCCGTATTCCATCTTTAACCTTACTACCTAGCACCCTCAAACCTACCGATTCCGCTTTCTACAATCACCATAACTCAAGCTATCCCAGACTACCACCAGCTTGGAATATACAAGGTACTACCAAAATTACACACTATTTCTTCCCCATTACATACTTCTTCAAAACATAAACTCGTACTAACTCACCATTTACCCACATGTCTCTAGTTCACGTAAGCATAAAAATTCCTCAACATAGAAAGGATTAAAACACAACATAAATCAACATGCAACGTTTAGTACATCAAATCTTGTTACCCTAAGTTCAGTTTGGTATTTATTACATCCAAACTCCGAGCTTATAGGCCTAGACATGGAGTCTTTTCAAAACTATAGTTATTACACATAACTAACACAAATATACTACAAATAAACCATAACATACCTCGTTGATGAGATTGTTGCTACGGAGAGTGAAAATTCTCTCCTTCATTGCTTTCACTATCCATTCCATATAGGTTTTCTTTTAAAATTGTTTAGAAAACACCCTCCCAAAGCTTGGTCTCTTCATTCTTGTTATTCTAAGCCTAGGGCTCATCTGGGGTCTTTTTGGAGGAGACAAACAATATAAGAGACCACAATTGAGGGAAAAGTGTTTTAAGAACTCGAAGCCTAACTGCCTGATTTTCATTGCAGCGAATACTAAGTCCCTGCAGCAACATCACTGCAACGGCAAACCTATTGCTGCAGATCATGCTAGAAGGTTCGACCCATGTGAAATTTTGGCCTATTTAACTTTTGGCCACAGATTCTATATCACAAAAATTTAATTCTAATCAGCCCTAAAATGCATTTTTGATCAAATTATGTTATCTAAATGATTTTACTATAATATGGGTCATTACAATAGATACCAATTTACCCATCGTTATCCCTGAATGGGTACAATAACTAGGAGGAAGAGTTAAGCATGATTCTAGAGGTCAAACATTTCTAAAGATGGTAGAAATTAAATATGACCTCCCATCTCTTTCCAAAATAATTTAATAACACTTATCGAGCCATCGTTTCATAAATAACGCAACACAGTCTACCTAAGTCAGCCTACGCATCACAGTACACTAAGCTCTAGGCACAACTCTATAACCATCGTATCTCGAAAAATACAACTCACAATAAAGTCTATGCAATGGGTCATCTAAAATACCTGGGGAACCACACCATATTACAACGCATAAAAATTTGGGATAGAAATTAAATTTTCCTTGGCCTTCATAGTAGCGATGCTGCTGCAACAGCAAATGGGCTGCAGCAATGGAGCTTAGGCAGTTTTCAAAAAGGGGAAGTGGAATTTTATTTTTCCCACTTCTCAAACTTCCAAACTCTAAAAATCTCTCAAATTCTCTCTAGAAATTCTCTCCCCGGAATCAAACTAAGGTAGTTTCTTATCTCTACTATGCTACTTATGCTTTTTCATCATTTAATCATAGATTCTAGGACTAGAATTCAAAATTTCGATTGGTTTTTGGTGCTTTTTGAGCAACTCGATTTTTGGCCTCTTTTGAATGGATTGGCGAAGCATGCTAGTCTCTTTTACATTCTCAAAGCTCGTATAGAGTTCTAGGCATAAGATTTATGACATTCAATGCAATTTTTGGAATTGAATGGGGTAGAAGAAGAAGGGTCATCTTCCCCATGATTTTCAAGATTTTGAGGTTTGCATTGGGTGTTATTCAGTCCCAAATCAATGTATAAGAGTTCAATGCTACTCTACCAAGCCTAATCTATGGTTAAAACTCAAAAATTAGAAATCTGTCATTGATAGGGTCAGGGAATATTAGGGACAATAGTGTCGCTACAGTGACACCACCGTAGCGGAGTCTTTCACTGCAGCGACAAAACTTCCTTTGCAGCCGAGGTCGGGAAATGACCCTACCTAGAAATTTTCAAAAAGATTTTTCAATTTCTTTTATTTCCGTAGCATCCCTTGCTGGTTCCAAATCATGTTCATATGACACTTGCAAGACTATAAACTATAGCCAACCAACCCACCTACCAACGATTTCCTAACAATGCTTGTCGTACTAGGCACCAAGTGTGGAGAATCACAATGGGTTCATCCATGAAAGGGGGTTCATGATGAAAAATGTAGAGGAGGAGGTGCCCAAGATTTTCAATCGATTGCCCACCTTCGGGTTGGAGATGCTAGTGGATCCTACCCCCGCATGCAACCTGGAAATAGTTTGGGAGTTTTGTGCTATACTCCCGACTATTGATTGGTCCCAAACCAATCCCACCATCCGAATCCAAGGGGTAAACGTTCTAGTGGATGCGGCCACCATTATTGAAACTCTGAGGATGCCTGTCGCGACCCAAAGTAGGATCATGACCGGTGCTAAGGAGGTTAGAACTCCAAAGCAAGCCTCGTCAAAATTCTACAGAAAATCGGACAGAGTTTCCCCTATTTTTTGGGCCTATCCAAAATTTCCTGTCTCACAATTCAACAACATATCCAACAAATCAACACCAAACAATTCACCAATATCATCAACAACCCGTTCACCACAAAATAACAATACGAAATCCATCTCCAAATAAGAGAAGGAGTCAAATACTCCACAAGTCCATAATAACAAAAGAATATTCAAACTCAAATGGAGTGACTATGGAGCGACTCTAAGAGTTTCAAAGAAAAACCATAATAAATAACTAAACTTGCTGCCCTCGCGAACAAGTGCGGGGTTCACCAGGAATACGCCAACTCAAATGCTCTAGCTAACAAAATCCTCACCGTCACCTGCATTCTCTGAAAAAAATAGCGAGGAGTGAGACGCTAGCTCAGTGAGTAATAACACTTAACCACAACCGTTTTAGCTGGGACAAGTCAGAAAACATGCTAGTATGATAATCAAAATATCATGAGATAAGTGTAAATAGTAACAATAAGAGGTCTTAGTCATTCCATGTAAGCAAAATCAAATAATTGTTCAGTAATAAACTCAATAAAACACTGTATCATATCAAATATTTCATATATTTGGGAGATTTCCAGGAATGAATCATGTAATCAGTGTGGCATTCTACTTTCAAGAAATAGCCAATAACCGTGGACCCCTCGTAAAGGAGTCAAATATCTTATCAGTAGGTCCCTACTCGAGGGAGATCAGTAATAGTATGCTAGTTTTACCTTCCCACTAGCGAGGGCTGTAGCAGTAATTTGTAAATACAAGGTGCACCAGGTCTAACGAACCCGTCGTTAGCTACGGGATCCAAATCAAGGTCTACTCCCATTTATACTTTTCTTGTAAACAGTAGGTACTCACATGAAAGCATTTTCAAAATAGTACAGGGCATTTAAGTTCTTATCAAATCATATTACATATAAAACTTGAATAAAACACATGTCAAGATACTTATTTCTCAAGTAAGTAAAGAACTTTCACAATATCAGTAATCATATCTCAAATACGGTACATATGTCTTATAACAGAGAGAACATCTCAAATAACCATTTCAGTATCATATCAAGTAAAAGACTTGCCCCACGTGCAATTTCAAAGCATTCGATAACTCTTATTTTCATAAAAATCATGTATAAACTATGCAAGTTAAGAAACACAAATTATGGTAAGGTTACTACTCACAGTATACTTGTCGGAATACCAAACTTTTCACCTCGAACAATTCGTATGACTTCCTTCGATCGAATCTATAATCACATCATATCAATCTCGTATTAATTTCTTCGTTTAGGCTAAAATGTAACTACTTTAGACTATCCAACTGTAGAGATTTTCACTATTGGCTCTTGATTTATCAACTTATACTAAATACTTTGCTTCAACCCATGAAAAAATACTTATAGATGATTTTCCTTACTATCATAAATCACAATAACCTTACTGCCCAACTTTTATTCTTTGCTTAAGCTGAAATTATAAAAGTTGTATCCAATAGTTTAATATTCTCACTCCTTTCATGAGAATTTAAAAGATTTCTCTATCACTTTAACCTGGATTCTTAAACTCTCAACCCCAAATCTATAGACATGAATTATACAAGTCAAATTTATGGACCAAGTTAAGAAACTTACCTTCTTTTTCTACTTCCTTTAATTATCTTATTGATGGTGGGGTCCTCTTCGTGCTCCTCCAGAAGAATGCCAAAAAGAAATCGAAACCCTCGCTGCTTTCTTTGTTTTAAAAGATTTTTGGTGAATATTTTTTTGTTTGTTTCAATGGCTGCACGATGCCATTTCCCCAAATCCCCTTTTCTTTTTCTTTTTGTTTGGCAGATGGGCTTTGGCCCACTACTCTCTTCCTCTTTTTTTTTTTTTTTGCTATCTTAAAATTACTCTTTATCTAATTTTCTAAGTAAGAATATATACTTATTAAATGTGGGGTATTACAATGCCAAACCCTTCAAATGCATTTTTCAGAGCTTAGAAGGATGAAGCCGAACTGAAATGGTTGGCACGCACTTTGGTTCCGGTGGGTAAGAAAAATAAGGTCTGATGGACCAACACCGAGGGAACCAAGAGAACTCCTTTCTCGGTGGAGAATCGGAGGTGCTGAACTGGGTATCCTGAAGGATTCGTCCTTAGAGCAATGTCACCAACGTCACCTTTCATCCGGCGTTGGTAGTGGCTTATGTTATTGAGTGGGTGGAGATGAACATGGGGCTGCAGATAATAGATGAGTGGACGTTCTTTTACTCGAGGCCTGCAAAAGACCTCTTTCTTCCCTTTTTGATTACTGAGTTGAGCAAGCGGGCTAACGAGCCGAAGGAGGGGGATGACCTCTTGGAAGAGTATGATATGCCCTTTAACCCAATAAAAATGAAAGGTTAGTAAGGGGAAGCAATAAGAAGAGAAATATGGGGACTGGGGGAGAGTAGAAGGTCCCACAAGGGCAAGGGAGAGGAGGGTTATCCCTCACCACCCCAGGGATCTATACAGCAGGTGGAGTCTGATTTGGCTGCCTTGAATGATATCCTGCAGCAGCACTACAAGCCTCCCAGGGGGTGGCTCCTTCTAGCTCTATAGCTCCCCCAAGCCTCCAAGAATCCTACTCTGCCCTAGCTCGGGCTCACGAGGACCTGCACAAGGACTCGGACAGAGCGAAGAAGAAGAGTACCTTTTGGGACCGCATGCTTACTCGAATGTGAAAGCTCGTAAAGGTCTTGTTCAAGTGTGTCGCCCCAGACAAAAAAAAGCCCAACTTAAGGACTTCAGACGTGCAGGAATTCTTCTTCCTGAGTGGAATAAAGGAAGAGGGATCTGATACTTCGACCCTACATAAAGGCGAGGCCTCTATCTAGTCCACTGGGCTTGCACATTCCCTCCTCCACTTATAGTTTTTATGGTTGGTTACCCCAGTTTGGGGTTAGTTCCCTCATTTGGGGTATGTATAAGACAATCTTTTCCTTTTTTCGCACTTTAAATAATTTCTTTTATTGAAAAATTTGCCCAACATACTCTTATATTACTGAATATGCATGGTGAACTGTCTCTTTTTATATAGGCTATGTCTACAGGGTCGATTTTATAAAGCACAAAAGGAACAAGAAAATAAGGGAATCCACGAGAAGCTTTCTACCTAAGTGCCACTGAGGCGATCATTTCTACATTGAAGCGGTTCCATTGGGGCAAAAAGGAGTCGCTATAGCGAGCTTGCTGCAGCGAGAAATCTGTCGCTGCAGCGGCTGCTAAGCAGTGACTCCGAGCTCTATTTTTTTTTTCAAATTTTCCCAGCACAATGCTAACCCAAGAACACTTTGATAATTTTACTAACCGCTTTCTAGCAATTTTAACTGAAGCCGGAACCCCGACATATTAGTTTCACACCCACTCACCATAAGTTATAAACTTTACACCCCTTTTACACTTAACGATTAACTCCTAAAATGTTACACCCGACAAGTTTATAAACTTAGCATCATCTTACGATCTCTCTCGGTAAGCACAACTAATCAATCAATGAGAAAGTTTCACTTATCAATTTCGCTCAAACCACAACATTCCACTTAAACAAATAACCATAACAACATAAAGGACACAGGTAACACTCCATCAAAACATAACAACAACATTAGAACATAATTCCTACACCTCTTATTGACCTCAACCGGTTAGAATAACCAATTCCAACCTTCCAAACATTATCAAGATACCAATTGGGACCAACTAATCCTAATTGTGATTGTCGAGATACCAATTGAAATCTGGCAGATACCAATTAGACTCAACTCGAGAAAACAACACTGAAAAAGCATGAGGAGAGAGAAGAAATAAGATTGATTACTAGATGTCTTGTAGCTTCCTAAGGATTTGATGTGGACATCAATACACCAATCCGTTAGACTCTACTCAATATTTGCTCTTGTACTGGGAGACCGATAATCTGGGCTCTGATACCAATTTGTCACGACCCAAATCATGGGATCGTGCGGGCACCAATCTAACTCTATCCTAGGTAGAAGCATACTTACCACCCAACCTTCAATTACTGCGGAACACATCTCTAAAACCTTAAGCATCAGGAAATGATCAAACTTTCTTATACCACAAAACCAAGTTTAGAACAATACTAACCTTCAATTTAAACCAAAACATTTTACAACAACAAAAGCTGAAGTTTAACTAAATAACTTCCCAGAACCTAGTCTAAACACGTACGGGAGCTCTAAATACAGGAATGGTAAATCACAAAACAGCCTCCATTTAAGCATAGAATAACAGAAGTTGTTGAGGAATGATCTCTGCCGCACTACAGAAACTTTAATTGACCTACAAACATATCTATACCCCAAAAAAGAGGTATAGTAAGTGTAGTATCAATACAAACACACATATTGGTATGGATCATCGGCCGACCAGAGTTAGAAACATATAACAACATATAGAAACCAAGAAGAGATTATGACAACATTAACTTACTAACTTCAACATACCTTCTACTCCTAACCTTACCGTTTTTCCTTAATTATAACATTATTAATTTGTCTTCAGAGAGTGATTAAAAGATACAACACCATAAAACCACCAACCCATAGCTCTTACGCACACATCCCACCAAGTCAGTTGTACATTCCTCTATCATTAATCCTACTTCGAGATAATCCTCACTCCCTATTCAATTACTATTACCCACCGATAATGCAAATACTAGGACAATAAAATAAGCAATAACTAATTCACAAGAAAAGACACGGCGATACACCTTACGTGTGTGATATATATATATATTCACACAAGATAACAAGATTAATTCAAAAATCAAGACATACCTTCTATTCACACCTCTCTACAACACATATTCATAATACCTCAACTTACAAACCACCGGTTATCCTCTTCTTATCAATCTATCTCATGCTACACATATCAATTCACTTAGACTTAAACAATCCATTCATCAACAATAAAGTAGGAAATGGCATATACAGTTCAACTAATCCCATACACGATGACATGCAACAAAGCAATAACAATAATGCATGCCTAAAAATAGTGTACACGCATATTAGGGACAGCATAGACCCACCCTTAGTCATGACCTGTAGAGGACGAGCTCAGTCCATGTATCATACCAACATAGTACCTGTTTTCGATATCGTGGTTGTCAATATCCGTACCAGCTTAGCACCTGATCCCAATATCATCAAAACAGGTAAAACCTCAATAATAATGCTCAAAGCAAGATACTATCAACAATCACGAGCATCTTTCATTCAACCACACTTATAACCTTTAAATTTGTCATTTCAACTTAACTTTAACATCAACTCAACAAATAATCACAAGCATGTCTGAAGGCTAATCACACTCACAAGTATGTCTGATGGCTAATCACAATCATCTGACTCAAATATAAGCATAGAGTCAAATCAAGTTTACAACTATTTTCAATCCAGCTACTTTATACCCAACCTCCCAGAATTCCTCCCAATTAACTCAACCTCCCTTATCTTAAAGTACATACCAAGGGTTATTTCGCCACAGCACTAATTCGACCTTATTAATTACTCATCACTCACTACCGTCTACCATTATCCTGAATTTTGTATTCTTCTTAAGGAGAACTCCATAACACCAATCTTCTCAATATTTACTCTGCTAACATTAACCCTCGCCCTAGAAACTCAAATCCACACTTAATTCTACCTATAACTTCTCCCGTCTTGCACCTTTAACCTCACTACCTAGCACTCTCAAACCTACCAGTTTCTCTTTTCACAATCACTACAACTCAACCTATCCAAAACTACCACCAACCAGGAATATACAATGCACTACCACAGTTACATATTATTTCCACCCCTTTACATACTTCTTCAAAACGTAAACTCGAACTAATTCTCCATTTACTGACTTGCCTCTGGCTTACGTAAGCATAATAATTCCTCAATATAGAAAGAGTTAACACTTATCATAAATCAACATGCAAAACCTAGTACATCAAATCCCATTACTCTAAGTTTAGTTCGTTATTCATTACATCCAAACTCCATTTCCGTAGGCCTAGACATGAAATCTTCCATCAAAACTATAGTTATTACACATAACTAATCCAAATCTACTACAAATAAACCATAACATACCTCGTTGATGAGTTCGCTACTATGGAGACTGAAGATTCTCTACTTCAATGCTTTTTTTTTATCCATTTCATTGCGATTTTCTTAGGAAATAGTTTGGGAAACACCCTCCCAAAGCTTTCTCTTTGTTCTTATCGTTCTAAGCCTACGGTTCATCTATGGTATTTTTGGAGGAGGCAAACAATATAACAGACCACGGTTTCTGAAAAAGAATTTTAAAAACTCGGGGCTTAAAAACTCGGGGCCTGACTGCCTGACTTTCGTTGCGGCAAATAGAATGTCGCTGCAACGGCAAACCTGTCACTGTAGCGGATGCAGACCCCAAGTGAAATTTTGGCCCATTTAACTTTTGGCCATGGATTTTCTACTGCAAAAATGTAATTTTAATCAGGCCCAAAACACATCTTTGATCAAATTTTTTTATCAAAATGACTTTACCTTAATGACGAAACGGTTCACTACAACTATAATAGTCATATAGATATCATATTACTGTCAAAGAGATCCTCGAACCAGTAAAATCATACAACAAATACCAGATTCTAAGCCAATAGAACAAAATCAACAAATACATTGTATTCCACCTGAATCAGAAATGAATGACTAAATGCAATGCATATATTGTGTATACACCTACCGAGCATATCTATTCAAGGTCAGGACCCATGGAGACTCGCGAGATCTATATACTATGCGGCGTATACTTCGATACTAATATATATATATATATATATATATATATATATATATATATATATATATATATATAATATGTGCATCGTGCACTCTATGCCCTGGTATATAATATGTGCAGGCATGCAACACTGATCCCAAATCAATAGTAAAATTAACCAAAGCATTTCATATAACATGCCAAATCATATATCAACCCAAAACTGGCTCAACTTTTCAAATAGGAGTACAATTATCAACTAGCATATTCAAAAATTCATTATACTCTAAAAAGATCATTAAACCCCAATTTCTTATCATATGCCTCAAAACACTATTCAAGCCTTCAATTAAATGCTCAATACCAATCATCGAGATCAATAAATCATTCTAACCACACAAAGTCACCATGCCCTTATCTATAAATTGAGGAAACAATCAAGACAATTTAATTTATTAAGTTTTAACCCTTCATGTAACATCAATACCCGCATAGGTGCTCGTTACTTCACCTATACGGGACCCCAATTCCCCATTAATCCCCTTTAAAAGCAACTAACATGTAAAAATTTCAAAAAAGAGTCAAAGAAAGTCTCAACTTGCCTTAAACGAAGCCCAAAAAATTAAATCAAAGCTTTTCCCTTTTGAGTTACCTTTGAACGAGTCCAATCTATTCAAATATGAGTTCTAGGTAAGAAAACAAAGCTAATGATACCCATAATGATACGTCCCAGATTTGGGTTCAAAAGTTAACCAAAAAAGTGACCCCAAGCCTACAAGGGTAAAATGGAAATTTTATTGAAAAATCACGTTACTCATAGTTTAGGAAATTCAAATCTAAAATCCCATAGAAATTGGACTTGAAATTAAGTTTGAAATCGTCAAAATATCATATTTTAGCTTTACAGGTAAAATCCCAAAATTTAAGGTTTGAAAACAATGATTTGAAGCCAAAAATCATGGAGAAATTAGTGGGTAATAATGAAAAAGTAGTTTAAAGCCTTACCCAATAAAGAAACCTCAAAATCTCCTTTAAACTCTCTTAAAATCGAGACCTCTAGGGTCAAAATGGAGGAAAATAGAGTTTGGATCGAGAAAAGAGATTTTAAAACTGCCAACTACCCGCTTCTTCGCTATCGCAGGACCTCCATAGCGATCGCAGTCTGACCCTCTAGGACCTATCGCAATGAGGGCTCTGCCACGTTCGCAAAGGCCAAACCTAGACCCGACCTAGGTTGCTTATCAAGTTCACAATCTACTCGATGAAGGAGAAATTTCTCCTCCGCAATCGCGACCAGGGGATCATGTTCGCGATGAAGGTGACTTTTACACCAGTTGACAACAACAACAGTTGTAACATGGGTATAATCAAGTTTCTTGATGGACCCTCGAAAAGAGTTCAAAACCCTACAAAAATAATCCAACTATGCTAGTAGCCTAAATTCGACATTTCGGAGCTGATAGAACTGGCGAAATTCTCATATGATGCTCGAATTTTTAAATGTTGACCAAACTCAACCATTCCAACTCTAAAGCCTCTTAAAATGATGAACTAACATAAAACCTCACCAACACCTAGGGAACCATTCCACCTACTTTCTCATACCATAAATACAAATATGTAACTGCGGAGAGAGGTAAAACGATCAAAGCGCTCAAAAATCCAAATTTCACTATATTGGTCGTTACATCATCCACTACTAAAACATACATTCATCCTCAAACATAAGAGTAAGAAAGGTACCAAGACTGTCGAGCAACTACAAAAACCAATAGAAGACTTTATACATACACTCCCAAGCAAAGAGATGTTTGAAATAGTAAATACCTCTTGTTCACCTTAAGTGACAAAATATTCCTTTATCGAAAACTTTAATGACTGCACCAACTAGTATCCAAAATCAAATCTTCCCAAATCTAATCTCTCTATATTCAAAATGTCTCTGAACACAATACATGAGTTAGCCAAACCATAGTTCTAAACATACTCAATTTACCAAAACCTATCATAGTCACCACAAGCCGATAATCTTAGCCAAACTCTAGTGCGAAATATGTGCGAATGAAATACCATGACCTTACAAATCCTTTATTCACACTTCCAAAATAGCTATTGGTACCAAAAATCTTTAAAGAACACATTGCCACTTTCCACAACACTGAGTTATGACTTTGCTTTCCCAAAATGAACCTCTACTTGATCCAAGCCCACTCTAAGCATTTTCTGTCAGAAACTGGCCTTATCAAAGGCTGATAGCTCAAATTCAAGTCTGATAGCAGTACTTCTATGAGTTGAAGCTACTGAGTCAGAAATCGATACCAGTTCCATAAAAACCTTCAAATGTCATGCCTCAACCACCATTTAAACAATCAAATTCCCATACCAAGCCTTAGAGAAAATCATGGATCACCCCAAAAGAAAACCTCCCACATACAAAAGCATGTACCCTCTATACATCACCAACTATCTATGCCACTCATCACAATAGCCTATGTAGTTTTCTTTGACCAAGTAGTATCAATCAACCTGAAATCCTCAGCAACCCTAAGAACTCTAAGCCCTCTCGGTAAAACACATGTAAGCAACCTGTCATAACATGAACAACTTAACCTGGTGTAGAAGTGCGAGTTTTTCATATTTCACTAATTGTCACCCGAACCATAACCAAACTTTCTAAAAAATCATTAGCACACCCTTCATAAGTCTTTGCCAACCCATTTCCATCTTTTACTAACAAACGTCCAAACCTCTACCGTCGCTTCTGAGCTCAAAAGGCTAAAAACTACAAGAATCCTTAACTCTGAACCAAGGGTTTATACATGATGTTTTATTTCTTCATATTTCTCAACTTGTACCGATCGTGCAATGTCACTAGAATTTTGAATTGGTAACTCGTACCCATGATACAACTCTAAATACCCCGAACTCTCTAATAACCAAGCCTTAATCAGTTCCCTTAACTCGTCCACACGTCTATACCTTCAACATAAGGCCCATAGCATAATACCTCATACTTAAAACCCAAAATTAAACCTCTAAGTGAAACACCTTATTATGCCTTTAAACATCCCAAAGTACTAAATTCTGCAACTCGAGTGTTTTCCCATGCACAAGTCCTTCCAAGTCCTCTATAACTAATATGCTCAAACTTTCACACCTAACTTATTCACACCCTAACATAACTTATTACAACGTAGACTTACCACAAAAAAATTTAATTCTGTTCCAAACCATGAAGATGATCAAACCATGCACCTAGATGCCAAACCATCACATACATCAGCACGTCACCAATCATCTTCCCATTGATCTAACCATGCTAGTCACTTGAAGCCTAAACCTTACTAGCTACCCAACTTAAAACCACCATGGAATTGCCACCACACTTAACCCAAATGTCTGTAGACTTCTTTCTTTAAGCGTACTCGGTAGTTTAAAACCCTATTTGATAATCATATAGTCATACCACCACAACTTGAGCAAAACCCAAGTAGCCATATCGATCTGAACGCAAGTCCCATTTCTTGAAGATAAACCCCTAACCTTTCAAATTAAAAGTATATACCCCATCCTCATTTTCCAAATATCATATCCCTTTCCGATCACCTTTACCCTTCCTTCAAGCCTACTCAAGCAGTGCCTCAAAACGCCATAAGTCCTTCCATCTAACTAGGCCAGCCACCACAGTGATAACAAACCGTAAATCCTGAACACCTAGAAGCCTTTCCTACCTTCCTAGAATCCTCCAACTTAGTTGCATCACAAGTACAACCCATCACAAATTACCCTCACCCAATTTTTACTTAGTAGTCTTGTTCATCCCACAAGGTTGATCTTGTCATCGATATGCTACCTCAAACCATAAACATACTAATTTAATCCTGTAAGACAATCAATTAATGCACACACATTCCTATTATCACTCTCTAATAATTCCACACAAGTATACCCACTGAAAACTTCCTTCATCCACAAGTTCGTCATCCTAATACTGATTCACTCCCTTTGTTCTTAATGGATATCATTAACCCTTAAGTAGACCTCTTAAATATATTGCACAACAATAATATGATAGTGCCTACCATTGATACACCACTAAAACTCAACATAATAATCGAAATTGGTTGCTTTATGAATAGAACAATTAATTACTTTAATAATAAACTAATACAAGACAAAATATTATATATAAATTCACATATTATAATAGACAATGGCTTTGTTCTATCATCGATTAGACGATTATATAACATTTGGAAAATTTGATAAAACAAGTTTGTACTTTGTTTCATCATAACTATAGATCAAGTCTATAATATAGACTAGATACGAATCTTAGTGTATACTACACTAGCTTAATATCTATGGTCTAAAGTCGATTACAACCACGATCGAGACTAGACTATACTCTGTGTCTATACTATACCAGATGAATATATAGTCATCATTAGTACATACAAAAAAAGGAAATAATTAAATAAATTAAATTAAATTAAATTGTGTGAATTTACATCATTCAAGTATTCAAATACAAGTCATCTGATCATATAAGAGTCCATATAAATTGAGGGTGGTGATCAAAGGGGTATGAGGATGAGTAATGGTTGAACAAACAACATCTTCAAAGTAATGTTTGTCAAAGTATAAGTATGTTCTAAGGATGTTGTTTGTTCAATCATTACTCATCCTCATACCCCTTTGATCACCACACTCAATTTATGTGGGCTCTTGTATGATCACATAACTTGTATTGAATGCTTGAATTGTGTAAATTCGCATAAGTTAATTTAATTTATTTAATTATTCTCTTTTTTGACAATAGCATACAATATCGCACAATATTGTATAGTATTTGTATATGAGTGTCTAAACATCTCTTATAATTTTGTATAATGTTTGTATATTGGGAGTATAATATTGTGTATCAAAATTTTAAATATTGTTGTAGAAAAATCAAAGTTTTGTCTATTTTTGTGTATCAATGTATAATGTTGCATATCTAATTTTCTATAAGAAAAAAATGATATAATGAAAGGAAGATTACCTAAATGTGATTTTGTACAAATTGTTATAACAACAAAAACGTTTTCTTATCAAGAATGGATTATAATGTTTAGGGTAAAAATTTGCAATGTAAATTTTAGATTATATTTTTGCAAAGTAAGTTACTTAATTGTATACTTTATAAAATTTTTAATATACTGAATAACTAAAGATGGACGGTTGAAGCAGGAGTAGTACGTGTATCAAGTAAAGTCAATGAACAAGTCGTTTTTCCTAACAATAATATTGCATGCGTGCTATTTAAGGAATGGGAGGAGTCCCCCTTGGCCCTTGTAATTTCAAAGAAACTACTCTGAATTTTTCATCTCTAACACATCAGTTGGCGAAATTTGTTGTTTTGGTGTTTCATGGCATACGATCTGCGGAACAGAACGGAACCGCCTTACTTTACGCAATCGCCCATGTACGGCCGGCCGGCAACCACTGCTCCTCCGATGTACGGTCAACCATCCAGCAGCCTTTACCCTCGGGTCGGTCAACAGTACGGCGCCAACCTCCCCGGGCGTTTTCATCCCACCTCTTCACCATCGTCGTCGACTAGTATGTCTTCCCTCTTTCATGGTTTCCTCACTATAAGTATATGTAAATCAAATATGGGCAAATTTAAGCCTAAAATATGGGACACGTTAAACTAGGTATTTTATATATATATTTTTTAAAGTTGATAAAATATTATCTGTTGGTGCTGATGTTGCAAGAAGGCTTAATGGTGCACTTGTTGAATGTTGAGTTATTTACCTTGAGGACTGGGTTTAATTTTCACTTAGTGCATTTTTTTGCTTGAGCCAATGGTACTGTTATCTGTTTCGATGACTAGTTATACTTGGGATGTTATTATTGACCTGTTGAAATCTAATTTTGCAGCGGGAATCGGCATCAGAGTCGCTATAAAACCAGAATATTGGATTGCGCCTCCGGTATGAAACCTGTTATTCTGCTGTATTTCCTCATATTGACCTTTTGAGTATTTCATTTTGCGTTAATGTGATTGATCTTTGAGTTCTTAATTGTTATGGTCAAAGAAGTTTATGGTCCTAATGTTATATTTACCTTCAAAAGTTTTTTGCTTAGTCATTATATATTAACCATTATGTAGAAGACACATGTTATGCACATACAGATTTGCTGGTGTGCAGAAGTATTTTCCTTGCACGTCCCCGTCCAAACTAGTTTGTGATCGCCATGTAGTAATTGGTTGATTAATGGATTGACAGTTGCTGCCGGATTTGGAAAAACACATTTGGACCTGACATAGTTTTTTTTTTGCATTTTTGGTTCTTATAGCCTCCATTGGCCCCGCACGTAGGAGACATTCCTCGAAGCACATTTCATTTTGATTTTGACCTTGAGAAGAAGATTTTAGCTGAAGCAGAAAAGGAAAGCCAAAACTGGAGCAGGTTAGGTCTGGAAAGTCTTCCATCCAGAGGGTCAGAGCAAGCTTCTATGGTCAGTTCCATTTTATGATGATTGTGTTGATCTTACTTTAAGTTTGAGTAAAACAGGTGCATTTCATGTGACCCTACGTGAAACCTGTAATTTGCTGCTCATCAGAAAGAGTATAGCAGTTAGGTCATGAAGACTGATGTGTAAATTGAATATTTATTGGTATATGGTCTCTTTGTTTCCATCTCAACGGATGTATGAACTATGAAGAACTCATCACTAAGGAAAAATTAGAGAAGAAGTGGAGCTGTTTGGACTTTGTGTGTAGTGAACAGACGGAGGTGGTAACACCGTCCTTACTGTTAAAGTAACTCGAGCATTGAGGCAGTGTATCTATTTAACATCATTTACCCCCTAAAGAGTGGTTCTATACTTCTCTCAATACAGATACAAGTTCGGAAAATAATCAACTTTAAAGATGCAAGTCTTTTTTGGGGGGGGGGGGGTAATAGGAAGTTAATTTTAGTTACTGTTTGCCGTTTGCTTTGCTGATTCCTTATCTAAATTGAAAATGATAATTGGAGATTCGGCTTTTGCCAATCAGTTCGGTTCAACCATCTTAGGTGACAACAGTCGCACAATTTCAGTCCCTGTTCAATTGAACTCTTAGATATTCTAAATGATGCCAACAATGCATTCCCAATAAAGAATACATGAAGGACATGGATGAAGCTAACTATGTGTTTGGTGTCGAGATGATACATTGATCTATTTCTGAAGATAGATATCTTTAAGAACCAGTATTGTCAAATGCGCGCTTCAAGTACGCTTAAGCCCTGAAGCAAGGCTCGAAACGTATAGGCGCTTCATGTCGATTGATGTGCACTTCCATGTCGTCATTAAGGTTCTAAGGCGTACTTCCCCCCTCCCATTGAACCTCTTCTTAAGAGGAGACACTGAAGAGTTGATATTTCACTTTATCATAAAAAAATTTAATTCGTTGTTCCTATCTTTGCCATTCATGATTATAATTATTAGTCTTCGACTAAACATTATATTTGTAGTTTTTCTCCCTTTGCACTTTTATTAAAGCCCATGCTTTATTTGAACTTTAAGTCCCAACGGACCTTAGAGCTTTTTTGCACTTTTTGCTTTTGGCAACACTGTTAAGAACTTCTTTCATTCTGCTTTACTTATCTGAAAAAAGGGAACTTTTCTCTATTTGGCTAGTTCAGTTTACTTGGGGACAATGACTGTGCTAATGTTAAAACTACATTTATACATTCCTCTCTATGACCTGTATGACATGCAGTTGATCCTGAAATAGGATACTGCTGAAGAGATTGTTTTTAACAACATATTCTATCATGCTTAGCTAAGTTGATTGGGTTTTATGCAATGCATGTCTTGTTTCAAGTTTCATGTGTTCCTTTCTATGACCCGTGCATGGCGAAAATGTTTGATTCATTCCTTAGAACTCTTCAAATCCTAATACTGCTTTTGAATAATAGAAAAGGTACCTCAAAATGTGTCCATCCTTCGACATGCTAGGGATATGCTGAGGACACATGAATGGTATGTTTGCATGGCCAATAGCCTGTTGTCAAAGCATACATCATGTGCTTTTTTTGCAACTATGCTTTGAAATTTGCTTTTGATGATACTTCCCCTCTAGGTATCAGATTACAGAGTGTTTTGTCATAAGTAAATGATGTGATTTCAGTTTCTTTGCCTTAAAAAATGCTGATTTGACAGAGATTGGTTTAGCGTTTTACTTCGTTTGAATGTAGGTATCCTCTGGAGATCCTGTTATAAACAAATACATTGCATTGGGTCTCAACAGAGAGGCTGTGCCTCTTGCAGTTGCAAATTATGGAGATAATCCAACCAAGGTACTTTTTGTCGTGTTACATGATTCTCTTATGTTAATTCTTTGCATGTTATTTCAGTCATTGCATGCGCTGTTATATGTTCTAGCTCCTTGTGCTCTAGGGAACAAGCAGCAGTTTGGATTTTAGTAATCATTGAGTTATGCTTTTTGGACTACTATTAAGAAAGCCTATGAGCCTGGTCAATTAGCTGCTCTAAAGAAATCATGACTCCTACATCATTAATGATAATTTCTATTATCATACCAGTACCAAACGGAAATGACCTAGATTTGTTATCAACTGTCTTAACACATTGAACATACAAGTATGTTGAAACTTTATTATAAGAAGAACAATAAGTCAAGTTGCAGCGTTTTGCAGTCCGAAAAACTAGTTATTGAAGTCATGGTAATATATTTAACTTTGATACTCGAAAGGCATATCATGTAATTTTTGGAATGAAAGGAACTGTAACAAAATGTATTTTTAATTATTTGTGTTAAAGCACTGAGAGTGCCTCTGTTTAGTAAATGAAATAATTCACCTTTGAAATTTTTCCAAACATAATTGCCATTTTAGAATGAGGAAAGATGATGTTCATAAACTTTTTTCAGGTCAAGGAATTTTCTGATGGGTATACTCGCTTGAAAGAAATGGGATTCTCATCAAATAGTGCTGCAGATGCGTTGCTAATGAATGACAATGACACAGACAAGGCAATCCCACATTTGCTAAACAATCCATCTTACTAATGCTGGGAGATGTGATGCTATTTTAAACCACAGAAATAGTGCTATTGTAAATATGTTATAGGAGTAATTGTTTTGATAATGCTTTATTCAAACTTTGTGCAGTTGAGACCATGTTCTGATATCCTGGTTTGTAGTAAAAGAATTTTGTATATACTCAATTTAGTGTTTAAAACAGGTGGTTGAAAAGTTGCCCGAGTACTCCCCTGCATCATCTTTGTCTCTGCCACTCTTGGTAACTTAAATTGCTTTGCTCTATCGAACACATTTTCTGTCAGTACCTTCCTTTCCATCAGAAGAAGTAAAGGAAATGATGTCTTGCATGATTGAGAAAAGAATCAAGTGTTCATTTACATGACATTGTAATAAAACGAGGCTGGAACTGATCCAACCTTGGAGATAGTTACTTATGATTTGGATTCATTGTTCTTCTACATAAACAGGTACAAGGAGAAAATCTGGTAATTCAAAAGTCATTGCGGGCTGATGAAATCAAAGGATAAGGATATAACTGCCATTTATAGACAGCCGTGTTCTTTAATATGTTAGCTCCAAGGGAAAAAAAGCATGAGAACCAAGTAGATTCATTTCTAACATTTCTAGGTTCCCATGTTCTTTGGTCTTGGTACTTTTGTTTTGCGAACTTTATTCCGACTAGAACGTGGTGGACTAATTGATGAGAAGCAATTGGACTAATTGATGAGAAACAATTGCTTCTTGATTTCCTTGGTATTTGACATTATATTGTATCACTTGATTCTCTGTATTGGGATGAGCTAACATATGATTAGGCGTGAACAAAACTGAAGCGCAAACCGCACCAAACCGCAAACCTAGTCAAATCGGAAAAAAAACTCGACTAATGGTTTGGTTTGACTTGGTTTGGTGCTGAACAAAAAAAATTCGATTATAATTAGTTTAGTTTGGTTTGGTTTTAACTAAAAAAGGTCAAATCGAACCGAACCAACCTGATATTATATTTGTACAATTTTTAAAAATATTTAATACATTAAAATATTTACTATGATGTAATTTATAAATATTTCTTAAACTTTTTCATTGTTTTAATCTTTCAACATATTATTTCAAGTTTAAACTTAGAATTTTGAATGGTCCAATAAGTTTGATAGTTCATAGTAACTCAAATAAAGCCCTAATCAATACTAACACTAATAAAAATATTTAATTAAATACTAGGAATGACAATAATGTTGGATATCTATTCTTTAATTTTGTATAAATACATAATCTAAATTTTTTTATTTAATGTTATTTTTTTAAGGAACACCTAAGATAGTTCTATCTTGCTAGGACGAAAGAAATATTTGAAGCACAAGTTAGTTATATGTTTGTATGAAGACTTTATCGAAAAAAATTCGAGAAAACCAAAAAATTCAAAAAAAAAAAAATGTAGTTGAAAAATCCAAATTTTATTGGTTTGGTTTATAAATTTAAAAATCCAATATGAATAATTTGATTTGGTATTTAAAAAATCCGAACCAACCCGGTCATAGACACAATTTTGACTCAATAGCTTTGCGTAGCTTAGACACGTGAAAAAAGCGTCGAGACATAAAGAAAGAATGCATATAAAATAAAGAAGAATGGAGGCACAATAAACCAATGAAACGGAAGGAATCTATTCTTTGAAGTCATGTGACGATGGGGTAAGGCTGTTAAATGGGCCGGTCCGGGTCAACTCGGCTCCGGTTCGATAATTTTTATCGATCTCGGTCCGGATTCGGTTCGGTCGTGAATTTTACTGGACTGGATTGGGCCGGGCCCAACTAATATTTTCACCAACGGCCCTGCCCCAGCCCATTTAATATGTTTGACTGGTCTTAATGGGTCAGTTCGGGTTAGGTAACCGGTCCGGATTAATGGGCCGGTTTACCGGGTCCCGACTAAAAAAAAAAAATACTTTGAACCTTGATTGTTTTTTAATATACATTCAATATATATTATTTAAAATACGACTTTAAAGAATATACATACGTATATACATTCAATATATACTACTTTAAAGAATATACATACATATATACATTCAATATATACTACTTTATAGAATATACATACTTTAAAGAATATTCATACATATTATACATTCAATATATACTATTTTAAAGAATATTCATACATAATATACATTCAATATATAATATTTTAAAGAATATACATACATATATACATTCAATATATACTACTTTAAAGGATATACATGCATATATACATTCAATATATACATTAAAAGAATATATATATACAATATATTCAACAACATATACTATTACTTAATATAATATACATGAAATAAATTCAACAACATAAACTACTATTTAAAGAATATGCATACAATAATCAACAACATATACTTCTTAAAAAAATAATACTTCAATATATTTAAGTATTGACATATACTAGTTAAAAGTTAAACTTATATAGAATTTTTATATGTCAATACTTGTTTAAGTAATATTTGTTAATATTATTTTTCAATATATATTTTTTTAAGTTTAAGTAAACTTTGATAATAATATATTAAAAGTATTAAATTCATACAAGATGTTCAATTTAAATTTTAAATGGAAAAAATATGTAAAGAGTAAATGAACTTAATATTTGATTGATTGCAAAATGTTTCAAAACTTAAAAGTTACAAGGTTGCAATTACATTTCACTAATTTCACAAAGTTAAATTGAAAAATGAAAATTCAATTGATTAATTGTAAATTCTACAAATTTTGCATCATTTTTTTCAATTCACCCATGTTAACATTAACGGGAATTGGCTGTGGATTGTCAAAATCAATGGCACCAAAGCCATGCATTGGACTTGATTGTGCTGAATTCTCTCTTGAAGTCATTATTTCTTCAAGATCTTCTTCGTCTTCCGGCTCCACGAACATTCCTTGATTTCTTCGTTCTGCTCTAATCCAGTTTCTAAGGCAAACTAAAACATTCATGGCATTGCCTCCCAATGAGTGTCGGTTGTCTCCAATCTGCTGCTGTCCTTGACTAAAAGCGCTCTCTGATGCAACAATTGACATTGGAACATTCAATATATCTCTAGCTAATCTTGAAAGTACATGATATTGTCTTTCATTATTCTTCCACCATTCCAGCGTGTTGATTCTACCTCTAGGATCCTCTGTAAGCTGCATAAGATAATACTTAAGCTCTTCTCGACTTACGGTTCTTTGCTATGAAAGTTGCAATCTATTCCAAACAGATAGATCAGAAGCACAATAAGCAGGCATACTATGTGTCTGTCTTTTAGAAGATGATGGTTCCCCAGAAGGATGGGGAGCAGGGGTCGGTGTAATATGTGACGGTAAAGTATTGTCAAGTAAATCAGCATAATGATTGTATAATGTGTTCACGTAACTATTCGCATCAGACATGGCCGTAAACAAAGAAGGTTCTTCATTAGCTTTTACTTCTAAAGCAGAATAAATAAGAGAAGTAAATTCGGACATAGTATTATATTTCATACATGGATTTATTACAACACCAACTAAGTAAATAGGGGGAAGCGGAAAAAAATATTTTTTAAATTTATCAATCATTGCATCAATAGCATCTTTGTAACCTGGTTTAGACTTATACTCGTTAAGCAATAAAGAAATGTCGGCTAAATAAGCTAAAATATTACAAACAGTAGGATAATAAGCACCAGAAAATTCAACCGTAGCTAGATAAAATTTTTGTAAAAAATTAACAATATCATCAATTTTAGCCCAATCTGAATTTGGTAACATACTATCGGGAAAAGCACTAGCAAATTGATTAAAAGTCATAGTAATAGGAACTTTATAAATATTGCAAATATTTAAGAAATCATACGTAGAATTCCATCTAACATCTATTTCTTCAGGCATTAATCTCGGTCTAAGTCCATTTTCCTTATATTTTCTTTTAAATTCGGTAAGTCTAATTTTTCTATTATTTCCTTGAATAAAGCCAACTGCAAGTCTAACTTTTTCAATAGCAGACTCAAAAAAAGTAAGATCATCTTTTACAATTAAATTATATATATGACAAGCACACTTAACATGAAATATTTCGGGTAACGGTGGAGAAAGTTCAATTTTTAACAAGTCAATAGCAGCGTTGTTGTTAGATGCATTATCAAAAGATATACATAAAACTTTACTGTCAATACCATAATATCTTGCAACTTTTGTAATAGATTCAGAAATAAATTTTTCAGTGTGTCTATGGTCTTCATCATACAAAAATGCTAAAATACATTTTTGCATAACAAAATTGCTATCTACCCAATGATAAGTAATTGTTAAATAATTATTTTTATTAATAGCACGACCAAGATCAGAAGTTAAAGCAACTCTACATGGAAGATTTTTTAATAATGCAGATAAATAATAAACATATTGTGCATGGAGTCTAAAAATATCGAATCGACAAGTACTTCTAGGAATATCCTCAAACATAGGATTATAAATTGCCTGAATATAATGAATAAAAGCTTCAGAAGAAGCAAAAGAGAAAGGCAAACAACCCACAGCTATCATTTTTGCTAATTCTTCATGATCCTTCATTTTATTATAATCCTTAACTAATTTACCGATTTTTGGGTTCAATCTAGTTTGTGTTGGGCCCCCAATTGTCCCACCACCAGTTACCTGATCTAGCTCTATTAGGTGTTTATCTCGCAAATGTCTCGTCAACTGACCCGTACCTCCTTTATTACCCCCAGTCTTATGCTCGTATTTTAACTGACAAAGATCGCATTCAACCTGAGTAGTTCCTTCTATTCGAGTATAAAAATTTCACACAATACTAGTTTTTTTACGAGATCTTACGGGGGGCCGGGGAGGAAGATTAACCGATTCAGATTGAACATTAACATTATCAGATTCGAGTGTAACATCAACATCATCATCATTTTCATCTACATCAACAGAGTCTACTTCATTCTTTTCTTCTATACCATAATTTTCTTGGGTCTCTAAATAATTCATATTGTGAGCACCTACACCTATTTCATTCTCAAAAGGTTCGCTAATTGGTACCGAAGGCACACGAGTATATCGAGTATTTGAACTACCTCTACCGGAACTAATTTGTTTCTTACTACCACTACCACTACCACTTCCGGGACAAAAATTTTTAACACTTTTACCGCCTTTTCTTAATTTATCCATATTACAAGTTAAACTAACAATTATTCAAAAAACACAAAAACAATACAAATAAAAATTCAACAAATAATACATTAATTAAAAATTAAAAGTAAGAGATAATACCAAATTGCCGAAGTATCCTAAAGTTAATCAATTGAGTACTTTTGGAAACTCCCACTTGATATTTTTAATTGCAAAATAATAAAATACAATTGAGCACTTTATGAGATAATTAGAAATTAGAATAATTGAGAGAGATTGAGAGAATGAGAGAATGAGATTGTAAGTTGTAGGAAAATAATTTTTGAAATGGGGTATTTATAGGAAAAATTTTTAAAGTTAATTTTTTTTTTTAAAAAAAAAAGTTGAATTTTTTCACAATTGACCGTTGGGCCAATGGCTATATAGCCATTTGGACTGCCAACGGTCCAATTGGCAGGTGGGCCGGACAGCAGCAGCCCAATTTTATTTTTTTAATTTTTTTTATTACCGGATCGGTGCACCAGTGGGCCTGGTCTAGATTTTTTATTGGGCCGATCTATCAGTCCAAGGACTTTGTCCGGCCCAGCCCCCTAAAATCCCCCCTAGCCCCCTACCTTACCCGGTCAGGGTCCGGTCAGGTCCGATCTCTACCTGGGCCAATCTAAACGGTCCGAAATCGAGCCGACCCGACCCAGTTGCCACGTTTACGATGTGGTCTAATGAACATCCAATTGACTATATATATATTTATGTTTCATAAAGTTGAAGTATGTTCTTTTGGTAGGGATGGATACTTGTGCTAAGCGTTGCTAATTCGATGAAGCCTTTTCTATTCCTTGATTAACTGATAATATGTATTGGAATTCATCTACCCTTCGGAAGGAAAATATTGATCGACTCCATGTATAAAGAATTCCTTCATCCTTTTATCCTCCTTTTAAATAAGTATGGGTCTGTTGAACGACCAAAATGATCTTGGCCGTCCACAGCCTGTGATCTGACGGTCCACATTCATTCCTTCACATTGAATCTATTAACTTTATTAAGGGTACAATCGTAAATAGCTAATTGTCTTTTCAATATCCTTTCAATGCTCTCCATCAGTCACGGTTTTTGGTTTTCACGTATTCCAAAACGTCAGCAAAGTCCCTCCGTCCCATTTTATGTGAGCTACTTTTCTTTTTGGTCCGTCCCAAAAAGAATTTCACATTTTCTTATTTGACAACTTTTTAAAGGCACAATTACTTTTTTATCCTTATTGGTCCCACTTAATTAAAAAGTGAATGCATTACCTTTTATTTTTTAAATAAAATTAATACATATATATTTTTTATTGCAAAAGACAATATGGTAAACATTATCAAGTCAAATCTTATTTCTTAAACTTTGTGCTCAGTCAAATTAGGCCACATAAAATGACACGGAGGGAGTTTACACTTTCCACCTTTAGCTTCAGTAGCTTCTTTTACTTTTTTGACTACCAAAGTTTCTTTCCTCTCTTCCATTTTTCCTCCTTGCGTGAATTATCTGCTGTTTTTGGAAAAGGTTTGCTTCTTCTTCCTTTATAATTTAAACCTTCTGTTATGTTTCTTCCTTTACTTTGACCTATTTGTTCCTTCTTCTTCTTTGTTTGTTTGTGTGAATCTTGGTTTCTAACTACAGATATATGCTATCTTTTTCTTTTGATTGTGTGAATCTTGGTTTTTAACTACCGAGACATATAAACAAGCACTAAATGAACTAAGAATATCAAAATTATCAGCTACTTGATGAAATTCAAAATTAAAAAAAAAAAAAATTAAACTTAAAGATTAAGGAAAAGAGGTTTGTCATTTTGATTTCTTTTGCATAACAAAAAGCTACAACTTTTTTATTTACTTTCTTTGTTCTTTTTCTCCAAATCTGAGGTTGCATATTCAACTTGATTTAATCTGTATCTGTTTACTTTGCTAGATCTGGAAAACTTTCTTTTGTGTGGAGAAGAAAAAGGTTCGACTTCGTTGCTTTAGGATTCACATTGGTTTTCCCGTTTCCTTATTTCGATAGTCAATTTTTCATTGTCCATAGAAGCTGTTGTTTTTAGTTTTCTATTGTTATACAGCTATAAATTAACGTTTGAAATTTGGTTACCAACGTTGATCATTTCTTGTTCTAATTTTCCTCCCCTGTTCTCTATGTTGCACGTTGTTTCTGCTTCCTTCTTTATTGAATGGTTTTCGCTATTAGCCTTTCATAATTTGTAACTGTTTTACTCATAATATTAAAATTATAATTTGTTTGACGTTGTAAATTAACGTTTGCAATTTGGTTATTCAACTCTATTTTTCGTTGTGGCTACTGTTTATACTTTCCCGCTATTGCTAAAAACTCTTCAACTACAAACTTTTGCTAGGATTTTGCTGGTTTGCTTCGTTTTCCCTGATTTGCTTGCTGAATTTGATGAACTATGTTTATGCTGTTAACTTTTCTCTTAAATCACCTTAAATGCACTGTGCAGAAAAAGTTGTTTCTATGTCCCTCTTAATTACAATGCTGACACTTTGAATTCTGCAGGCTTTTAGAACTTAAGTTTGTTCAATCGAAGGAGCAAGAAACATTCTCTTTGCTCCAGCCGTAAGTACCTGACTTTTTTGGGTCTGTACGTTTAGTTCTAATATTCAACAACTACGCCTTCCATTGTATTATACTAAATTTTTGTAGTTTTGCGCTAATTTACAAACACTTGCTTTGTGTTTAATTCTTCTTCCAGCGGCCTGCTAATGTACTCTATATATTTACTTCGCACCCTCTTTCAGGTTGATCAAAAATGGCACAACTAGAAAACTAAGCTTTCAAGTTTCAACAACTAGAAAACATGAAAGCTAGAAAATGGTACATATTGTCTGATTAGTTTGCCTTCAACTAGAAAGGTAGAAAATGGTACATGTTATCTGATTAGTTCCAACAACTAGAAAACTAGGGAAAATGGTACATATTGTCTGATTAGCAGTTGGAACTTGAAAGCTAAGATTGCGTCTAGAGTGTATTCTTCTTTTACCATTTATATTTTAATGGTTGGTACTTTTAAATGCTTGGGTCCAATATTTAAGGCTTTAATCGGTATAATCGGTATTGAGTACTGGATAACCAATACAACAGATCTTATTTTCAATTTTTGTTCTTTTTGGTAGGTGCTTTTTCAAAGATAGATATAGTGAACTGCTAGATCTTTCCTTAGGTAATGAGTAATGCTTGCATTGTTGCAGGATATTGGACAATTCTTGCAATTCATCATAATTATGGGGAGAGGACATCAGTGACACACATTGTGACTTGCGAATTGTATGATACACACACATCTTTTGGACTGTTATCCTGCAAAACAACACTATTTTGGCCTACATTCCTTTCAAACTATATATCTTGATTAGCATATCACTTTGTATATAGTTTTGACAGTTTTAAGTCAACATATATGGACTTTGTTCTTGTGCCTGCAGTGTCTTGTGTTGGATTTCAAGCGTTTGTGGAATAGAAAATGAAACAAACTATTTGAAGATTATACTTGATGGATTTCATATGCTTTTACTATTGACTTTATATATATGCTTTTACTATTGACTTTATATATGCACGTGCTTTTTAATCATATTTTTACTAGATTGGATATTGTAAGAGCCAACTTTCTTTTTCCTTTTGTCATACCTCATTATTTCTTCAAATTTTTTGAACAAAATCAAATATTATCAATTTTTAAAAATATATAATCAAACCAAAGAGAAATCAATTTATTTACTGTCAGTAATTAAGCTAACAAAATCAGTAACCTTTAGCCGCAATTTTCTACTTTTAAACTCAATACAGTGGAAAATGTCTTGTCAGTAATTAAGCTAACAAAATCAGTAACCTTTAGCCGCAATTTTCTACTTTTAAACTCAATACAGTGGAAAATGCCCATTAAATAACATTGGGCTCCCGGAGAACAATATTGGACCGGTAGCATTTGGGCCAAAAGATTGAACTAAAATTTGTAGAGGCCACGCAAACACAGACCTTCACTATCACAAATTATGACATAGACTCAACCACTTGAGCCGACCTTAAACTAGCACCCTCTCAAAGTGCAATGAAAGTGACCAACCTAGGCCATGGGCCTTCATGATCCCCCATTGACCCCATCCAAGTAAGTATGCTGCTCCATCCTACTTGGCCAATTATTATAGTTCCTTCTTCAGCTTCTATCTTCTCTATTTGCCGATGTGGGGCTAAACTGGTTTCCTTCTCTCCTTGGCGACATTGCCAAGCTACTCACCCCCGTATTCAAGATGTTGGAATTTCTGCTCATATCTTTTTCGCTGTTGAATGGATTAGTTAATAAAAATATAAACTTAAACTAGCTAATCATCACAAGGATTGTAGTATTAGCCAACAATATATAAGAGATAACGTCTATGCTTCCCAACTATTGTTACTTCCTATCAATATGTCTGTAAATATGATCTAATTAAGCTATATGTCGTCTAACGTCTATGCTTCCACCTAGTCTATAAGTATGAATGAGTAACTTAAATGGCCATTCAACTTTCGCAAATTCCTCACTAAAGTCACTTATGCTTATTTTCTATCAACAAGGTCACTAAATTTGATCTAGTTTATTTATAAAGTCAATATAACAAAACTAAACAAAAAAAGAGACCAAAGGGATAATATACCCTCAAATTTGATTTTGTAACACTTAGTTCCTTTGTGATTATGTTTGCCACTCTTTTTTTGTAATAATTTTTTTGACCTAATTATTGTTAATATAAAAATTTGTGATCTAACTAATTGTCCCTTTATGATATATTCTTTTGTTTAAATAATTTTTGTAAATACCCTCTCTTTTTTTCAAGAAAAAAGATCATTTCCACCGCGATTATTGTTCACCAGGCATTTTATTTTACAGGTCCAATATTTAACAAAAAAAACTTTTGCTGTAAAAATATAAATGTTGGAACGGTATGGACCTAGCTAGGAACCTTGAAGCTATGGCCATAAAATGAATAGAGAGGCGAGACCAGGAAAAAAAACTATTTTTGTTTTTTTGGTAATAGGGATTTTATATTAGCAATAATTAGGTGTCTGATAGGGCGTTGGCCATAGTGAAAAGTAATTAGAGTTCTGGGACGCATCTCGGCCAGCTAGGTTAATAGGTAAAAGTTTGCAATGTCTAACAAAATTAGTTCCCCAATTAATGCAGAACTTTGGATGATGTGTTCTAGCATTTGGCGCAATCGATCATACTGCTGATCCTTTTTGCTATTCAAAGAAGAAGGTGAAAAAGAAGCTCGTCCTTAATGTTGTATCGGTTGTTACCTCTAATAAAAGTTGCATTTTGTAATAGATCAGGTTCGTACCAAAGTTTAGTGTCAGATCAATTCTTATTTTTTGGTATTTTCCATATGCGTGCTGGCTGATTTTAGCAGTAATGCAACTTGCAATTGCACTATTAAGAGGGAGAATAGCACCAAAAGAAGTAGACTCCCTGATTTACCATTCACATTTTCTTCCGTCATTGCCTTGTGAAACAGCAGGGGGTGTCAAAGTTACCATTTTAAATTTCCACTTCTACGCCATGTTAATTCAAGTGCGACACTGGTTTTAACTGTACTAAAATAAAGATGAGGTTCAAATTGCAAATTGGTTTCTATGGTTAGATGTTAGAAAAATTCCATGAGGGAAGCTCGGCTTTGGATTTTGTTAGCCAGTTTCAGTGAATTGTCTTTGACCCTAGTGATGGTTTGGAGTGGCACCTTAACATACATCTTTTTCAGTGTTCACGGAAGTGTTCCAGTGTTTTGGTGTGATGATGTCTGTGCTGAAGAACTAATGAATTTCAGGCAAGAAGAGTTGAGGCAGGATTCTAATAGACTGGGAACTGGGAAATGGGAAACTGATTAAGCGTTGCCACTGCTATAGCTAGAGACATTCTCCACGTCCGTGGACTGTCTGAGGAAACTTGCCCATGAAAAAACAAATTCCTCAAAAACATTTTTATCAAGGGATTGGTTCTCTCACTGTAACTTGACACTGATAAGTCCTATTGTTTCACCAGTCAAGCGGGCGACAGGATATCGAGCCCCAAAAGTTGCAGGGATACAACGGAAGTGTCCCAAGCATTTGATAGCCACTGCTTTTGCTTAAACTTCTCACTGGAAACTCACCTATACAGCTATAAAGGTACTTATAGCGTGTCCTGTAGTTCGTGAGGAGTGAACTTGGGAAGTTTCCAATGTGAAACTTTTGAGGTTTCCTTGCATAGAGAAAGAGATGGTAGAGACGTTACTATAGGTGTGCATGACCTCAGAAGCTTGAATGCTGGAGAAGAGAAATTAATCATTTACTATAAGCTAATAGATAGAGTAGGAGTAGAAGTCAATTTTGGAAAACAATGAGAAGGCAAAAGGGCAGAAACTTCCTAAGCTTGTGCATGCTAAAGTTTTTGTCATATATGCCACCAAGCATCTCATAATAACAATATCAGGAAAATAGCAAAGCTAAAGAAATTGCAGCTAAACAAAAAGAAATAAAAGAAGAAGAGTTTGAAAATTTATATCAAGGCAACAAGCCAAGTAAATGAATAGGCCGGCATAAAACAAGAGAAAACAAAAAATCAATTTAATTGGTCAATTTAATTGGTCCAATTCAGAACGATAATCACCTTTATACATGAAATGATACAAGCTGATTCCTCTGTGGGAATGGCAAGGGGGACGTTGCAGGCACACTAGCAGTTCGTGCTGTCAGACTGCTACATTAAAGGTGCAATTCACTTTCTCACAATTCTTGTTCTCGTACCCTCTGAAATCCAAAAGATTTCTCAAGACTTTAGAATCACACAAAAACGAGGGCAGAGAGAATGTCATAAGCTTAAACTAACGCTGACCTCCAGTTTCCTGAAAGTAAATTTCTTTTACTAGTTCGGAAGTTGCATTGTACTCAAATCTGCAAGACGAAGATGGTATAAATGTATGAACAATAATAAAAGATATTTTTCCCAGGAATAAAATCTTCTCGGAAGAAGAAAACAGGCAAATTTTGCGAGGTAGAGGGGGAGTAAAAAAGGCAGATAGTGCATCATAGGAATAAACTAAATAAATAAAACAATAAAAGAGCAAAATCTATTGAGATGCCCCAAACACCCTCTTTCTTTTTCTGTTTCTGGCAGAAGCAATTTCAACTATCTTATCATCTACATACATGTCCGTATGATTAAGATTTTCTGGTTGCGCACAGTTTGCATAGGTCTTGTCCATCGAAAATTCATTATTCTAGCTAGGCATAGAGATTAATTTGTTTTCATTTTAACACAAATGATATCAGCGTTTTTCCTACAACAATAATTGAAATCCAATATTGTATGAAAGCAAGACACGTATTCACTAGTATATATGCATGGCCTGAAATCAAGCCAAAAACTTTCTGGCTTTAAGTCTTGGCCCCTTGATCATTGTCTCATACACAGTTCTTCAACAATACACACTAAGCTACTTCAACAATATCTGCAGATGCATCCATTTTCAGCTTAAAACTTTTTGAAATACTGATAAGCCAGATAAAAGAATGAATGGGAACTCAAAGTCAATAAGAAAATGGCACTGCACTTACCTATTAGAGAGTAGCACCTCAAGTTCGTAGTCGGATTGACTCCTGGTAGTGTCTACAAAGACAGATACAATTTCCGTCTTCCGAGTACTGGCTATCAGTAGATCATATTCAGTTGGGACAATAATTGCTAAGAAATTATCACTTCGTTCACTCAAACAGAGCTTTTCAACAGCTGCCAGGGAAATCCGCCTTTTAAGTGCATCAATGTCTGGGTCCACAATGTAAAGGGCAAAATCTGTTATCAGAAGAATGCGCCGCTTCATCTTCCCTGTACTTGTGAACTTCAAAACTTTGTCTGCAAAAAGAACTTTCTTGTCACCTGCAAAAGAATATACAGATCAGCACAAGTTTATATACTCCCTCCGACCCATTTTTTGTGACACAGTTTGACTTGGCACGGTGTTTAAGAAAAAGGATGACTTTTGAAACTTGTGGTCTAAAACAATCCTTAGATATTTGTGTGGATGCAAATCATTTCATTAAGGGTAAAAAAGAAATTTTAAAGTTAAATTGTTCCTAATTTTAGTAAGGTGACATTCTTTTTGAAACGGACTAAAAAGGATAGGGCGTCGCATAAAATGGAACGGAGGGAGTATTTGTTTTGAGAGACAAATCATAAAACATCCATAAGTAAACAATCATACCAAGTGACGGTCCTAAAAGGAAAACACTACTACAACTAGTGTTATCAAAGGCTCGCTTAAAGCGCGCTTAAGCCCTAAAGCGAGGGTCAAAATGTGTTGAGCGCTTCGCCTCGCTTTATGTGCGCTTCACTGTCATCATCAAATTTCTACGGCATACTTTTCCTTGCCAATGAGTCTCTTCTGAAGAGGCGACACTAAATAATTGATATTTCACTTTATCGTAATTGTTTTTTCAATTTCTTTGTTCATATATTTGTCATTCATGCTTATAATTATTAGTTTTGGACTAAATATTAATATTTGTACTTTTTCTCCCTTTGCGCCTTTTGTCATTAAAGCCCACGCTTTTATTTGCGCTTTGCGGTTGAAGCCCCAACAGACCTTAGAGCTTTTTTGCGCTTTTCGCTTTTGATAACACTGACTACTACAACAACAACAACAAACCCAGTGTAATCGCACAACCATAAATGAGGTCTAGGGAGGGTGGTTTGTACGTAGACCTTACCCCTACCTAGGGAAGGTAGAGAAGTTGTTTCAGAAAGACCTTCGCCTCAAGCAAAGCATATCAGACCTGGTATGCAAAGGAAATACAGTAGTGAAGAAGCCATAAAAAGGGAAATGAACAGTATCAACAACAAATAATATGCTAACTAATGTAAAAGAAATAACATTTAATAATAAAATTAAAGAATAAAATAGTAGGAGAGTAAATAATAATACTGGTAAGGAAACTAGACAACGCTCAACTGTCTACTAATCTTCAACCCAAATCCTCCTATCTAAGCTGAAGGAGCATCAAGTCCTATATAATCACCTCTCTCCAATATTTCTTCGATCTACCTCTATCTCTACTCATACCCACCATAGTGAACCTCTCACACCTCCTCACTGGGCATCCATGCATCTCTTCCATGTCCGAACCATCTCAGCCTCGCTTCTTCATCTTGTCAACCACAGAAGTTACTCCTACCTTGTCTTGAGAATTGTTGTTCCTAATCCTATCTCTCCTTGTACGCCCACACATCCATCTCAACATACTCATTTTCGCTACTTTTTATCTTCTGGATGTGTGAATTCTTGACCTGCCACTACTCCGCCCCATATAACATAACTGGTCTAACAACCACCAGTGTGATCAAAAGTGAAAAGCGCAAAAAAGCTCAAAGGTATGTTGGGGTTTTAAGCGCAAATAAATCGTGGGCTTAAATGAAATAGGCGCAAATGGAGAAAAAATACAAATACATATGTTTAGTCTAAGACTAATAATTATAAGTACGAAGAACAAATATATGGACAGTGAAATTTTAAAAGAAAAAAGTAATGGTAAAGTGAAATATCAATTGTTTAGTGTAGCCTCCTGAGGAAACATTCATTGGCAAGGAAAAGTATGTCTTAGAGCCTTGATGATGACACTAAAGCGCACCTTAAGCGAGACAAAGTGCTCCACTTTATAAAACTTACCTTTAAGTCTTGGTGGCATCTTCTTATCACACAAGACAACGAATACAAGCCCCCATTTCATCCACCCCGCTCCAATATGATGTGTAACATCATCGTCAATCTCCCCATTTCATTGGATTATAGACCCAAGATACTTGAAACTTCCTTTTTTAGAGATAAGATGAGTATCAATCCTCATTTCCACACTTGCCTCATGAGTTACGTCACTGACCTTGCACTCCAAATACTCTATTTTAGTCCTGCTCAACTTGAACCCTTTAGACTCCAGGATCTATCTCCAAAACTCCAACTTATAGTTAACTCCATCGCGGGCCTTGTCAATCAATACTATGTCATCTGACATGGAACCTCCCTTGTATATGTTGCGTCAGTTCATCCATCATCAAGGAAAGAACTGCAATCAACTATTATTACCATCTGCCTTGTAGCTGAAACTAGTTGCTAAAGTAATTGCGTAGCAATCTAGACATACCAAGCAAATTCTCTGAAGCCCTGCATTACTTGCTGCTAAAAGAGCGTCAAAGGATAGCTTTCAGTTTCTCTTTGCATGGTATGAAGAATTGTAAGATGGTTCTTACTGAATAGTTTGTGGATTACTTTAGTGTGCATTGTACAACTGGATATATGTTTATATGTCTTCAGCTTATAGTAATATTATGAACTCATCTCCTCTGAAAATTCTTCTATAAATACAACTTCCACCAACACTAACGTTGACAACCTTTCTAAAGCAAATAAAGTTCTACATCAAGATGCAAACGATGGTGATGTTAAAGGAACTAAAGGTTGTAAGAACTACTAGGTAGTCTGTTTAAACTTAAGTTTCCCTATGTACTTAAAATCAAGCAAACAACTTGAGATGCCATTCCACAGTAAGAGATGACTTTATATATATGCTTTTACTATTGACTTTATATATGCACGTGCTTTTTAATCATATTTTTACTAGATTGGATATTGTAAGAGCCAACTTTCTTTTTCCTTTTGTCATACCTCATTATTTCTTCAAATTTTTTGAACAAAATCAAATATTATCAATTTTTAAAAATATATAATCAAACCAAAGAGAAATCAATTTTTTGAACAAAATCAAATATTATCAATTTTTAAAAATATATAATCAAACCAAAGAGAAATCAATTTATTTACTGTCAGTAATTAAGCTAACAAAATCAGTAACCTTTAGCCGCAATTTTCTACTTTTAAACTCAATACAGTGGAAAATGTCTTGTCAGTAATTAAGCTAACAAAATCAGTAACCTTTAGCCGCAATTTTCTACTTTTAAACTCAATACAGTGGAAAATGCCCATTAAATAACATTGGGCTCCCGGAGAACAATATTGGACCAGTAGCATTTGGGCCAAAAGATTGAACTAAAATTTGTAGAGGCCACGCAAACACAGACCTTCACTATCACAAATTATGACATAGACTCAACCACTTGAGCCGACCTTAAACTAGCACCCTCTCAAAGTGCAATGAAAGTGACCAACCTAGGCCATGGGCCTTCATGATCCCCCATTGACCCCATCCAAGTAAGTATGCTGCTCCATCCTACTTGGCCAATTATTATAGTTCCTTCTTCAGCTTCTATCTTCTCTATTTGCCGATGTGGGGCTAAACTGGTTTCCTTCTCTCCTTGGCGACATTGCCAAGCTACTCACCCCCGTATTCAAGATGTTGGAATTTCTGCTCATATCTTTTTCGCTGTTGAATGGATTAGTTAATAAAAATATAAACTTAAACTAGCTAATCATCACAAGGATTGTAGTATTAGCCAACAATATATAAGAGATAACGTCTATGCTTCCCAACTATTGTTACTTCCTATCAATATGTCTGTAAATATGATCTAATTAAGCTATATGTCGTCTAACGTCTATGCTTCCACCTAGTCTATAAGTATGAATGAGTAACTTAAATGGCCATTCAACTTTCGCAAATTCCTCACTAAAGTCACTTATGCTTATTTTCTATCAACAAGGTCACTAAATTTGATCTAGTTTATTTATAAAGTCAATATAACAAAACTAAACAAAAAAAGAGACCAAAGGGATAATATACCCTCAAATTTGATTTTGTAACACTTAGTTCCTTTGTGATTATGTTTGCCACTCTTTTTTTGTAATAATTTTTTTGACCTAATTATTGTTAATATAAAAATTTGTGATCTAACTAATTGTCCCTTTATGATATATTCTTTTGTTTAAATAATTTTTGTAAATACCCTCTCTTTTTTTCAAGAAAAAAGATCATTTCCACCGCGATTATTGTTCACCAGGCATTTTATTTTACAGGTCCAATATTTAACAAAAAAAACTTTTGCTGTAAAAATATAAATGTTGGAACGGTATGGACCTAGCTAGGAACCTTGAAGCTATGGCCATAAAATGAATAGAGAGGCGAGACCAGGAAAAAAAACTATTTTTGTTTTTTTGGTAATAGGGATTTTATATTAGCAATAATTAGGTGTCTGATAGGGCGTTGGCCATAGTGAAAAGTAATTAGAGTTCTGGGACGCATCTCGGCCAGCTAGGTTAATAGGTAAAAGTTTGCAATGTCTAACAAAATTAGTTCCCCAATTAATGCAGAACTTTGGATGATGTGTTCTAGCATTTGGCGCAATCGATCATACTGCTGATCCTTTTTGCTATTCAAAGAAGAAGGTGAAAAAGAAGCTCGTCCTTAATGTTGTATCGGTTGTTACCTCTAATAAAAGTTGCATTTTGTAATAGATCAGGTTCGTACCAAAGTTTAGTGTCAGATCAATTCTTATTTTTTGGTATTTTCCATATGCGTGCTGGCTGATTTTAGCAGTAATGCAACTTGCAATTGCACTATTAAGAGGGAGAATAGCACCAAAAGAAGTAGACTCCCTGATTTACCATTCACATTTTCTTCCGTCATTGCCTTGTGAAACAGCAGGGGGTGTCAAAGTTACCATTTTAAATTTCCACTTCTACGCCATGTTAATTCAAGTGCGACACTGGTTTTAACTGTACTAAAATAAAGATGAGGTTCAAATTGCAAATTGGTTTCTATGGTTAGATGTTAGAAAAATTCCATGAGGGAAGCTCGGCTTTGGATTTTGTTAGCCAGTTTCAGTGAATTGTCTTTGACCCTAGTGATGGTTTGGAGTGGCACCTTAACATACATCTTTTTCAGTGTTCACGGAAGTGTTCCAGTGTTTTGGTGTGATGATGTCTGTGCTGAAGAACTAATGAATTTCAGGCAAGAAGAGTTGAGGCAGGATTCTAATAGACTGGGAACTGGGAAATGGGAAACTGATTAAGCGTTGCCACTGCTATAGCTAGAGACATTCTCCACGTCCGTGGACTGTCTGAGGAAACTTGCCCATGAAAAAACAAATTCCTCAAAAACATTTTTATCAAGGGATTGGTTCTCTCACTGTAACTTGACACTGATAAGTCCTATTGTTTCACCAGTCAAGCGGGCGACAGGATATCGAGCCCCAAAAGTTGCAGGGATACAACGGAAGTGTCCCAAGCATTTGATAGCCACTGCTTTTGCTTAAACTTCTCACTGGAAACTCACCTATACAGCTATAAAGGTACTTATAGCGTGTCCTGTAGTTCGTGAGGAGTGAACTTGGGAAGTTTCCAATGTGAAACTTTTGAGGTTTCCTTGCATAGAGAAAGAGATGGTAGAGACGTTACTATAGGTGTGCATGACCTCAGAAGCTTGAATGCTGGAGAAGAGAAATTAATCATTTACTATAAGCTAATAGATAGAGTAGGAGTAGAAGTCAATTTTGGAAAACAATGAGAAGGCAAAAGGGCAGAAACTTCCTAAGCTTGTGCATGCTAAAGTTTTTGTCATATATGCCACCAAGCATCTCATAATAACAATATCAGGAAAATAGCAAAGCTAAAGAAATTGCAGCTAAACAAAAAGAAATAAAAGAAGAAGAGTTTGAAAATTTATATCAAGGCAACAAGCCAAGTAAATGAATAGGCCGGCATAAAACAAGAGAAAACAAAAAATCAATTTAATTGGTCAATTTAATTGGTCCAATTCAGAACGATAATCACCTTTATACATGAAATGATACAAGCTGATTCCTCTGTGGGAATGGCAAGGGGGACGTTGCAGGCACACTAGCAGTTCGTGCTGTCAGACTGCTACATTAAAGGTGCAATTCACTTTCTCACAATTCTTGTTCTCGTACCCTCTGAAATCCAAAAGATTTCTCAAGACTTTAGAATCACACAAAAACGAGGGCAGAGAGAATGTCATAAGCTTAAACTAACGCTGACCTCCAGTTTCCTGAAAGTAAATTTCTTTTACTAGTTCGGAAGTTGCATTGTACTCAAATCTGCAAGACGAAGATGGTATAAATGTATGAACAATAATAAAAGATATTTTTCCCAGGAATAAAATCTTCTCGGAAGAAGAAAACAGGCAAATTTTGCGAGGTAGAGGGGGAGTAAAAAAGGCAGATAGTGCATCATAGGAATAAACTAAATAAATAAAACAATAAAAGAGCAAAATCTATTGAGATGCCCCAAACACCCTCTTTCTTTTTCTGTTTCTGGTAGAAGCAATTTCAACTATCTTATCATCTACATACATGTCCGTATGATTAAGATTTTCTGGTTGCGCACAGTTTGCATAGGTCTTGTCCATCGAAAATTCATTATTCTAGCTAGGCATAGAGATTAATTTGTTTTCATTTTAACACAAATGATATCAGCGTTTTTCCTACAACAATAATTGAAATCCAATATTGTATGAAAGCAAGACACGTATTCACTAGTATATATGCATGGCCTGAAATCAAGCCAAAAACTTTCTGGCTTTAAGTCTTGGCCCCTTGATCATTGTCTCATACACAGTTCTTCAACAATACACACTAAGCTACTTCAACAATATCTGCAGATGCATCCATTTTCAGCTTAAAACTTTTTGAAATACTGATAAGCCAGATAAAAGAATGAATGGGAACTCAAAGTCAATAAGAAAATGGCACTGCACTTACCTATTAGAGAGTAGCACCTCAAGTTCGTAGTCGGATTGACTCCTGGTAGTGTCTACAAAGACAGATACAATTTCCGTCTTCCGAGTACTGGCTATCAGTAGATCATATTCAGTTGGGACAATAATTGCTAAGAAATTATCACTTCGTTCACTCAAACAGAGCTTTTCAACAGCTGCCAGGGAAATCCGCCTTTTAAGTGCATCAATGTCTGGGTCCACAATGTAAAGGGCAAAATCTGTTATCAGAAGAATGCGCCGCTTCATCTTCCCTGTACTTGTGAACTTCAAAACTTTGTCTGCAAAAAGAACTTTCTTGTCACCTGCAAAAGAATATACAGATCAGCACAAGTTTATATACTCCCTCCGACCCATTTTTTGTGACACAGTTTGACTTGGCACGGTGTTTAAGAAAAAGGATGACTTTTGAAACTTGTGGTCTAAAACAATCCTTAGATATTTGTGTGGATGCAAATCATTTCATTAAGGGTAAAAAAGAAATTTTAAAGTTAAATTGTTCCTAATTTTAGTAAGGTGACATTCTTTTTGAAACGGACTAAAAAGGATAGGGCGTCGCATAAAATGGAACGGAGGGAGTATTTGTTTTGAGAGACAAATCATAAAACATCCATAAGTAAACAATCATACCAAGTGACGGTCCTAAAAGGAAAACACTACTACAACTAGTGTTATCAAAGGCTCGCTTAAAGCGCGCTTAAGCCCTAAAGCGAGGGTCAAAATGTGTTGAGCGCTTCGCCTCGCTTTATGTGCGCTTCACTGTCATCATCAAATTTCTACGGCATACTTTTCCTTGCCAATGAGTCTCTTCTGAAGAGGCGACACTAAATAATTGATATTTCACTTTATCGTAATTGTTTTTTCAATTTCTTTGTTCATATATTTGTCATTCATGCTTATAATTATTAGTTTTGGACTAAATATTAATATTTGTACTTTTTCTCCCTTTGCGCCTTTTGTCATTAAAGCCCACGCTTTTATTTGCGCTTTGCGGTTGAAGCCCCAACAGACCTTAGAGCTTTTTTGCGCTTTTCGCTTTTGATAACACTGACTACTACAACAACAACAACAAACCCAGTGTAATCGCACAACCATAAATGAGGTCTAGGGAGGGTGGTTTGTACGTAGACCTTACCCCTACCTAGGGAAGGTAGAGAAGTTGTTTCAGAAAGACCTTCGCCTCAAGCAAAGCATATCAGACCTGGTATGCAAAGGAAATACAGTAGTGAAGAAGCCATAAAAAGGGAAATGAACAGTATCAACAACAAATAATATGCTAACTAATGTAAAAGAAATAACATTTAATAATAAAATTAAAGAATAAAATAGTAGGAGAGTAAATAATAATACTGGTAAGGAAACTAGACAACGCTCAACTGTCTACTAATCTTCAACCCAAATCCTCCTATCTAAGCTGAAGGAGCATCAAGTCCTATATAATCACCTCTCTCCAATATTTCTTCGATCTACCTCTATCTCTACTCATACCCACCATAGTGAACCTCTCACACCTCCTCACTGGGCATCCATGCATCTCTTCCATGTCCGAACCATCTCAGCCTCGCTTCTTCATCTTGTCAACCACAGAAGTTACTCCTACCTTGTCTTGAGAATTGTTGTTCCTAATCCTATCTCTCCTTGTACGCCCACACATCCATCTCAACATACTCATTTTCGCTACTTTTTATCTTCTGGATGTGTGAATTCTTGACCTGCCACTACTCCGCCCCATATAACATAACTGGTCTAACAACCACCAGTGTGATCAAAAGTGAAAAGCGCAAAAAAGCTCAAAGGTATGTTGGGGTTTTAAGCGCAAATAAATCGTGGGCTTAAATGAAATAGGCGCAAATGGAGAAAAAATACAAATACATATGTTTAGTCTAAGACTAATAATTATAAGTACGAAGAACAAATATATGGACAGTGAAATTTTAAAAGAAAAAAGTAATGGTAAAGTGAAATATCAATTGTTTAGTGTAGCCTCCTGAGGAAACATTCATTGGCAAGGAAAAGTATGTCTTAGAGCCTTGATGATGACACTAAAGCGCACCTTAAGCGAGACAAAGTGCTCCACTTTATAAAACTTACCTTTAAGTCTTGGTGGCATCTTCTTATCACACAAGACAACGAATACAAGCCCCCATTTCATCCACCCCGCTCCAATATGATGTGTAACATCATCGTCAATCTCCCCATTTCATTGGATTATAGACCCAAGATACTTGAAACTTCCTTTTTTAGAGATAAGATGAGTATCAATCCTCATTTCCACACTTGCCTCATGAGTTACGTCACTGACCTTGCACTCCAAATACTCTATTTTAGTCCTGCTCAACTTGAACCCTTTAGACTCCAGGATCTATCTCCAAAACTCCAACTTATAGTTAACTCCATCGCGGGCCTTGTCAATCAATACTATGTCATCTGACATGGAACCTCCCTTGTATATGTTGCGTCAGTTCATCCATCATCAAGGAAAGAACTGCAATCAACTATTATTACCATCTGCCTTGTAGCTGAAACTAGTTGCTAAAGTAATTGCGTAGCAATCTAGACATACCAAGCAAATTCTCTGAAGCCCTGCATTACTTGCTGCTAAAAGAGCGTCAAAGGATAGCTTTCAGTTTCTCTTTGCATGGTATGAAGAATTGTAAGATGGTTCTTACTGAATAGTTTGTGGATTACTTTAGTGTGCATTGTACAACTGGATATATGTTTATATGTCTTCAGCTTATAGTAATATTATGAACTCATCTCCTCTGAAAATTCTTCTATAAATACAACTTCCACCAACACTAACGTTGACAACCTTTCTAAAGCAAATAAAGTTCTACATCAAGATGCAAACGATGGTGATGTTAAAGGAACTAAAGGTTGTAAGAACTACTAGGTAGTCTGTTTAAACTTAAGTTTCCCTATGTACTTAAAATCAAGCAAACAACTTGAGATGCCATTCCACAGTAAGAGATGACTTTATATATATGCTTTTACTATTGACTTTATATATGCACGTGCTTTTTAATCATATTTTTACTAGATTGGATATTGTAAGAGCCAACTTTCTTTTTCCTTTTGTCATACCTCATTATTTCTTCAAATTTTTTGAACAAAATCAAATATTATCAATTTTTAAAAATATATAATCAAACCAAAGAGAAATCAATTTTTTGAACAAAATCAAATATTATCAATTTTTAAAAATATATAATCAAACCAAAGAGAAATCAATTTATTTACTGTCAGTAATTAAGCTAACAAAATCAGTAACCTTTAGCCGCAATTTTCTACTTTTAAACTCAATACAGTGGAAAATGTCTTGTCAGTAATTAAGCTAACAAAATCAGTAACCTTTAGCCGCAATTTTCTACTTTTAAACTCAATACAGTGGAAAATGCCCATTAAATAACATTGGGCTCCCGGAGAACAATATTGGACCAGTAGCATTTGGGCCAAAAGATTGAACTAAAATTTGTAGAGGCCACGCAAACACAGACCTTCACTATCACAAATTATGACATAGACTCAACCACTTGAGCCGACCTTAAACTAGCACCCTCTCAAAGTGCAATGAAAGTGACCAACCTAGGCCATGGGCCTTCATGATCCCCCATTGACCCCATCCAAGTAAGTATGCTGCTCCATCCTACTTGGCCAATTATTATAGTTCCTTCTTCAGCTTCTATCTTCTCTATTTGCCGATGTGGGGCTAAACTGGTTTCCTTCTCTCCTTGGCGACATTGCCAAGCTACTCACCCCCGTATTCAAGATGTTGGAATTTCTGCTCATATCTTTTTCGCTGTTGAATGGATTAGTTAATAAAAATATAAACTTAAACTAGCTAATCATCACAAGGATTGTAGTATTAGCCAACAATATATAAGAGATAACGTCTATGCTTCCCAACTATTGTTACTTCCTATCAATATGTCTGTAAATATGATCTAATTAAGCTATATGTCGTCTAACGTCTATGCTTCCACCTAGTCTATAAGTATGAATGAGTAACTTAAATGGCCATTCAACTTTCGCAAATTCCTCACTAAAGTCACTTATGCTTATTTTCTATCAACAAGGTCACTAAATTTGATCTAGTTTATTTATAAAGTCAATATAACAAAACTAAACAAAAAAAGAGACCAAAGGGATAATATACCCTCAAATTTGATTTTGTAACACTTAGTTCCTTTGTGATTATGTTTGCCACTCTTTTTTTGTAATAATTTTTTTGACCTAATTATTGTTAATATAAAAATTTGTGATCTAACTAATTGTCCCTTTATGATATATTCTTTTGTTTAAATAATTTTTGTAAATACCCTCTCTTTTTTTCAAGAAAAAAGATCATTTCCACCGCGATTATTGTTCACCAGGCATTTTATTTTACAGGTCCAATATTTAACAAAAAAAACTTTTGCTGTAAAAATATAAATGTTGGAACGGTATGGACCTAGCTAGGAACCTTGAAGCTATGGCCATAAAATGAATAGAGAGGCGAGACCAGGAAAAAAAACTATTTTTGTTTTTTTGGTAATAGGGATTTTATATTAGCAATAATTAGGTGTCTGATAGGGCGTTGGCCATAGTGAAAAGTAATTAGAGTTCTGGGACGCATCTCGGCCAGCTAGGTTAATAGGTAAAAGTTTGCAATGTCTAACAAAATTAGTTCCCCAATTAATGCAGAACTTTGGATGATGTGTTCTAGCATTTGGCGCAATCGATCATACTGCTGATCCTTTTTGCTATTCAAAGAAGAAGGTGAAAAAGAAGCTCGTCCTTAATGTTGTATCGGTTGTTACCTCTAATAAAAGTTGCATTTTGTAATAGATCAGGTTCGTACCAAAGTTTAGTGTCAGATCAATTCTTATTTTTTGGTATTTTCCATATGCGTGCTGGCTGATTTTAGCAGTAATGCAACTTGCAATTGCACTATTAAGAGGGAGAATAGCACCAAAAGAAGTAGACTCCCTGATTTACCATTCACATTTTCTTCCGTCATTGCCTTGTGAAACAGCAGGGGGTGTCAAAGTTACCATTTTAAATTTCCACTTCTACGCCATGTTAATTCAAGTGCGACACTGGTTTTAACTGTACTAAAATAAAGATGAGGTTCAAATTGCAAATTGGTTTCTATGGTTAGATGTTAGAAAAATTCCATGAGGGAAGCTCGGCTTTGGATTTTGTTAGCCAGTTTCAGTGAATTGTCTTTGACCCTAGTGATGGTTTGGAGTGGCACCTTAACATACATCTTTTTCAGTGTTCACGGAAGTGTTCCAGTGTTTTGGTGTGATGATGTCTGTGCTGAAGAACTAATGAATTTCAGGCAAGAAGAGTTGAGGCAGGATTCTAATAGACTGGGAACTGGGAAATGGGAAACTGATTAAGCGTTGCCACTGCTATAGCTAGAGACATTCTCCACGTCCGTGGACTGTCTGAGGAAACTTGCCCATGAAAAAACAAATTCCTCAAAAACATTTTTATCAAGGGATTGGTTCTCTCACTGTAACTTGACACTGATAAGTCCTATTGTTTCACCAGTCAAGCGGGCGACAGGATATCGAGCCCCAAAAGTTGCAGGGATACAACGGAAGTGTCCCAAGCATTTGATAGCCACTGCTTTTGCTTAAACTTCTCACTGGAAACTCACCTATACAGCTATAAAGGTACTTATAGCGTGTCCTGTAGTTCGTGAGGAGTGAACTTGGGAAGTTTCCAATGTGAAACTTTTGAGGTTTCCTTGCATAGAGAAAGAGATGGTAGAGACGTTACTATAGGTGTGCATGACCTCAGAAGCTTGAATGCTGGAGAAGAGAAATTAATCATTTACTATAAGCTAATAGATAGAGTAGGAGTAGAAGTCAATTTTGGAAAACAATGAGAAGGCAAAAGGGCAGAAACTTCCTAAGCTTGTGCATGCTAAAGTTTTTGTCATATATGCCACCAAGCATCTCATAATAACAATATCAGGAAAATAGCAAAGCTAAAGAAATTGCAGCTAAACAAAAAGAAATAAAAGAAGAAGAGTTTGAAAATTTATATCAAGGCAACAAGCCAAGTAAATGAATAGGCCGGCATAAAACAAGAGAAAACAAAAAATCAATTTAATTGGTCAATTTAATTGGTCCAATTCAGAACGATAATCACCTTTATACATGAAATGATACAAGCTGATTCCTCTGTGGGAATGGCAAGGGGGACGTTGCAGGCACACTAGCAGTTCGTGCTGTCAGACTGCTACATTAAAGGTGCAATTCACTTTCTCACAATTCTTGTTCTCGTACCCTCTGAAATCCAAAAGATTTCTCAAGACTTTAGAATCACACAAAAACGAGGGCAGAGAGAATGTCATAAGCTTAAACTAACGCTGACCTCCAGTTTCCTGAAAGTAAATTTCTTTTACTAGTTCGGAAGTTGCATTGTACTCAAATCTGCAAGACGAAGATGGTATAAATGTATGAACAATAATAAAAGATATTTTTCCCAGGAATAAAATCTTCTCGGAAGAAGAAAACAGGCAAATTTTGCGAGGTAGAGGGGGAGTAAAAAAGGCAGATAGTGCATCATAGGAATAAACTAAATAAATAAAACAATAAAAGAGCAAAATCTATTGAGATGCCCCAAACACCCTCTTTCTTTTTCTGTTTCTGGTAGAAGCAATTTCAACTATCTTATCATCTACATACATGTCCGTATGATTAAGATTTTCTGGTTGCGCACAGTTTGCATAGGTCTTGTCCATCGAAAATTCATTATTCTAGCTAGGCATAGAGATTAATTTGTTTTCATTTTAACACAAATGATATCAGCGTTTTTCCTACAACAATAATTGAAATCCAATATTGTATGAAAGCAAGACACGTATTCACTAGTATATATGCATGGCCTGAAATCAAGCCAAAAACTTTCTGGCTTTAAGTCTTGGCCCCTTGATCATTGTCTCATACACAGTTCTTCAACAATACACACTAAGCTACTTCAACAATATCTGCAGATGCATCCATTTTCAGCTTAAAACTTTTTGAAATACTGATAAGCCAGATAAAAGAATGAATGGGAACTCAAAGTCAATAAGAAAATGGCACTGCACTTACCTATTAGAGAGTAGCACCTCAAGTTCGTAGTCGGATTGACTCCTGGTAGTGTCTACAAAGACAGATACAATTTCCGTCTTCCGAGTACTGGCTATCAGTAGATCATATTCAGTTGGGACAATAATTGCTAAGAAATTATCACTTCGTTCACTCAAACAGAGCTTTTCAACAGCTGCCAGGGAAATCCGCCTTTTAAGTGCATCAATGTCTGGGTCCACAATGTAAAGGGCAAAATCTGTTATCAGAAGAATGCGCCGCTTCATCTTCCCTGTACTTGTGAACTTCAAAACTTTGTCTGCAAAAAGAACTTTCTTGTCACCTGCAAAAGAATATACAGATCAGCACAAGTTTATATACTCCCTCCGACCCATTTTTTGTGACACAGTTTGACTTGGCACGGTGTTTAAGAAAAAGGATGACTTTTGAAACTTGTGGTCTAAAACAATCCTTAGATATTTGTGTGGATGCAAATCATTTCATTAAGGGTAAAAAAGAAATTTTAAAGTTAAATTGTTCCTAATTTTAGTAAGGTGACATTCTTTTTGAAACGGACTAAAAAGGATAGGGCGTCGCATAAAATGGAACGGAGGGAGTATTTGTTTTGAGAGACAAATCATAAAACATCCATAAGTAAACAATCATACCAAGTGACGGTCCTAAAAGGAAAACACTACTACAACTAGTGTTATCAAAGGCTCGCTTAAAGCGCGCTTAAGCCCTAAAGCGAGGGTCAAAATGTGTTGAGCGCTTCGCCTCGCTTTATGTGCGCTTCACTGTCATCATCAAATTTCTACGGCATACTTTTCCTTGCCAATGAGTCTCTTCTGAAGAGGCGACACTAAATAATTGATATTTCACTTTATCGTAATTGTTTTTTCAATTTCTTTGTTCATATATTTGTCATTCATGCTTATAATTATTAGTTTTGGACTAAATATTAATATTTGTACTTTTTCTCCCTTTGCGCCTTTTGTCATTAAAGCCCACGCTTTTATTTGCGCTTTGCGGTTGAAGCCCCAACAGACCTTAGAGCTTTTTTGCGCTTTTCGCTTTTGATAACACTGACTACTACAACAACAACAACAAACCCAGTGTAATCGCACAACCATAAATGAGGTCTAGGGAGGGTGGTTTGTACGTAGACCTTACCCCTACCTAGGGAAGGTAGAGAAGTTGTTTCAGAAAGACCTTCGCCTCAAGCAAAGCATATCAGACCTGGTATGCAAAGGAAATACAGTAGTGAAGAAGCCATAAAAAGGGAAATGAACAGTATCAACAACAAATAATATGCTAACTAATGTAAAAGAAATAACATTTAATAATAAAATTAAAGAATAAAATAGTAGGAGAGTAAATAATAATACTGGTAAGGAAACTAGACAACGCTCAACTGTCTACTTATCTTCAACCCAAATCCTCCTATCTAAGCTGAAGGAGCATCAAGTCCTATATAATCACCTCTCTCCAATATTTCTTCGATCTACCTCTATCTCTACTCATACCCACCATAGTGAACCTCTCACACCTCCTCACTGGGCATCCATGCATCTCTTCCATGTCCGAACCATCTCAGCCTCGCTTCTTCATCTTGTCAACCACAGAAGTTACTCCTACCTTGTCTTGAGAATTGTTGTTCCTAATCCTATCTCTCCTTGTACGCCCACACATCCATCTCAACATACTCATTTTCGCTACTTTTTATCTTCTGGATGTGTGAATTCTTGACCTGCCACTACTCCGCCCCATATAACATAACTGGTCTAACAACCACCAGTGTGATCAAAAGTGAAAAGCGCAAAAAAGCTCAAAGGTATGTTGGGGTTTTAAGCGCAAATAAATCGTGGGCTTAAATGAAATAGGCGCAAATGGAGAAAAAATACAAATACATATGTTTAGTCTAAGACTAATAATTATAAGTACGAAGAACAAATATATGGACAGTGAAATTTTAAAAGAAAAAAGTAATGGTAAAGTGAAATATCAATTGTTTAGTGTAGCCTCCTGAGGAAACATTCATTGGCAAGGAAAAGTATGTCTTAGAGCCTTGATGATGACACTAAAGCGCACCTTAAGCGAGACAAAGTGCTCCACTTTATAAAACTTACCTTTAAGTCTTGGTGGCATCTTCTTATCACACAAGACAACGAATACAAGCCCCCATTTCATCCACCCCGCTCCAATATGATGTGTAACATCATCGTCAATCTCCCCATTTCATTGGATTATAGACCCAAGATACTTGAAACTTCCTTTTTTAGAGATAAGATGAGTATCAATCCTCATTTCCACACTTGCCTCATGAGTTACGTCACTGACCTTGCACTCCAAATACTCTATTTTAGTCCTGCTCAACTTGAACCCTTTAGACTCCAGGATCTATCTCCAAAACTCCAACTTATAGTTAACTCCATCGCGGGCCTTGTCAATCAATACTATGTCATCTGACATGGAACCTCCCTTGTATATGTTGCGTCAGTTCATCCATCATCAAGGAAAGAACTGCAATCAACTATTATTACCATCTGCCTTGTAGCTGAAACTAGTTGCTAAAGTAATTGCGTAGCAATCTAGACATACCAAGCAAATTCTCTGAAGCCCTGCATTACTTGCTGCTAAAAGAGCGTCAAAGGATAGCTTTCAGTTTCTCTTTGCATGGTATGAAGAATTGTAAGATGGTTCTTACTGAATAGTTTGTGGATTACTTTAGTGTGCATTGTACAACTGGATATATGTTTATATGTCTTCAGCTTATAGTAATATTATGAACTCATCTCCTCTGAAAATTCTTCTATAAATACAACTTCCACCAACACTAACGTTGACAACCTTTCTAAAGCAAATAAAGTTCTACATCAAGATGCAAACGATGGTGATGTTAAAGGAACTAAAGGTTGTAAGAACTACTAGGTAGTCTGTTTAAACTTAAGTTTCCCTATGTACTTAAAATCAAGCAAACAACTTGAGATGCCATTCCACAGTAAGAGATGACTTGACTCTAATGTGGACATTCAAGAAAATCAAGCATGGAAAATGCGGACAAGAAACACAATTGAAGAGTCATATATCAGGAGAATGGAAAACCAATTGTGAAGCACATAACAAGTAATCACTTATTGCCAAAAAATAGGTTTTAAAGCTCAATGACAAAGAAAAAAGATCACAAAAGTTGAATGAAACCAAGAATATCCCCAACTTTTTTGGGGGATAAGAACAAAGAATATCCTCACCTTAACTACAATACCAAGTAAAACAAGGACTATTTGGTTGAACTGCAAGCTACAAATAAAGATTTTCATTTTGACGTGAAAAAAGTGAGCTCCAATAAGTTTCATTTAAAGAAAAAGGTTACTCCCAATACAGCTACACAGGTTCAATCCAGCCCATGGTGCAAACAAATACTAACATTTCATTTCTTATATTTTAGCAAAAGATGGAAAAGAGAAAAACACAATGCACAACTGAATGTCATTAGAGGGATGATCCAATTACAGATTTACCCAACAAAATACAACTTAGAGCTCCTACAGCTTTCCTAATTTCTCCACCTCAGACTGTTTCGTCCATTAAAGCTTTTGAAAGCTGTTCAGAAACAATAAACACACTGTTTAACTTAAAAGTAAATTGTTTTAACAGAATAAAAGAAAACAAATTCAAAAAAGAATAAACCACCAAATGTGTAGTTTCAAATGAAACAAAACTTATTTCCATAATTATCACGACGAATCTCCTTTTCTTAACAAATATTTTTCCCTATTACTTCTCACCTATTCTTCTTCCCTATTATTTTATTCAAAATTTTATTTATAAACCCTTTCGGCTTATGGTACTTTTCAAGCATGACATTCATTATTTACTTTTGTGAATTTAAATTATTTTATATTACAAGCTTACTATTCATCTAGTACATGTTGCTTTAGAAATAATTCAGTGTTTTTAAAAGTGAAAAGCATAAAGAAGAGATAAGGTCCTTGAGGCTTGGAATAAAAAGAGAAAATGAAGTGAGAAAATAAGCACTACTAATTACTAAATATATATGGACTAGTGTGGTAATAATCAATTTGCAATTAAAATAACTAACTTCAACGTTCAAATACAAGAACACCGCTGCCAACATTAATCCAACTATACAAAGTTCGTGATTCAGAAAAACGATTGCTTTTCATAAGGATCATCTAGCGGGTCATTGTTTGAAGCACACATTTCTCTGAACCGCATGGTTTCGCCTATCGATAGCCCCTCGCCACTTCATTGCTTAAGCAACGATACAATGGCTTTTAATAACATTCAAAAATACCATTGCAACGTTTAAATAACATTGAGAAAACATTATTCTAACCGACTGATTGCAATTAAAGTTATTGTGGTACCTTTTTAATCACAATGCTAGAGGTTAAAAATAAGCTTCTTCCTCTGTTCTATTTTATACATAGCTTGCGTTGTGCTTAAAGAGTAAACATTATATTTGAAAATTCTTTATGAACTTCTAATTTTAGACCTAATACCATACTTTTAGGGGTCGTTCGGTTGGATGTATTAGAGAATCAATACATGTATTGGACATGGTATTATTTAATCCTTTGTTTGGTAGGATTTTCAGCCTATGTATAACTAATACATGTATAAGCTATACATCTTATTCCGTGTTATAGGATGTATAACTAATACATAGCAAACCATGGCATTAGTAATACAAAGACTATTAATACATGAATAATAAGCATAGTTAAAGACAGAACATCCCTTAATACACCAAACCAAACGATGGATAAAAAATAATATCCGCATTACTAATCCCTATATTATTAATACACCTTATACAACATTATTCTTATACATTTCAACCAAACAACCCCTTATAGCCATAATAATGTCATGAGATGTTTAAGGCAACAGGTTCAAAGACTACTTTTATGTGATAAGTCAAACGGGAGATGCAATTAAAAGTGACAAATAAGTCTGTCAATTAAGTGGGGGTCCTTCAAGTTTCAAATATTAGGTAAAAGTGACAAATTTTTTTCAACTTTTTATTTTTATACTTTCGCCCCAACAGGCAACAACTGTAAAAGTTGTCTCAACAACTATAAAAATTGTCCCAACAACTATAGAAGTTGTTCGACAACTGTGCAAAGTTGTTGGACAACTGAATAGTTGTCGGTACAACTAATGCAGTTGTCGAACAACTGTGTGCAGTTGTTTTAGGGATTTGACTCACTAATATTGAGGGACCCACTCGTCTCTTTAATTAATTGGAGACTTGAGAGGCATTCACAGCTCATTTTTCCAAGTCAAACATGACCATATAAAATGAAAGGAGAGAGTGATAATCAATAGCTGCTAGAAGAGCTAATTATACATTTCGCTAAAAATGTACAACTATTAGGCGTCTACATATTCCGTTTAAACCACAAAGCGTTGAATCAAAAGTAAAACATAAATTTCAAACGTTAAAATTATGTAATCAAACCAATGAGCAAGTAAATTGTATGAATCTCAATCAAGGTGCGTGCAAGTGATAATCACAAAATAAATAGTAGTAATAAATAATAAGAATTTTAGAATGAATAACCTTGTTTTTCTAGAATCTTCATGAGATAAGGTTGAGAAGGCACATCAAGGTAATCGCCAATGTAATCTCTATGAAACGAAGCTTTTCTACGAACCTTTACTCCCATGAAAGGATCTCGATTTTGATCTTCCGTAACAGCTTTGCTATCCGTAGGCCTCAGCTTCAAACTTTCAGCATCTTCGTCGTCGTTAGGGACGGGCCCGGTTTGGTTTTTGGCCGGTAATTGGACTCTCCGATTTGATTGAGACCATGCCATCGCCGCCGAAGGAAGGAAGGAAGTGCTGATGTGTAAAGATTGTTGGTTTGGTGAAAGCAAACGGGTCGTTTGTGACGGTTAAAATCACCTGGATTCCCACCAATTTCCCCAAAGAATATTCCTCATAATTTGGTATGACCACCATCTTGTATTTTAATTTCGAGGAAATTATTTTTTAACAAAAAAATATTGTCCAACGTGTAGGATGATTATTTCATATAAGAATTTTCTTATTAGTTTAGCTCTCTGACTTAAAATGTAAAATTTATAATTTGAAAAATAAATTTTAGGTATTTTTCAAGGTTTCTTTCACAAATTTCTAGGTTTTAAATATAATTTTTCAACTTAGCTTCAAATATTGCTTTAAAAAAAAAAAAAAGATTCATATTCAAATGCTTAAGACCTTACTTGTTTTCAGATTAAAATGTCTTAATTTAATATCTAAATATCTGAATTAGAATACACATCTGAATATTAAAACGTTATATTAACATTTAAATGTTTGTAAATATATAAAATTTGTCTCGATTTAAAATTAATAATATAAATATCACAACATCAAGTCACCGCAATAATTACTTCAACTCAATACTTTCCCCAACCTATAACATGGTTTACATGACAAGTTCCACCCGAGTTAAGTCTGAAGAAAGTAGTCATAACTCGAAACCTACCTAGAATCGAATCGCAAATCGACACTATCAGTTTTAAAAGGCGTTCGCGAGGCGTGTCCGGGGGCGAGGCGTAGACAAAACGCACCAAGGCGTTGTAAGGAGGCGAAAGTATCGAAAGGCGTACACCCCACTATTTGAGGCGTTCGCCTAAGCATTAGGGCGTTTACCTAAGCGTGAGGTGCAAATTGGGTGTAAGCCCTGAAAATTTTACAAAGTAAAATAAATTTTTCCTATTAAATCTCTAATTCAAACTTAATACTAAAATATCTGATTGGTAAATACTTAATACCCAAATCAAAAGAAAACTTAAATGTCACACTTTCAAATGTATTTGTCAGTGGGTGTCGACAGCGCTCCTACTCAAGAAGGTACTGGATACACACTTTCTTCTTCCTACTTTTTTTCTTTTCTTTTAGTTCTTTTCAGGGCGCATAGTGACTAGTTTTCAAGTTATTTACTTTTTTTGCTCTCTTTTAAAACGCAAATGTGGTAAATGGGTGCATAAATATACTGATCGAATAACGGAAAGGTGGGATTGGTTAATTATGTACTATTTTTTAGACAAACTTGTGTTTTTGAGACATCAATAGTTTATTATATGAAAAGTTGGCTTTATTTATTGGTTGTATTATGTGGCTTTGGTTAGTTTTTTTTGTTTTGCTTAAGCAGTTTTAGATACATCTTCCACTTATTTTTTATAATTTTGATGCAATTTTATTTTTATGGTGATTTATCTCTTTTAAAAATATTTATTTCTAATTATATTAATTTATAAAATATTAAACATTAAAGGATCCATGGGCCTACGTCTCATCGCCTCAGGGCTTACGCTTCGCCCCATACCAGGGAAAAAGCCTCGCCTTACGCTCCCGCCTTTAAAAACACTGCACACGATCACATCATGTCCTTTCCCTTCTGGATGGCCTCAAAACGCTCTCAATCTATCAAAAACATGCTCTCTACATAAATACGAGTCCATTGATATCCATATTGCAATAAAAGTTTGGATCAAAAAGTCAATTCTCAGAATCTAGTGACGAAACTGAAAAATTCTTTCGAATTCACTCTACCAGAATGTAAGGAGCTGAATTATGAAATTTTATTGAAAACAGTCCTTTAGCAGGCAGCTACTAGCGTGGCTGATTTGGAGACGAATTTATATCAAATCAGACCTCAAATCATCAATTTGCACCCTGTTAAGTTTTGGAGAAAAAGTTTTGAAAATTCATTTTAAATATGCAATTAATCAATGAAATTAATGAAAAATCATTAAGAATTACCAAAATGATGGTTAGAAACTTACCAGTGCGAAGAATCTTCGAAATCCCTTAAAAAAAACTCAATCTCTCAAAAATGGAAAATGAAACTTAAATTCAAAAATGGAAATTAATTTTGTCCAGGTACAATTCTTTCATCACGATCGCGAACATGACCGACCCAGGACCTCGTGATATGGCCCTCTGATCGCGAACATAATGCACAAAATCCAACCCGACCCAGCACTCCCCTTCATGAACGCGATGGCCAATTCAACAGAGCTTTACGATTGCAGTCATCATCTCGTGATTGTGAAGAAGGAAAGTTGGTGCATGAGCCAACTTCAAAACACCCCTCAAAAATTATTTTGCAATCATCCAAACACAAATCAATAGTGCAAATCAAATGTAAAATACATTCCGGATATGGTGAAATTGTCAAAACACCATTCCGAGATCATTTAGAAAAAACTGTTGACAGAAGTTTAACTAACAGGTAAAAAGGAATTTGTTGAGAGTCAAACTATATAAACTTTGATCAATATTTTAAGATGTATTTTTTCATCATGATGATATAAAAAATTACAACTTATAGTACTTTTATATAGTTTTTGAATATTCAAATTTTAAATTTTAAATATTGAACTAATCTAGTCTAATTTAATTTTGAAAATTAATCAAATTGATTTTTAAAAAGCAAAATATAATAACTATTTTAGATTGGAGGAAGTAATATAATACATTAGGTGTTAATAATTGAGTTCTATATTTAAATTTTTAATATAAATATGGGGTTTAAACTAAAATAATTTGCCTCTGAACTGTGTATTGGCTTCTAGCTCTGCCCTCTAATGCTGATCCATTGGTGTCGGATATTACACGTAGATAGGAACAACTATGAGACTGCAATAAGGAGCTGGATCCAGAAGTATGCGATGGACAAACATCCTTGTGTTAGAGAGTCTATCTCTTGTATTTCTAGAAATGAAAAGAAAGCGGACAAAGTTGAAGAAGACAGAGATCCAATGAGAGGTTTGACTGTGTTTGAAAGGAAAAAGAACTATCTGTCAAAGATAGGCCATTTGCCTAAAAGAGACACACAGATGGGCCAATGTCAAGACAATTTGGGCCTCAGATTTCGAAGCTCATTTACAAGCAAGCAAAAGCCCAAATACGAAGGAAGCAGATTTTGTACATATGATAGTATACAAAAGGAATCCTAAGTTAAATCTTCTAGAATTGTATAGGTGGATAATAATAAAAAAATTAGTTAGAATTAGTCATCATGAATGTTCTATTTTTATTTATACTTTGCAGCCTTAGTCCCTAGGAAATAATTGTATAAATACATGTACAGTTAGTTACTTGAAAAACAAGGAAAATTTCTCAATCATCTTCTTCATTTTCTTTCATGGTATCAGAGCAGTAAGCTTGATCCAAGTTCTCCTTGCATCATCCTTCCTTCTGTCCTCTTCCATTAAAATGGCTAATGGAATTCCTTTTCCCACTACTGCAGCACAGACTGCAAGTTCCACCTCAGTGGATTCCAACAATCCTTACTACCTCCATCCTTCAGACACTCCAGGCATGAACCTTGTCAATAACATTTTTGATGGGAAGGGTTTTACAGGATGGAGAAGATCTGTATTGATATCCCTCTCAGCAAAGAAAAAATTGGGGTTCATCAATGGGATCTTTGCATCTCCAGACCTCAATTCCAAAGAGTTTGAACAATGGAGCTGCTGCAATGACATGGTTACCTCCTGGTTGTTGAATTCTTTGTCCAAAGATATTGGAGATAGTGTTATATACTCCAAAACTGCTAAAGAGTTGTGGGAAATCCTTGAACATCGTTTTGGCAGATCAAATGGAGTCAAATTGTTCTATCTACAAAAAGAATTGAGCATGTTAGTTCAGGAATCTGCTGACATTTTTTGATATTTCACAAAAATCAAACGACTATGGGATGAACTTGATGCACTCAACTCAGACATAGTATGCACTAATGTACATGCACTTGTGTGTGTGAAGGAAAGAGCAAGTTGTCCAAATCTCTACAGGATCAAAGGTTGATCTAATTCCTAATGGGACTCAATGATGTTTATGCTCAAGCTAGGAGCAACATAATGATAATGACTACACTACCAGCTATGGATATTGCTTACTCTCTACTTCTTCAGGATGAGAATCAAAGGGAGATCTATGCTACTACACAAGTATATCCTACTCCAACCTCTTTCCTAGTGACCAGTAAAGGAAAACAACCATCTAATACAAGAAGCAATCCTACATACCCAAGGAGTGGTTATCAGAATCAAAGGCAAAGCAACTACCCTCAAAACCCAACTATTTACCCCCAGAAGTCAGGTGATGAAAATAAGAGGTTCAATGGGAGAAGAGTAAAATATAATCCAAATGTAACTTGTACCTACTGCTTCAAACAAGGACATTTGAAGATTGATTGCTACAGACTCATAGGATATCCTGAGGATTTTGAGTTCACAAACCAAAAAAACTATCAAGGACAGGTGCAAGCTAATGCAACACTTGGGGTTGAAGAAAAGAAAGATAATGCAATATGTTGACACCCAATTTTAACCTCCCGATACTCCTTTTAGGCTGTTATTTTACAAATTATTAGTTTCGGGTATTAATAGTTCTTATTTTAGTATCAAATAAATTTTGACGTCTTGCATTTATAATTTTGAAATATGTAATTTATTTTTATATATATATATATTTAATTTAAACATAATATTTTTTACATAATTTTGTTAATATTTATTAACGTATTTTTCACAAATATGCATACTCGTAATTTACAAACACATGATCTATTATTATTAATATTTATTAATTATATTATTATTATTATCATTATTATAGTGTTATTATTAAAATTCATGTTCATAATTTACAAGTACATAATTTATTTTAAATTATTATTTATTGCCAATTTTTAATAATATTATTGCGTATCATTAATTTTATTTACGTCGTTTATTCATAGTGATTTTATGACATTGATTAACTTGATAATATTTTATTACATATTTTACTAATTTTATTAAATAGCAGCCTATTCAATTCAACTCTTTCAATTTATTTAATTGTTAGCCTGATTTTATTCAACTCTTGTCAAATCTAGCCTAAATTGAGTCTAATTTGACTCAAATTTTAGATCCCAATTCAATTTCAATGGAACCCATTTTAAATAACTCAAGCTTTGACTCTTTTTGCAATTTTAAATCCCAACCGTTGATCAAGATTAATCCAACGACTGGGATTACTTCTCTTTTCCTTTCCTTTTAATTCACTTTTACCCTAAACCCTAATCATTCTACACCCCGCAGCCGCACCTCCCTTCCTCTCTCTCTAAACTCTCTCCTCTCTGACGCTCTCCACCACCGTCGGCCACCACCCGCCGGTGGCACTCCCTTTTCTCCGATCTCTCTCCCTCTCACCATCACCTTCACACCGGCGACCTCTAAAACGCCACACCACCCATACAACTCCAACTCTCATCTCTCTCTCGCGCGGACCCTTTCTTTCTCCCCGGCTCTCACTATCTCCGGTGAAAGCACCACCAGTCAGCCACCACGAACCCGCCAGCGCCACTTGTTTTATCCCCTTTCGGATCTATTAAAGGGAGGATAAATTATTTAAAAGAAAATGGTTTTTGGCTTCTTAAATCATTTCAAAACTTGAAAAAAAAAAAAATTCAAAACAATTCAAGAAAAATTACAGAGTCGCCACTTAATTTTTATTTGAAAAATTAAGAAAACTAAAAAGAATTTCAAAGGTTCAAAAACAGAAATAAACCTTTAAAATTAGAGAAAATGGGTAAGGGTTCAATTAACGCCCTAAGAAGGGTTTTAAAGCACTTAGGAGCGTCCGTTCTTGAACGGTTGACCAAAAATAATTTGACTAACTTTAAAAAGTGGCTAAGTTTGCAAAAGGTCAATTTTTGTGAAAATATCAAACTTGATTTAAGAGATACATTATTTCATTAAAATTCAAATGGTCCATTTTTGACTAAGAGAAATTAACTTAAAAAGGAAAAATTAAATATAATTCTATTTTTTACCCAACTTTCAAAGAAAAAAAAAAACTTTGGTATCTTTTGTTATTTTAAAGAAAAGTCTATTTTTTTATTTTTTATAATTTATGTTAATAAAAATGTTGATTTTTGCTTCATTCTTTAAACAAGATAATTTAGATAAGGAAATCCGAATAAGAAAAGGAAAATGAAGATAAAATAAAAATGGCAATATCTTAGGGAATTCATCTAAATTAATTAGTTAAAAGTTAGAGTTAATACAAATAATCAAAACAAATTACAAAAATAAAGAAGAAGGGTTGAGAAAGTGGTCTTTCAGGCCCATTTGGATTCTGTCCAGCTTTGGAGTTAAATTCCATGAACTTAGAGTCCATTTTTTGCCCTGTATATCAACAGTCATGTTCTTCACATTTTTTGTATATCTCTGTGTATACACTGTATACCAGTGCGGAAACCTGCAATATTTCCTTCCATTTTTGATATACACAACATAACAAGTGCACAGCTGCTGCTTGCCAGTGTATATTCACTGTATATAAGTGTATATCAGCATATACCAGCCCTTGTTTCTTGTATATCAATCCATTTTTTGGACTTTGATGAGGCTTGACTCGATGGAGGTTGGGTTTAACCCAACGGAATGCAAGAGAAGGGAGTCCGATGGACTCAATGAGGGAGTTCATGCATAGAAAAGAGATAAAGATTAGTGATAGAGTAAAGGAAATTAACGTTACGCTTAAGGGGAATTAATAAATACCACATAAGTTGCATATTGAATAACCCATAAATGCAGCCACTAAAGAAAACTTTGAACAAACTTCAAACAAAATAAAATCAGAGCAGACCCTTTGGGTAAGCAAAAGGACATAGCCTAAATAATACTCAACATTGTGTCCCTAATCTCGTTAAAGAAGGATGCAATGAATCACTAAGTTGAGTATATAGGCTAAAGGCACAAGTAAGATGTAACATTGTTATCTCCAAACCATTGAACTAGTTTTGTCAGGAAGCACAATATCCATCCTTATTCTTAAAGAAGCAAAATACATTTTAACAAAGCGATGAACAATGATATCCTAAATAGAGCCGGGGTATATGCAACGCATTTGCTTGATTATCCTCGTGACTTATAGAAGTTACTTATGCTAGTGTCTAAAAGTCTTCAAGAAAATCCAAGGCATGCTTAATTCACAACCCAATATGCAAACTTTGAGCCTAGAGCACCTAGGAGAAACCGAATTTAATTTATTCAAAGTCTTTCCTTGGGCTCAACTAGTCCCAATTATCAACTCACTTCCTCTTATCACCTACTCAGCCAATAGATCTATACTTATACTGTATATCTTTAAATATAAGAAGCAAAGCAGTAAGTTGTAATGCATAATAGACAGAAACCAAAGCATATGCTTAGGCAAATCTTATTGTACTTGCACCACTTTTCATCCTAAATCTACAAAGGTCTAAAGATCATTTTGTTAATGTAAAACATGACACGATACTAATTATCAGGAACATGGTCAGAGAGAACACAAAGCAACCAAGTTGAAGTCCCAAAAATCCTATGGTGCATATATAATCATAATTTTGATCAAAAAAAAAAAAAAATCTTAGTTTTAGAAAAATCAATCTCCCCTTTTATTTTTTATTTTTCTTTTAAGAAAATGAAACTGAACTTTTAGGCCAAATCACATCTTTGCACTATCTTGGATTAAAGATCAGATTTTATGACTTTATAAGTATTAGAAAAGCAACCAAACAAATAAAACTAAAGTGACTATGCACCATATTGAACAGGCTACATCACTACAAGAAATATTTTTAGGTTCTTGATTCATAAACAAAGGCAGAAAATCATTCATCCAAACATAAACCTAACCACTACAAGCTGTCCAGTTCCTACCATGAATACGTTCATTTGTGTAAATGTCCGCAGCCAATCGGACCAGAAAATCAAACTATGAAAAGGAACTCAATCTAACAATGCAGAAAAGAACCAAGGTATTTAAACATTCAGGAAGTAAAAATCTCGACGGGATGAAGGCTTTACCTTTTTGAGTGCAGGAACTGAGACGACGAGTTACCGAGATGAGTTTCCACACACTTGACTCCTCTCCGAACAAATTTTCCAAAGGACGACGGAGAGAATTTGAGCAAAAAGAAATAAGGATATTACAAGTTCTAACTTAAGGTTATAGAGATGAATTTTTGGATCCAAAAGCTATGAGAATTTTGTAGTTAGCAATGGGGAATTCCAACATCAAAAACCTCTCTCAGTTCTCTACCACTTCCTTTTCTTAATGGAAGCATCGATTCATCTTTATAGTCGAAAAAAAATCAATTTGAAAAGAGAGTCGTTTGAGTGTCAGAGAGTAGTTGGGGATTTGACAAAAAAAAAATTGAAAAGGAATGAAAACATATCCCTATAAATCCGAATTTGATTATGGTGCCTCTGATTCGGATTGAATTTTGGGGCAAGAAACTCGCACCGTTTGAACCAAAGTCAAATATCACAGCTCAAGGTCTGCAAAATTCAGAGAAAAGAAGGAGAGAGGGATGGGAGTGATGGGGCGGCATTTTGTTGTTGTTGGTCGTCGTTTGCTGCTGTTGAAGTTGTTGTCGATATTGTTGTTGTTTGGTATTGCTGTTGTCGGTGTTGTTTGTAATGAGGGAGAAGAGGAGTAATAAGGGTGTGGGCTTGGTAATGGGCTGGTTCAGTTTGAGGTTATTGGGCCTGGGTAGTGGCTAATGTTGTTGTAGAACGGGCTGGGGCGGTTTGTGTGTTGGGCTGGGACAGTTTGGAGGGTTTTGGGAGTGGGTAGACTTAATTAGGGTAGGAATTTGGCTATTTATTAAATAGCCAATTGATTAATACTTTAGTCAATATTTAAATTTTAACCAAATTGAAAGTCAATTGGCCAATTATATTGCGATTATGGCCAACTCGATTTCAATTACGGCTAAATTTGATTAATTGACTAAATCTAATCATGATTTAATACGAATTATTAACCATTTTAATTTTGAGTTTCTTGGTTTGATAAAATCAAGTAAGTACTATTTAAATCAAATTTTTACCTGTTTGAGGTCAGTTTTTCAAGACGAGTATTGATTAAAACTGATCTTTGATTAGGTAACAATATTATACGACCTCGAATATACAAATACGAAAATATGTAATCGCCACTTAAAATGCCAAAATTACCTAGATAAATATTTTGGGAAAGCTTTTATCCGGATAAAATAAATGTTGTAATTTTATTTAAAAATCGAAGAAACTCAAAATTAAACTTAGTGGTGGAGGGCAAAAATTAGGTGTCAACACCGCTTCCTCTCCTCTGAACCCACCACAGTTCAGCCGCCGATCTCCTTCTCTCCCTCATGCTCTAACCGACGAACCCCACGCCGGCGAGCCAACCATTGCCGCCTCCGCCTCCACCGCACCACCACACAACCGCCAGACAGAAACCATCAAGCTCCACCACTCGATGCCTTGGTCTATGGTTGAGTTTTAAACTTTGATCTTCCATGGATTATTATGTGATCTGTCTCTGGTATGATTTTATCGCATTCGTGTGAATTGATTGCTGATTTTTGATGGAAATTGGGTTGAGTATTTCTATTTAGATTTTGTTAAAATTAGTATTGTATTCCACATTCTCAATCGTTAATTTTTAATTCGAGCTGTAGGGACGACATGCCATTGTTCATTTTTGAATCAGTTCAAATTATATGATGACTTTACCTGCTTGTTTCTTGCCTTGCTTAAATCCAATTTACAACAGCCTAGTATAATTAAATATGTTAAGTTGAGATTTTCACCTTATACAATATATAGCTTGGTGCTCAAAATCAATTAGTTTACCCTCTCTCCTTGCTTATTTTAATTAGACAGCTTTGGTACTTAGCTATTTATGGTAAAGATCTGATTCATTTTTTACACTCAATCGAATATTATGTGGCTGATTTGTGTACGATTTAAACTGAAACAGTGTGACAGCTTCACTGTTTATCTATTTTTTGGCAGATTCTATAGTTTTGTGATCTTTTATTAATTGTCCTATCCTTATTTGGTCTAAGCTGATTTTTTACTTGTCTAATTATGATAATCTTTGCATAATTTCGCCCCAAGTGATTGATCCCTTTCCTTAAAAGAAAGGATTTGCCTTGATTGATTTTCAGAATTTTATGTGATTGATTATCACCCTCCTACCATATAAATAAGACCTCCCTTCACTATTTTGTGGACATTATTCACACTTCCACTGCTCTTTTACACACTTTTTGATCATCATACTCTCTCAACACAAAAAAAAATAATAAAAAATAAAAATTCAAGTTTGGTTTGGCCTTGGATTTTGGAAGAGGTTTTTGGTTCCTTCTTGTTGCTTATTGCTGACTGCTTTATTACTTTGCCTCTTCTTGTTCCGTCATTAACCGGTTAGTCTCTTTTCATTTTTTTTTTCTTACATGGTAGTCTAGTATGAAATTGCACGCTGTCTTGACTTGTATGATTACATTCATGCTTGTTTGTTCACCCATGCCTTCACTATTTGTCTTATTAATAAGTTACAAGTTGGGAGGGCTGTTTAGCATTCCCTTTGGGATTTTCCAAAATAATCTTGGTGCATCCCATAACCCCTTTGACGTGAGCCTGCCCGGGATACACGAGATCCTTGGGATCTCAACAGCGTCAAGGGTCGGTTATGGGTTGCCCAAGGCTATTTTCGGATGTTTAGTGGTTGGGGTACTCTGTTTTGCTCTTAACAGGTTGGAGGCAAACATGTCAGGATTCAAAGAGTTCACCTATGGGAGGAAATTAGAAGATTTAGTTATATATATTTTTTGTAATTATTATTTTGGGTCTGTAAAATTGTAGTATAAACACTCCTATAATAAAATTCGGGGATTATTGTCGGGGGTGGGCATTATGTGACTTACATGTTAATAGCATATTTATCTTATCACCTAGGCAAACAATCTAGGGTTATTAATTAGATTATTTTATCACGTAAAAATCATGTTTTAGGATTATTAATTAATTTTGATATTTCAAGTATGCCGCTTTAACTTCTAACGAGATTAATCATTTTTGTGCTAAAAACTGATTTTCAGCATTAAAACTGTTTTTTTAGAACTGTTTTATTAATCTATCACTTAGACATCATGTTTCTAGGTTATTGAAATAATTTTTAGTATATTAAGATAATTTCTGGTACGTTTATTCAATTTCCAGGATATTAAGATGTTTTCCAGCATGTTAAATCAATTTTTCAGCATTTTAAAATTAATATCCGGCATATCAAAACAATTTTACAGCATGTTTAATTAATATTTCAGCATTTAAAAATTAATTTTTTTTAGCCCTCTTAATTAATTTTTCAGTATTTTAAAATCAAGTTTCTGGCACTGTTAGTCAACTTTTCTGCAATTTAAGTCAAATTTCAGCACCCTTAATTTAATCTTTCAGCATTTTAAAAATCGATTTCTAGTATTTTAAATTATTTTTCAGCATTTTAAATCTATTTTCCAGCATATTTAATTTAATTTTTCAGCATATGTAAATGAATTTTAGCATATTTAAATTAGTTTTAAGCATGTTTAAATCAATTTCCAGCATATAAATATCAGTTTTCAGCATAATTTCAATAATTTTCAGCATATTAAATATAATTTCTAGCATAAAAAAAATCATTTTCCAGCATATAGATATTAGTTTTCAGCAAGTAAAATAATAATTTCCAGCATATTAAAAAATTATTTTTTTTTTTTTCGCATAGTGTAAACAATTTTCTGCTTACTTGTATAATTTTTCTGCACACTCTAACAACTTTCTGCATATTTAAGTCATACATATTTTAATAGTTTTTCTGTAAAACTTTGACTTATTTTTTTAGCATACCTGATTTTAATTTCTATCATTTTAATAAACTTTTAGCATATTAATTATGTCGCCTAGATATTATGTCTATAGGTCTTAACCATATGAAATCGTCAATTGTTGGCATGTCAATCGCCTAATTGCTTTAATTAAATAAGAGGAATATTTAAAACCTTTACGTGCTAATTGCTAGTCCTAATGTGTTTTGTTTGACGTAAATCTCGAGTCTAATTAGGTAGCCTAGGCTTCTTGGCTAGAACCCAATTCAAAATAGTAAGTCCAATGCCTCTTGGACATTACGTTGGGACGGGTAGGCATTTTAGGGAACGCTAGCTTTGTCATTTTCTTTAGAACGCCTTTAAGACTAATAATCAAACTAGGTGGGGTAGGTAGAAAATCGAAAATGATGTAAGTCGTCCCGAGCAAATTATACAATGCAACATATGACATTGTCATCCGTTAATAAGCCGGACGCTGATCCGAATAAGCTAATATTAACTCCTTGCATAAAATATTTTCTAAATCGATTTTCTTTATCTTATTTTTGAATGTTCAATTATTTGGGTTAGTTTAGGTTCGTTATTATTTAAATAAACCTTTCGGTTATATAATTTGTGTCTCTTCTATCTTCTTGCTTATCTGACTTATCTTTATGTATTTTATTATGTTATCATTTAGATAATTGCTAAAAATTAAGATGTATGTTTAGCCTGTTAACTATTTTAACACTTAGTTATCATTAAGTTAATAAAATAAATAGACTTTGCTTATCACATAGAATTTTTCCACATAATATATGAATTCGGCTAGGACCCACATTTGTGGACCTCGAAAGGTGCCTAACACCTTCCTTTCGAGGTAACCTGAACCCTTACCCGAATTTCTGGTTGACATAGACTATTAATTAATTAATCTTAATTAGTCTAGAATGGTGTCCTAACGCACCTTAATTCGTTAGGTGGCGACTCTTCACTCTTTAAATCCCAAAAAGAGTTTGTCACGTCGAATCTCGCTTTTCGCGAGAAAAATGGGGCGCGACACAATAGATGAACCAACCAATTGCAGCCAACATTTCATCAAAGAGCGGTCTATGGAGATAGCAAGAATGTTCAAACAAATGCAGCTACAAATGAATTATCCGTCCTCATCCTCAGAAATCAATGCTAATGCCATAGCTGGTACAATTCTCACATACTCAGGATCTTGTTTTTCTATTTATAATACTAAAACCTGGATCATTGATTCAGGAGCCTTAGAACACATGTGTTTTGAGGCATCCTCTTTCACTTCTCTAATTGCACTTCTTGTTCTTATTCATATTACTCTTCCTAATTCCTTTAAAGTTAGTGTCACACATACAGGAAGTGTACCCATTCTAGCCAATCTTACTCTTAAGAATGTGTTTCATGTCCCAGAGTTTAAATATAATCTACTCTCAGTAAATAGGTTGTGCATGTAACTTGATAGACATCTTTTCTTCACTCCTAATCAATGTCTGTTGCAGGATTATTCCTTGAAGAAGGTATAAGTTTTTTGGTGAAGCCAAGGATGGATTATATCTTTTGCAGCCTAGAGTTTCAATTTCTAGTTCAGTCTCCTTATCTAGTTTACTTTATAGTTCTTATCATGATGATGTTAGTCTTTTAAAAAAATGTCATTCATGTCATTTCAATAGTAGTTTCTTTCCAATTTCTGCTAATGTTATCTCTGATGTAAAGCTTTGGCATATGAGACTTGGGCATTTACCCTTTCCTGTAGTGAAAAAACTTCATTTCATTCATTTTTCTTCCAATTTTGAATATGTGTGTGACATATGCCCCAAAGCTAAACAAACAAGAAGTCCTTTTCCTATTAGTGCTATCAAAACCAAAAGAGTGTTTGAAATGCTTCACATAGACACTTGGGGTCCCTACAAACACCACACTTATGATGGTTACAGGTATTTTCTCACCATTGCGGACGACTATAGTAGAGGAACATGGACATTTTTGTTATCAACCAAATGTAATGTTTTTCCAGTTTTAAAAACATCCATTGCAATGGTAGACACACAGTTTGACCTCAAAGTTAAATGTATTAGATCAAACAATTCCTTTGAGTTGGAAGAGGCACACAAGAGGAAGCTTTTCTTGACAGTCATGGTATTTTACATCAAAGAAGTTGTACTGCAACACCCCAGCAAAATGGAGTGGTAGAGAGAAAGCATAGACACTTTTTAGAACTTGCTAGGGGTTTATTTATTCAGTCCCAAGTTCCAGTTTACTATTGGGATGATTGTATACTAGTTGCAACTCACTTAATTAATAGATTACCTTCCAAAGCTCTCAAAGGAAAAAGCCCTTACCAGATTCTTTACAAAATATAACTAGATTTTAACTCTCTCAAAACCTTTGGTTGTTTATGTTGTGCTTCTACTTTGAGTCAGGGAAGAGGGAAATTTGATGAAAGATCTAGGACTTGTGTGTTTTTAGGTTACTCGTCTAACCAAAAAGGTTATAAGCTCTTGGATTTCCACTCTAAAAAGAAAGATTTTTATCTCTAGAGATGTCCATTTCCATGAGACACACTTCCCTTTTGCAAGTGGTGCACCTTCCCCTCCTACTCTATTTCCTCTTCACACTACTCTACCAGATTTGAAGGATACCTCTGATCCTTCAAAATCAGTTCATTCTCCACCTACCACACATATACAAACACCTTCTACCTCTAGTTCCACTGACCCTTCTTCCACCAATGCTTTCCCTTCACAAAACCTTCTTAATATCCCTTTAACACCTACTGCTCCTCTCATAAAAAACAATAGAACACATCACAAACCATCTTATTTGAATGACTATTTATGCAATCACATCTACTTAACTGATCTTAATGATTCTTGTCTTTTAGTTCCCCCTACACCTACTACTTTCTCATTCACTGCTTTATCTAGCCATAACCAACATGTATTGCAATCCTTATCCATCCTATCCGAATCCACCAGTTTTGTGGAAGCCTCTAAACATCCAGGATGGCAGCATGCCATGGAATCAGAAATAGAGGCACTTAATCTCAACCACACCTGGGATGTGGTTCAACTACCTAGAGGCAAGAAAGTTTTACCTTGTAAATAAGTGTATAAAGTTAAACACAACTCAGATGGCAGTGTTGAAAGATTGAAGGCAAGGTTAGTGGTGAGGGGGGACATTCAAAAGGAAGGGGTTGATTAGACTGAAACTGTTTCCCCTGTGGTAAAAATGACCACAATTAGATGTCTTTTAGGGGTGGCAGCAAAGAAAGGGTGGACAGTGTCACAATTAGATGTGAGCAATGCCTTCTTGCATGGAGATCTCTAAGAATAAGTTTTCATGAAATGTCCAGCAGGTTTAACACCACCCAGTCCAAATCATGTTTGTCTTCTTAAGAAATCCTTGTATGGGCTAAAGCAAGCCTCAAGACAATGGTATGTCTGGCTTACTGGTGCCTTACATTTCAAAGGTCACCCAACCTCTCTGAATGATTACTCTCTGTTTTTTAAGAAAACAGGAGATTCTACTTCTATCCTAACAGTGTATGTGGACTATATCCTATTAACAGACAATGATGAAGAGGAATTAAAGCAGATCAAGCAATTTCTAATTTTCGAATTCAGAGTGAAAGATTTAGGTGTAATTCACTATTTTTTGGGTATGGAGGTTTTGAGAGAAGAACAAGGTTTCATCATCAGTCAAAGGAAATTCACCTTAGACCTGATGACTGAATTTGACTGCACACATTTATCTAGGGTTTCTTCTCCACTTGATCCTGCACACAAGTTACATATCGATGAGCACAATCCTATTCCCAATCCTACAATCTACAGATATTTGGTGGGGAAATTAAACTACCTTACATATACCAGACCCGATCTTTCCTTTGATGTGCTAAAACTCAGCTAATATATGCAATGACCAAGTGTGTCTCATCTCACATCTGCCCTTCGAGTTATAAAGTACCTATCTTTAGATACAGGACAGGGTATTCTGCTCTCTTCTTCTCCTTCTTTTTCCTTAACAGCTTTTTGCGATGCCGATTGGGCTTCTTGCCCTGATTCTCACAAATCAGTCTCTAGCTTCTTCATCACTCTTGGGGGTGCCCCAATTTCTTAGAAGTCCAAAAAGCAGGCTTTGATTTCCCTCTCAACTGCCGAGGCGAAATATCGATCCATGAGGTGCGTAACTGTAGAACTCACCTGGTTAGTTCATCTTTTTGCAGATCTCTCTATTCCTCCTTCCCTTCCTGTTCCTATTCACTCAGACAGTCAAGTTGCTATCCACATTGCTCATAACCCCATCTTTCATGAGCGCACTAAGCACATGGAGTTTGATTGTCATTTTGTGTGTCAACAACTTCAAGCCGGTCTTATTTCACTTTCTTTCTTACCTTCCAGACACCAATTTGCTGATCTCTTCACCAAGGCCCTTTTCGGGGAATCTCATCACAACATTTTGACCAAATTGGGTGTTTCTTCGCTACCCTCTAATTTAAGGGGGGATGTTAGAGAGCCTATCTCTTGTGTTTCTAGAAATGAAAAGAAAGAGGACAAAGTTGAAGAAGACAGAGATCCAATGAGAGGTTTGACTGTGTTTGAAAGGAAAAAGAATTATCTGTCAAAGATAGTCCATTTGCCTAAAAGAGACACATAGATGGGCCAATGTCAAGACAACTTGGGCCTCAAATTTCGGAGCTCATTTACAAGCAAGCAAAAGCCCAAATACGAAGAAAGCAGATTTTGTACATATGATAGTATACAAAAGGAATCCTAAGTTAAATCTTCTAGAATTGTATAGGTGGATAATAGTACAAAATTAGTTAGAATTAGTCATCATGAATGTTCTATTTTTATTTACACTTTGCAGCCTTAGTCCCTAGGAAATAATTGTATAAATACATGTACAGTTAGTTACTTGAAAAACAAGGAAAATTTCTCAATCATCTTCTTCATTTTCTTTCACCTTGGGTATATTTGACGGGAGGGCCTTTTGACTGTCAAGTATGTTGATATTTGCATTTTATGTGTGAATTATTGGTTGTTGTTTTGTTTCCTTTGAGTTTTAACATGGGCAATTGACAAGTCCATGTCTTAGGGTGGGAGGAAAATCATATGTGCTATTCTTGAATGCTTTATATGTGAAACTTGAGATTTGAGGGAAACTAACTAGCCTTCTTTTCCAACGTTTTCTTGCTATCAGTATTTCCAAATTATATTTGCTTTGTTCGTTTGGACTTGTATATGATTACTGTATACAGAATTGCATAATCATTGAATGATTGTGCTTGGAGGATTAAAGATACACCCTTAAAGTGAAGTTTACTTGCACATGAATCTGTTGATTACGTAAAATGGGTCTTTCCTGAATTGGTCTATGTTCTAAGGTAGACTTAACATCTGTGTACATTCTACTCTCTGTTGTTTTTGGGTACAAATATCTGTATTTAATCAACAAGAATTTTAACTTTAAGTTCAAGAACAATAAAGAAGTTCAACAACTTCAAACACAAGTTCAACAATAATGAACTATCAAAATAAAGTTTCTACTATTTTCTGGAAAATAGCAAAACCGTAAGAAGATGAAAAAAATTTTTTAGAATCAAGTCCACCGAATTCACGGTGTGTCCTTAAGGAATTTATTTCCCTCAAGTACCTGAGGTTATGAAAGCTTTCCTCTCAGGATAAAATGATTCACTTCAGTAGAATAGTGGTACCTCAAATTCTACCGAACTTCGAACGCACTCAATGATTTGTTGATCAAACCTGAGAATGTTTTTCTTTCACAAATTTCATCATTATACCTGAGGAAAAATTCAGGTATTTATAGTCAAAAGGTGTTGCTTCAGAAGAGAAGCAATGGTTCCAGAAAATTGCACTATTTCAGACCGACGGAACCACCTGCGCCCGCAGGTTACAAATGGCACGCAACAGAGGCATCTGCATTGGCCACCTGCGTCCGCAGGTGATGACCTATGCGTGCAGGTCATCTTTTCGTGTGAAACAGTGTGTCGTCTGCCTCGAAGGGTCACGTCCCTTCGAGGTGCGTTGTGACATTCGTCAGCACATGCCATGTGGGTCCGCAAATGGAGAAGAATCATTTCTTATCGAATTTTTGAATTAACATATCACTATTTTTCAAGCTTTAAATGAACTTTGTCCAAAAATATAATCTCTCGATCGATCATTTGGCAAATCCAAATCCAAATTCGTAGTCGAAGCCAAACCGAGCGAGCGACGATGATGACTGTGCGAGGCTTGTCTTGTTCTTGCCTGACTATCCACATGAAGGAATAAATCTCAATATATGCATAAGAATGTTTCTTTCTCCCACCAATGTGGGAGAACTTTAATTTCTTAAAGTGAACTACACATTTCACTTTCCCTTCATTTTTCCATTCACAATACTTAGAACCCAACAATCCCCCACATGAATGGGGAATGGCTATTTCAACAAAGAATATACAGACAAGTGTGTGATCAACAAGTAAAGACTAATTTCATCTGGATAAGTAGGTTTCCCTTTGAACTTTCCATAGTGAACTTGCATCGGATGCACTCGGTCAATCGGTAGATGTGATATCTTTGAACCGTCGAACTTTAATGTACACCTAGACAATACAAGTTACACAACCAGCCTTTTACCATTTATGGTTCTCACAGTTTTGTTCTTTTTAGCCATGAACACAACATGGTTTCATGAGATCTTAGAAAATAGACCTTTACTACCATTCTCATTGAAACGGCTTCCACTTAACCCTCACATAAGTGATTCCTAAACGTTTCAATCCTATAGATCAAACTATTTGGTCAAATTTGCCAAACATATAAACCACTAAAATACTACCAACCATAAGTCTTATCCTTGTTTCCTGAACATTGTCTTCATCATGAGAACGGATTGAATTTATTGACAATGTTGAACCGTCAATCACAACTTTGTTTGATCTCCTTGAACCTAGCTCTTGGGATCTCCAGTCCGCTAGGTAGAGTTACCGTTGTGATGACTTGTCCTAGGCCGTAAACCCATTCCTTTTGATGATTTCTCAACTCCCTCTCTAGATAGGCCTTTTGTAATTAGATTCGACACATTATCCTTTGACTTAACATAGTCAATCGTGATAATTTCACTAGAGAGAATTTATCTAACGGTATTATATCTCCGTTTTATATGATGAGATTTACCGTTATACATCATGCTCCCTGCCCTACCTATTTCCACTTGACTATCACAGTATATGCATACTGGTGCCAATGGTTTGGGCCAATAAGGAATATCTTCCAATAAATTTTGGAGCCATTCAACTTCTTTACCGACTTTATCTAATGTGATAAATTTAGATTTCATAGTAGAGTGGGCAATACAAGTCTGTTTGGATGATTTTCAAGAGACTGCTCCTCCACCTAAAGTAAACACATATCCACTCGTGGATTTTACTTCATTTGATCCGGTAATCCAATTTGTATCACTATATCCTTCAATTACCACTGGATATTTGTTGTAATGCAAAGCAAAGTTTTGAGTATGTTTTAGATACCCCAAAACTCTTTTCATTACCATCCAATGAGTTTGATTGGGATTACTCGTGTACCAACTTAATTTACTAATAGCGCATGCTATATCCGATCGTGTACAATTCATGATATACATCAAACTTCCCAACACTCTTGCATAATCTAATTGTGAATCACTTTCACCTTCATTCTTTTGAAGTGCAAAGCTCACGTCTAATAGAGTCTTGGCAATATTGAAATCCAAATATTTGAACTTGTCAAGTACCTTTTCAATATAATGAGACTGTGATAATGCCAACCCTTGTGGAGTTCTATGAATTCTTATCCCTAAGATCACATCCGCAACTCCAAGGTCTTTCATATCAAACTTGCTCTCAAGCATTCGTTTCGTAGCATTTATGTCAGAAATGTCTCTACTGATGATCAACATGTCATCCACATACAAACAAACAATGACTTTGTGATTTGGAGTGTCTTTAATGTAAACACATTTATCACATTCATTTATTTTGAATCCGTTTGCCAACATGGTTTGGTCAAACTTTGCATGCCACTGTTTGGGTGCTTGTTTTAGTCCATAAAGTGACTTAACAAGTTTGCACACTTTTCTTTCTTTACCAGGAACCACAAAACACTTAGATTGTTCCATGTAAATTTCTTCCTCCAATTCTCCATTTAAGAATGTTGTTTTCACATCCATTTGATGGATTTCAAGATCATATACCGCGGCTAATGCAACTAACATCCGAATGGACGTTATCCTTGTTACTGGTGAATATGTGTCAAAATAGTCAAGGTCTTCTTTTTGTCTAAAGCCTTTCACTACAAGTCTTGCCTTGTATTTGTCAATAGTACCATCAGCTTTCATTTTTCTTTTGAAGATCCGTTGAGAACCTAAAGGTTTATTGCCTAGAGGAAGATCAACCAACTCCCAAGTATGGTTGCTCAAGATTGAATCAATCTCACTATTGACAGCCTCTTTCCAAAAGGATGAGTCCGCAGACGACATCACTTCTTTAAACGTTAGAGGATCATTTTCAAGAAAAAATGTTATAAAATCAGATCCAAAGAAAGTCGACATTCTTTAACATGTACTACGCCTTGGATTCTCTTCATTATATTCATTCTCCCTTGGTTCATCCCTAGGTCGTTTAGACCCTTCACTAGACAACTCTTGTCTTGTCTTATACGGATAAATATGTTCAAAGAATTCAGCATTATCTGATTCCATTACCGTATTCTCATGGATATCCGGATGTTCGAATTTATGAACTAAAAATCGACATGCTTTACTATTTGTAGCATATCCGATGAAAACATAGTCCACAGTCTTTGGTCCTATTTTCAACCTTTTAGGTATAAGAACTTGGACTTTGGCTAAACACCCCCACACTTTGAAATATTTCAAGTTGGGTTTCCTTCCTTTTCATTTCTCATATGGAATAGATTGTGTCTTTCTATGAGGCACTTGATTGAGTATCCAGTTTGCTGTAAGGATAACTTCCCCCCACAAGTTTTGTGGTAAACCTGAACTTACTAGTAAGGCATTTATCATTTCCTTCAGTGTTTGATTTTTTCTTTCCGCAGTCCCATTTGATTGAGGTGAATACGGGGTCGTAGTTTGATGGAAAATTCTATTTTCCAAACATATCTCCGCAAAAGGAGATTCATATTCTCCACCCATATCACTTCTTATCATTTTGATCTTTTTATCCAACTGATTTTCAACGTCAGTTTTATATTGCCTAAATGCATCTATTGCCTCATCCTTACTATTCAGCAAATAAACATAACAAAATCTAGTGCAATCGTCGATAAAAGTTATGAAATACTTTTTCCCACCACAAGATGGTGTCGACTTCATATCACAAATGTTTGTGTGAATTAAGTCTAAGGGATTGGAATTGCTTTCAACAGACTTATACGGATGCTTAGCATACTTAGATTCAATACATGTTTGACACTTTGATTTACTGCATTCAAATTTAGGCAAAACTTCCAAGTTAATCAGTTTTCGCAAGGTTTTGTAATTGACATGTCCTAAACGTTCATATCATAATTCATTTGACTCAAGCAAGTAAGAAGAAGCCTCAACTTTATTCTTTTCAACAGCCATTACATTAAGTTTGAAAAGGCCCTCATTGAGGTATCCCTTTCCTACATACATTTCATTCTTGCTTATTTCAACTTTCTTTGAAACAAACACACATTTAAATCCATTTTTAACGAGTAGTGTTATCGACACTAAGTTCTTCCTAATAGTAAGAACATGGAGAACTTTGTTGAGAGTCAACACCTTGCCAGAAGGTATTTTATAGGAATATCTTCCCACTTCTTTCAACCTTGGTTGTTGCATTATTTCCTATGAAGATCACTTCTTTGGGACCAGCGGTATCATAAGTAGCAAAAGCTTCTTTGTCCGCACACACATGTCTAATGGCTCCTGAATCTAACCACCATTCATTTGGATTTCCAACTAGATTATATGCTGTGATCATTGACACAGATTTTCAATCTTTTCAGTTGCTTCCAACATGTTTATCTTATTTCTTTTCTTGTTCTTATTCAGAACTTGACAGCTTAGAGCTTTGTGACCAACTTTACTACAATTGTAGCATTTGCCTTTGAACTTTTTCTTGTTTAGCTCTTTCTCTTGTCTAGACCTTTTCATATTATGTGCAACATTATCTTTAACAAGATTTACACACATCATTACTGATTTCTCATGTAATTTAATATCCTGTCCTATCTTGAGACGAATCACAAGATCTTCTAAACCAAACACTTGGTTTTCAAACATTTCTTTTTCTGGAACATGAGGATATCTACTTGTGAACATTTGCATTTCAAGTTTGGTCAGCCAAAAGAACATCATTTGCTGTCATTCTTTGAAGTTCACACCAGAATATTTTTTTGATTTCTCTATCGTTTTCATTGCTTCAGCAATATCTGAACGACTTAATGACGCAACATTGGTTGTCGTTGGGACAACACCAATCACAACCGAATCAATTCGTGACCAGTTTCATTCGTCATTTCCTTGTCAAGTTTTGACAAACACTTAAGTATTTCAGTATACTAACTCTAAAGACTTTAATCTTTAAACACTTGTTTCTAGTTTAACGACGAAGTTTTTATATTCTTCAAATCGTCAACCGAATGATCTTTGACTAGTGATGAAGTTTTTATATCTTCAAATCACTATCAAGTTCAGACAGAGTAGAAAACCAAATGGTTTTAATCTCCAGAAACCAAAAATACAGATTATAATAAATTTCTTAAGATTGTTGTTTTTGGGTACAAATATCTGTATTTAATCAACAAGAATTTCAACTTTAAATTCAAGAACAAGTTCAAGAACAATAAAGAAGTTCAACAAATTCAAACACAAGTTCAACAATAATGAACTATCAAAATGAAGTTTCTACTATTTTCTGAAAAAAGCAAAACCGTAAGAAAGAAGATGAAAAAAAAATTTAGAATCAAGTCCACCGAATTCACGGTGTGTCCTTAAGGAATTTATTCCCCTCATGTACCCGAGGTTATGGAATCTTTCCTCCCAGGATAAAATGATTCACTTCAGTAGAATAGTGGTACCTTAAATTCTACCGAACTTCGAACGCACGCAATGATTTGTTGATCACACTTGAGTTTTTCAAGAAGAAGAGAATGTTTTTCTTTCACAAATTTCGACATTATACCTGAGGAAAAATTCAGGTATTTATAGCCAAAAGGTATTGCTTCAGAAGAGAAGCAATGGTTCCAGAAAATTGCACTGTTTCAGACCGACGAGACCACCTGGACTCGCAGGTGGTCGACCTGTGCCCGCAGGTCACAAATGGCACGCAGTAGAGGCATCTGCGTTGGCCACCTGTGTCCGCAGGTGACGACCGACGCGCGCAGGTTGTCTTTTCGCGTGAAACAGTGTGTCGTTTACCTCGAAGGGTCGCGTCCCTTCGAGGTACGTTGTGACATGCGTCCACACATGCCATGTGCGTCCGTAAATGGAGAAGAACCATTTCTTATTGGATTTTTGGATTAACATATCACTATTTTTCAAGCTTTAAATGAACTTTGTCCAAAAAGATAATCTCTCGATCATTTTCCAAATTCGAAGCCGAAGCCGAACCAAGCGAGCGACGACGATGACGCGACACTTGTCTTGTTCTTGCCTCACTATCTACATGAAGAAATGCATCTCAATATATGTATAAAAATGTTTCTTTCTCCCTCCAATGTGGGAAAATTTTAATTTCTAAAAGTGAACTACACATGTCACTTTTCCTCTATTTTTCTTTCCTCCATTTTTCCATTCACAATACTTAGAACCCAACACTCTTACCAGACCCCACTTTGTAGGATTACATTGGGTATGGTTGTTGCTCTATGGTCTATGTTGAACTTATTACACATGTTAGCCTTTCATGCTGCATGAGCAAAAATCTATTCAACTGCATTTTATTTCATTAGAATCATTTACATGTTTTGCTATTATTTTGAAAAAGATTGAGTAGCCATAAAATGTTACTAGAAAAACACTATTTTGTCCTTCTGGGATGCGCTACTTAGAAATATCTTGTGTTTCCGAGGTCATTTTATGCTGCAAAGACCCCTTTTTAGATTTCATAAAGCATACCAACTTGAAGTGTTTTATCTGGTGGAATTTGAAGTGCAGAAATGGCTGCCCTGCTATTCTTCTGAAGAAATCTGTACAAGTACTCTATAGTGAAGCGAGCAAACCAACCTTTATTTGCTTTGAGAATGGTTCTTCCTAACACAAAAACGGGTCCTCTGTCACCAGCTGCATCTATCTTTTGTTTTTCGCTTGTAGACTCAGCTTGGTCTCGGAGTTTTGTGATCATCAAATTAACAAATTCATCTCCTTTCATGCTCTGAGAATCCTTATATCCAAACTGAATCAAACACCGATAAACCCCTTCAACTCCCAGCTTTCCCACATTGTAACGTTCTTCTAGCAGGACAGTTTTGATGGGAAAAGTTTTAATAGTGACAATTACCAGGATTTCTCGTACAGAATTTGTGTGCTGAATATAATGCCGGATTATGGGTGGAATGCCATTAGCAAGATCGGTGAAAAAAGAAGCAAATTCCTGGCGCGCGGTATGTACTATAGCTTGATAGCATTTGGTCTAGATCAGGTAAACTCATCTTTCTATCTGTTTCATATTCATTTTTCTTACCCCTTCCATATGTCCAAGATAGCATGATGGTCATAAAGAAAGCAGAAATAGCAAATGGCACCCATCCTCCTTGTGGTATTTTATTTAGCAAAGATGTCATGAAACAACCTTCAATTATTATATAGGGCAAGAAAAATGCCAAAATGAGAATGATATTTGTCTTCCATATGATTAGCATCACTAATGCTGTCAAGAACGTTGTTATGATCATGACCCAGATGACCACCACCCCTGTAGTTGAAGAAGAAAAGTTAGTTATATTTCTCAAGGAAGTACGCTTTATTTGGACTTCCAGTTGTGGTCCAACTTATATACAAATATTTGTACACTCTCAACTTTACTGGTTATATCAGGTTATTTACCATTGTTACAGGTTATTAATCCATGCTTGCGATAAAAACTTGCCTATAATTGGTTATTAAGTAGCTTGATAGTATTAGATTCCCTTGAGTTGTCAGTGTACAAAAAGAAGTCGAATGATGCTTACCATAGGCATTTGCTAGTTCAACACCTCCTTTGAATCCAAGAACTACAGTGACACAAAGAATCATGAGGATGTAGTTTACTTCTGGGGAATAGATTTGTCCTTCATGCTTGGATGAAGTATGTATAATGTTCACTCGAGGAAAGCATCCAAGAGCAAGTGATTGCTTTACAATGGAAAAAGTTGCTGAGATCATGGACTGGCTAGCAACTATGGCAGCTAGGGTGGAGATTACAAACATTGGCCAGTATACTGGTTTTGGTAGGGAACTGTAATAGGCGTTGTTGATATTCTCTGGATACCTCACTAGATAAGCTGTTTCACCGGCATAGCTGAGAACTAGGGATGGATAAACTACAAAAGAAAATGCCAACTGCAAGACTCATTGTATAGAAATACCATCAATCAAATCAACATTCCTAATGGTAGATTAGAGTCCTTCGTTCCTTACCTGAATTGCTCTTTTATTGAAATGACCTAAATCAGCAAACATGGCTTCAGCTCCTGCATAACAGTTTAAAACATGTCGGCAGTGAACTTCCTTTCTTCAATATCATATGCTTTTTTTTTTTTCTCTTTTATTTGTTTTCCTTCAAAGGTAGTTGTAAAGTTAAACCTGTAATGCTTAGAAATACTGCACCAAGAAGATTCCAAGCTGTCTTTCCATTTCTTGAAACAAATTTCACTATGTAGTGAGGAGAAATGGCTTTAAGAACTGATGGATAGTACTCGAAAATATTGTAGATACCGACTGACACATTGGTAGCGAACCACAATAACATTACTGGTGTGAAGCAGAAGCTAACTTTGCTTGTTCCACAGTGTTGAAAAGTGAAAAGGGTGATTAACATAATCACAGACATGAAAACCACATGATCTGCAGCCAATAGAACTTCCTTTAAACCTTGCAATTTGGTGAGTAAATGGAAGCAAAACTGAACTTGCAATAGAACTGTCTTCTGAAATTATTAAATTTTACCTTGTGTTATCTTGGAAGAGAGAGATTGAATTCCTTGGAGGGCTGAGAGAACTGATATAGTAGGAAGGACCATTAATATAACAAGTGTATGAACATGAGGCAAAGAAAGGAATTATAACTTGGAGAAAACAAAAGCAGAATGTTACCACAAGTAGCAGGAGTGAGAGCTCCATCACCAATGACCATACAAGTTCCAAGTAAAACAACAAAAGTAAGAACTTTTTGAGCTGCAGAACTTCTCTCCAGGAACTTCTTAGTTTTTGAACGCAGAGGACTTCCACTCTCTTGGCTGTAGCATGTCATGCTCTCATCAGATTCCATCCTAACATTGTGGATAGTAAGTTTGCTTCGAAAATTGATATGGCGACAGAGATATGAATAGAGAGCAAAAGTACCGCCTTCTCCATGATCATTAGCATGGAGGACGATGAAGACATATTTGACTAACACGAGCAATGTTAAAGTCCAAAAGATTAGGCTGAATGTCCCAAGTAAATCATCTTCAGTGAGATTTGTCAAGCGAGTAGAGGAAAAGACATTGACAGGAGAAGTTCCAAGGTCCCCATATACAACTCCAAGAGATTGGTAAGCCAACAACAAGGTCTGCACAGCTGGATATTCCTGAGAAAAATGCTCAACATTTCAGTTTACTATGAAATGAGTTAGAAGTCTCAAGATAGTAACAAAAAAGGTGAAGGCATTAGATTTTATTGAAAATGCTAGTAGCACACATAGATGATAAAATAAGAAGAGGTCTCTTGAGATGGCTTCATCATGTCCTATGTCAACCTCCAGATGCACACTGGTCTGCAGGAACCATGGTGATTTAAGGTGTTAAAAAGGAAGAGGTAGATCTAAATTAATCACATGGAAGAAAGTTATCTCAAAAGACAATGAAAAAAAATGATCTATGTGGACGATACCAGTTAGGTGGTTTAAGTTTTAATTATGCAAATATGTATACTTTTGATCCCAGTGCTAGTTAGGAGTCTTTTGGTCTTGTTTGAGATTTTCATGCCGTAGAAAATATAGACAACTTTTAGTTCTACAAAAACTACGTAATTCTTTATAATATTGGACTTAGACAAAGCTTAATGGAGCTACATGGACAATGAGAATTCATAAAACCGAGGAGTCACATAAATGGGCTTAAATGGAGTACTGACAGTGAGGATTCAAATAGCTTGGAATTGAGGTGTAGGTATTGTACTGTATTAGATTACCTTAGCTTTGGTGAAGGGAGACTGGTATATCTGGATAAATGTCGTCATGTATGTTTCCATAGCAGGTACTGGTCCTGGAACAACTTTCCTGCTGTTATTACAAAGGTCAACACGGTTGCTATCTCCAAGATTGCTTCTACTTTCAATATCATTGTTCCTTATGCTGGAATTGTTGCTTTTCACACTTTCCATGTTTTAAATGCAGGCCACTTCCAATATTCTAGTTAAGAAGTTGCCGCACGTTGCTGCATGCCTATATATAGCTTAAAGAAAAGCCTCAAGGACTATCCTGGTTGGTTGATCCTTAGAATAAAACAAAAGATTTAACCTAGTGCTGCAAAATTTTAAAGCCACAAGTTGCAGGAGATCGGGAGCAGGTAAAGAAACACATCATCATATATACTTTTGCAGTAGTTCCACCAATTTGCATACAAATTTATTTCATCATCCTGTTAGAGCCCTTATAAATTTGCAAATAGGGATATGAAGATAAATTATTGGTGCATTATCTTGTTGACATAATCCATTGGATTATCTTTTATACAAAGGAGTGAGCACATACTCCTACATGTAACCAGAAATTTTTAAAGAACTGCTGTTGTTGCTTTGTTGAAGTGAACCTTATCTAGTAAATAAGTCGAGCTTAAATTTTTGGAGAGTAAAATGTAAGCATGGATAAAAGAAGAGGATTGCAGTTAGTTGGGATGATGACCAGCAAAAACTAGTCAAACTATAGTAAATCCTCTGATTAGAAAGGTAACCTTGATAAGCACTCAAAGGTGTAGCTTAGTGGTGAATGAAGTGGGTTGATTTCTTCCCATGATGCGTGCAAGCTGGCCCAAACACCACAGTTATCATTAAAAAAATAAAAGTAAGCCTGATAAATGAACAAAAGATCATATGAAATTTTGCTGGTTAATGATAATTTTGATCATGGAATTGGGGAATCTTAATAGCTCAATTGGTTGGCTACCTGAACTTTTACCTTGTCGGTGAGGGTTCGATTCCCCACCTTGTAATCCCTTCTTCCACCCGCAATTTATTTTTAAAAAAATTTAAAAAAAAATATGAAATTAGCCAAACACTTGAGTTTCTAGCTAGCACAACATGTATATATCAGTCTGTTAATGTGTGTGCATATGTACATGGAGGACGTAGGTATTGCCGAAAGTGGCAAGTGAGAGGGAGTCTCTATTCCAACAAGGTGGTCTTTGTTATTAACTTATTGTACATATTTGCAAGTTATTCCGAACTGGCTAACTGACATACAAATATGAAATATGTTTACTACTTAAGAGTCTATTAAAACGAATTTAATAGTTAAAAAAGAAAAAAAAAATTCATACATCCTTATCTCGACTACATGGCATGTTTTTTTTCTGAGTGAGATAAGATAAGCCACATTTTCTTTTATTAAATTTAATCATAGACGTCGACCTAACTGTTCAAAATACTATTAAGAGGTATTTAACTTATCTTATTGGCTCTACATGTGAGTAAATCATTTTGATTACGGTCATTATTGCATTGTTCTCAACTTTTCTCTATAATATTCATTTTTACCTCTAAATGATTAAACGTGCATTGGTGTATTAAAATGAAATGGTATTTAATGGTTTCAACATGTTTGATGCTTATAAGTTGAAAGGAAATTCATTTCAACATCGCTGGGGTATTTTGAACAGCTAATAATAGTTCAATTATTGGATTATTAGTGCTAACTAAAAATGTACTGTTCTTCGTCTTTTTGCACTAACCCGTTGATAGATCATAGAATAATATGAAAAGTTGATAGGGATATTAAGGAGGACTACTAAAAGGAAATACTCTTTTCATTTCGAATAATATACTGTGTACATAGTTGTTTTCTTGTTCACTTTGCCTCAATAAGGCTAATTTCATCTGTCTATAAAAAATCAAATATAAAAAGGACACATGGGACCTAAAAGTTCTTAAAAACAACTGTTATCGTATTCTATTAAGGTTGATTTCTCAGATAATGATTAATCAACAAATAGTTATTATCTTAGAAAATCATATTTCTTCTTGATTTTAATTTTCTTCAACAAAAAAAAAGTAATTTTTTGAGATAATAACTATTATTTTGAATGACTGTCTGAAAAATCAACTATATTCTATAACTAAAAGCCCAAAAACTAACATGTAGACTGTAAGTATTATTATTAAATACCAATCAATATACATTTGATTAATTATTATTAAATACCAATTAATATACATTTTATTAATTATTTTCGCTATAACTATACAAAGCTTAGCTAACCAATGACATTCTATTTCAGTGCAGGATTTACAAGAAAAAGCTGAAGGGAAAAATATTACATTTTCATTTGAGAATGATGGGGCACGCTTTTATATGCTCCAGTCTTAATTCTGTCAAAGTTTTAAGTTTTTGTCAAAACTACTATTCATACAAATTAAAATTATTCTGTTAAAATGGTTAAATATTTGTAATGCTCATGCTTCGTTACTTTATTTCTTCATTACATCGAACTCTGAATAAGCAAGACTTGTGGAATGGGGACAACGTCGAACAATTGAACATCTGCAACTGCAAGTCTACAATCCAACTCTTAGGGGTTTTGCCCTGATTTTCTTACCAAATTTAAGTTTTACTTTCTTAGAAGGAAAATAAAAGTAATACTATAATTACTTTTACTTTTCCTTAAAGAAAAATATAAAACTCTTCCATATTTGGCTAACCTCTTTATTGTAGGAAAAATTTTGAAACTATATAAATAGAAGACACCTCTTCTCATACCAAAACACAATAGCATCCACAATGTAGTCATTAAAAGAGTATTGTTTAGGGGGAGATTTTTTCCCAATAGATTTTAAATTTTTTGATTTAGTTTACAATATGTAGGCTTGTTGGTCAATCATATCAAATAATATGTTTTTTATTATAGTTTTCTATGTCATCTGAATTATCGCCTTTATGGTTTGCAACTTTAAGCTTCCGCATGACACCCTCTCGATTTCGAACCCAACAAGTGGTATCAGAATCTATGGTTCAAAGGTCCTATAGTTCAGATTGAGGATAAGTTATGATGAAAGTTGCAACCAATTTGATGATAATGAAGATATATGTCCAAAAAAACTACATGTGGAGAAGAAGTTTTAAACAAATTTTCAAAAATCCTGTTGCTAATCCATCTTTAAAACCAAAATCAATTTTCAATCCATACTTGCTTTAACGTATGGGCTTCATCTTTTAACCCTCGCTAACTTTTATGCTTGGGCTCCTTTCAACTCGTGCATATACTTTAAACGCATGAGCTCCACTTTTAACCTGTGCTCACTTTCAATGCACAAGGTTCCACTTTCAACCCTGTTCACTTATAGCACAGGACTCCAATAATATTAACCCATGCTTTTATTTTTAACGCATAGGACTCCAAATTTTAATTCATATCAACTTTTAATCATGGTAAGCAGCAGTGATATATGAAGATTGTGTGAAGAAGGAAGATCAAGATTATTTTGCCAAGAAAATCAAGCCAAAAAGGGGAGATTTGTTAAGGTTTTTGTCCTGATTTTCTTACCAAATTTAAGTTTTACTTTTCTTAGAAGGAAAATAAAAGTAATACTATAATTACTTTTACTTTTCCTTAAAGGAAAATATAAAACTCTTCCATATTTAGCTAACCTCTTTATTGTAGGAAAGATTTTGAAACTCTATAAATAGAAGACCCCTCTTCTCATATCAAAACACAATAGCATCCACAATGTAGTCATTAAAAGAGTATTGTTTAGGGGAAGATTTTCTCCCAATAAATTTTAAGCTTTTTGATTTAGTTTACAATATGTAGGCTTGTTGGCCAATCATATCAAATGATATGTTTTTTATTATAGTTTTCTTTGTCATCTGAATTATCGCCTTTATGATTTGCAACTTTAAGCTTCCGCATGACACCCTCTCGATTTCGAACCCAACACCAACTGGATCTCCTCCTTGAATTAGGGGTGTCAATGGGGCGATTTGATTGAATTTGAAGGGTCAAAATGGGTTTGAAACTTTGAATCATAATAAATTTTACCCGACTCACTTAAAGTTTATTTGAATCAAAATAGATTAAATTAATTTGATTAAATAACGCGTATAATCTAACACATCCAACTCTTTTTTTTAAGAAAAATTTATCAGTGATTTGCTTGATCATCAAACATCGAAAAGCTTCTACTCTCCTTATAAAGAGAGAGTGTGTGAAAGTATAGAGAAAGAAATATAAATAGCAGACCAAACAGAAATATTTGCTCTCTTCAACAAAATATTTGTATGAATCAATTTGAGCTAGCTACCTAACATATTTTGAGTTTTTTATACTAAATCTGACTATTTCGAAGGGTAGGTTGTAAGCTCGGCAGGGGCCATGTATAGTGAACATTATAGGACAACTGACATTGCTTATCGAACCAAAGGATTTAGAATATCTTGTATTTATATATTTCAATAATTACACACTCGATTCAGCCTATGAACCAAGGAACAAACATAAATTTCATGCTTGTGTGAGAAACATCAATGAAATTTCCAAATAGCGCTAAGATGGAGAAAGATTCGTTATTGGTAGAACTCTCAATAGGGGCCGGGTTAGCTCATTCGGACTTTGAAATTTGACGGGCTAAACCGGCCTAACCCATCTGATGGGCCAGAAAATAGTAAGTCCAACTCATCACTCTATGGTGTGGACCCCGACGTGCTAGCCCACATTTTAAAGGATATTGTTCTTATAATCTTTTGAGAAAATGGCCAAACCCTCCCCCCCTCCCCCCCTCCCCCCTCCCAACCTATTACTCAATTATCAACTACACACCTATACTTTACGGGATTCCTATTACCCCCATGAACTATTTTAAAATGAAATTAATGTCACCCTAAAACAGCACAACCAATTATGTATCTTGGGGTGAAATACACACACTTAACACGTGTATTTCACCATTTAATTATTTTTAAAAAAAAAAAAATATATTCCCTCTTTCTTCTTCAACCATCTTTCTCATCTTTGGTACATATACAGAAGCAGCATACAACAAAGATCCTTTTCCTTGGAAGAATGAAATTTGTAGGAACTAAGCATGCATTTGTGATTTAGTCCTTATTTAATAGTTTTTGATTTTGTTTGTTTAGACTCATAAGTTTGGACGTGTCGATTTAATATTTTAACCATGATTTATGTAATACAAATTTGTGCACTTCAAAATTTTGGATTAAATTTTATGATAATAAAAAAAAATCATCTTTCTTATCGAAAATTCTTGTTGAAAAAGACCCAATGGGCAAACTTACTATGAGAAGAACTTGAAGAAATCATGAAATGGATATGGTGATTTTGTGATATCAAAAAGGGGAAAGAATAATTAAAAAATAAAAAAAATGAATTAATTATATAATCCTCAATTAGAAATTGACACATGAACTATTTACTTCAATTTCAACCATTTTAGGTCATTTTATTTGATCCTCACGCGCCTACAAGAGGTGTATTCACCTTCTTGGACAGGCCAGCATTTAAGGGTTATTAAATTTCAAAAATAAAAAGTTCAGGGGGGTAATAGGACTCCCGTGAAGTATAGATGTGTAGCTGATAAATGAGTAATAGGTTAGGGGGGCTTTTGGTCATTTTCTCTAATCTTTTTAATCTAAAAATAACCAACATGAATGAGTCAAGGAGGTGACGGCTGCTGACCACCGAAAGTGAAAGCAAGTAAATAGTACTTTCTAATACTTTCTAAATAGTGATTCTTTAGAAAATTTAGGATTTTGTATTTTGATTATTTACAGTATTTGAATTTTAATATTTGGATTTTTGAACTTTGTAATATTAATAGGGAAAACTACATGGAGTAGCAAACATAAACTTATAATTACCCTATGTAGCTAAAATTTTAATTAATTACAATATAAGCTTTTTTCTTAATTAAATACAATCCATAGCCTCCCTCCTTCTTTTATTAATGGGAAAAGGCTCAAATATGCAATCGAACTATTAGAAATGACTCATCTATGTCATCCGTTATAAGTTTGGCTCATTTATGCCACCGTCTTTAAAAGTTTGGATCATCTATGCCACTGTCGTCACAGAAAGATTCATCGTGCCATTATTTTGTAATTTGCAAAATCATTTTTGTCACATGGCCTCTTATTAGAACTCCACGTCGTGACCAAATATAAATCAACCAATATCATTTAAAATCAAAATAAAAAATCAGACCCATTAAAAAAAAAATCGACACAATTAATGGGTGTGATTTTTATATTTAATGAGTCCGATTTTTATTTTTAATGAGTCTAATTTTTATTTTAATGGAGTGGATCAAATTTTATTTTAATGGGTTTGATTTTTAGTTTTGATTTTAAGTAATATTGGTTGATTTTGATTTGGTTATGTAGACCTTAATATGAGGTCACATGACAAAAGTGGTTTTGCAAAACCACCGTTATAAAATAATGGCACAAATAAATCTTTATGTAATGGCAATGACATAAATGAGCCCAACTTTTAAAGGCGATGACATAGATGAGCCAAACTTATAACGGATGGCATAGATGAGTCATTTCTAATAGTTCGATAGCATATTTGAGCCTTTTTCCTTTATTAATTATAAATATAAGCGTCTTTTTTCTTTTTTCATTTTTTTCTTTATGTCTTTTTTTCCCTTCTTTTTTTTTCAATTTTTATTTTTATTTTTTTTTCTTTCTCATATTTTTCTTATTTTAGTTGTATTTTATGTTTTATATATCTTTTGTATTTTATATTTTTTTTTTGTATTAAATGATATATTTTAAGTAAATTTATCATTTGTATATGGATAGTTTAGTCGTTAATATGTATAATTTATTATTTATATTTTATATTCTATATGTTTTTTTGTATTTTATATTTTTTCGTATTAAACGATATATTTTAAATAAATTTATCATTTGTATTTGGATAGTTTAGCCGTGACTATGCACTATTTATCATTTATATTTGTATACAAACAAGTATATGCATTAATTATATTTGCTTGAGTCAAAAACATACAAATATACAATGTATCATTTAATACAAATGTATCGTTAGAATTTGTATGTCAAATTTATCATTCGTTTTGATATAAGCAAGTATCATTTTTATGTGTATGGTTCAAATTGTATAAACATGTATCGTTTTGATATAAATGTGTCATTTGTATTTGTATTGTTCAATTTGTATCAGTAAAATACAATTCGTATTAATGAATACAAATATCAGTGTTTAAAGAAAGAAAAATAACATTTATTTTTTTAATTATTTAAAAAAACAAATGATGCAGTCAACTATAAATACAAATAAATGAAATTACAATTACAAATATAGCATGCAGTCAAACTACAAATACAAATACAAAATAATTCTTTAAAATACAAGTTCATCGACGAAAATAGAATAAAAATATAAATACAAACAAAATGAAACAAATGAAACCAAAAAAATACAATTACAATATGCACTCAACAATAAAATACAAATACAGAATGATTCTTTAAAATACAAGTGCATCAACGAAAATAGAATTATATAAAAACATATCATTTGTATTCGAATGGTTTCATTTGTATCAAAAAATTCAATTGTATCAACGAATACAAAAATATAAATGATGGTGAATACAAATACAATGAGCGGTTATGATATTTTCGTCATCATTCATGGCTTGTACTCGAAGTAGCCATGTTTTTCGGAAATACAAAAAAATATAAAATATAAAATACAATAAAAAAAAATACAAAAAATACAAAAAAAAAAAAAGAAAAAGGGAAAAAGAAAAAAAAAGAAAAAAGGAAAAAAAAAGAAGAAGAAAGAGAAGTAGAGGCTAGAGATAGAAGAAAGAGAGAAAAAAGAAAGAAAAATAGAGGCTAGAGATAGAAAAGAAAAAAAAAATTAAAAAAGAAAAGAAAAGAAAAAAAAAAGAGAAAGAGAGGCTATGGATTGTAATTTTGAAAGTTAGGCTAGGAGCACTCTCATTTTATTGAAACATAGGTTATTTTCTGTAAGTGTCTCATATTAATATATAATGGTTTAAGTAGACCTTGTGTTAGAGATCCTCTTGTAATCTTGTTATTCTTAGTAGTTTATATTATTTTTATTTTTTTATCACCCACGGGTCGGCCCAACCCACATTGCTAAAACTTCACGAGTCTACGGGCTTACAACGGTCGGACTAAAAAATCTTATTCTTAAATGAACTTTAAAAATCTTAGTCCAATTTTATTAAATTACAGATTGAGCTGAGCCGGGCCAATGGGCCTAGCCAATATTGACCGCTCTAGTTATGGGACTGTGTTGCCATTGAGTTTCTGTTGAACTGTGCCTTAACTGGCATTGCATAACAACATAATGTTAACATTAGCAAAGTGTAGCCAAATCTCATAAATTTGACATCAAATGGTGAAGGTTCACTTTATTGGCCATTTATTACTAGCCAAAAGTATTTTATCTATTTTAATTATATATTTAAATTATAAATAATTTCCCTCTCTTACTTAAACATTTCCCCAAAACCACTTTTTCTATTAATGTACTTTTCCCACTTTTACAATTAACCATGATTTCCACTTCTTCTTCATATCACTTTTTCAATTTCAAGACAAACAGTATATTCTTATTTTCTCCATATATGTCTTCTCCATTTTCTTTTACATTCGGTTCCTATAACCCATCACAAAACCACAAAAAGCTTTCATTTTCTTTTAAGTACATTTAATTTCGTACAGATTTAATTAAATCCAAATTACGAATTTAATTAAATTCAATAAAATTTCATTGCATACAATTGGTCTAATAATTTTGATTTCGAAAATTTCCCTTCAAAAATTAATTTTTCATTACATGAAAGATCTTGTAAAAATGATAAATGAAGTAAAGTGAAGGAGAACCAATTATGCTTACGTAAAACTAGAAAGATACTAATGCAAACAAATATATACAAATTTGTTAGGTGAATATGAACCAATGTATACCTATGTAGAATTAGAAATATAATAATTCAAACAAGTGTATACCAATATATCAAATGAAACGGAACAATGTATATCAATTTATCAAATGAAATAAATACCAATGCAAATAAATGTACACAAATTTGTAATGTAAATATATTTTGGGTTTGGATTCGTAGCAATAGCATTTGGAAGAGAAAAGTCATAATTAAATGTATTTTGCTAATTTTAAGGAGAGTGATAGTTTTAAATATATTTTTTTACTAGTTTTAAGGAGAATTTTGATTGGAAGTTAGAGGAGAGAGATGTCACTAACTATCTTTACTATTTTTAAGGAAAATAATTAAATAGAAAAATGAACAACGGGAAAGAAATTCCCTCCCCTATTTTTGTGCCGTACGGCTATCAAATAATAATTCTTTTAGGCTTTATTTGCTAATAATTATTTGGTTAAAAACATGTCAATTCTATCTAAGAGTTGTATATATTAGTCAATTCTTCCTTGTTTCCATCTCGCATTCTCACCCACCAGGCCACCAAATGTAAACCGCGCAACAACGTGTGTTGGGCCATTGGCCCATTAGTTTTCTTGTTCTGGTCCAACAAGTAATTTTCTAATGGGCTCCTGCTTCGTCCATCAAACACAATAATCAGGAAAAAGGCAAAAAAAAAAAAAAAAAAAAAAGAGAGATTGGGTTTTGGAATTTGGAGTGTAGGGGAACTACAGCAAAACTAGTAGTATCTTTTTCTTTTTCTCTTTGAAACTCGTAGTAGTAGAGAAGGGTAAAATGCAAATAAAGCTTTAAAAAATGAGGAACAAGAGGATTTTTTTTTGGGTGTCGAAGGGAAGTTTGGAGTAACAGGTAAAGTTTTTGTCATGTGACCATGTACAATAGACCTTACTAATCCGGCCCTTTCCTGGACCTGATCATAGCGAGAACTTGGTGTCAATATCAACATACATTTTAAGTTGGCGCATATGAGTTCTACCAGTTAATTGCTTTTTACATTTTTATTTAATTTTACAATTGATAATTATAGAAAGATTAGTGGTATTAAAGAAGGGAAAGTGCAAATAAAAAAAGGAAAAGATAATTTCGCTGGTCAAACTTAGTACTGTAATATTCAATTTGGTGAGTATGAGTTCCTGTCTTCGATTTTTTTATACCACTACTAATCTAGCTATTCAACAGCTATGGGGTCATTGCTAATACCATAACTGACAATTATGGAAAGATTAGTAGGAGTAGGAGTATTAATTAATGACACAGATCTAAAGTATTACTATTACTTACTAATTATAGCTATATATAAATTGAATAGCTCAGTGCAAGTTGATCCCTCAAACTCCCAAGTCAAATAGTAAACAGTAGTATCTCATTAATATAAGTACTTATTGAGCTCAATTATTCACTTAATTCATGTTTATATTAACTGTTATGCATATATAATTCCGATAACTCTCTACAAGAAAGATACTTATAATTTTATTTGTGATTTTGCATGAAACAATTGAAGAACTAGGACGACTTTAATTATTAGATTAGTGGTAAGTGATTATCCTTAAGTTCAGTTGCATTAATGACACGAATCTACCACTACTAGCTATATAGAGCTATTCAACACTTCAGAGGTCACTTCAGGTCAATCTGATTCCCAAATTAAAATGCAAGTATAAATTAATTAATCACTAAACTGAAATTAATCACACTGAAGAATGATTAAGGATACTGTTTAGACATGTTCTACAGAATTCCCACAAGTATATATATAATACGAGAATGAGATCATCCATGTGGTTTTACGTACTTAGATTAATTTTCTCTTTAAATGAACATACCTTAATTTGTTAATTACCAGTATTGCATCATCCAGGAGATCAGCTGATACTGATTTTGCATGAACAACCATTAATTTACTGATACATTCATTACACTTGGGTTATCTTTATTCGTTACACACTGAGATATAGTGAGCACAAAAGTCAAAATCTATAGTTAATGTGCCGTTAATTGCAGTTTACAAAGCGACTAATCTTTTTAATATCAAGACATCAACCCCTCAGCCATATGAGAAGCTTTCTTGGACTATTATGATGGTATATTAAACTTTAGAATTAAAGAGTTTTCAGAAGAAAAAAAAGAAGACACATTCTTTTTAAACCAACTGCAAAGGAAAGTAGATAAATAAATCAAAATAGAGAAAGTACATATTATTTTTTGTAGGAGTCGAAGGTTACGCTTGCTTTAAATGTCAAGCTTTCTCTGTCGCAACAACAGTAAAACCAAAAAATATCACCAGTTGTCCCTTTTAAGTATAGTTGGTTAATTAATAATTTTTTTTATTTCTATTAACTTATAGATCTTTTATATCACAGTCTAAAGATCCATTTTAAGCAGACTAAATTTTAAAACGTTATATAATGATTTAAAATTTTGTAAGTTATTACACATGTTAAAGACAATCTAATATTTTATTTGTAAAGCTAAGACATATATGAACAAATATTAGAACTAAAGTAGTGCATGATATTGATAGTGGAATGAAAATTAGACAAGGTAACACCCGAGGTTTCGGTCTAGTTTAATAGTCACTGAAGTGAATCAAATTAAATAATGAGGAATTGGGGAGTTTAAATTTCAGCAAAAATAAAAAGGAACAAGAATCCATCTAAGTTTTGATGTGCAGAAGCATTCAATAATTATGGGATGGAAACAATAATATAGTCTAAGCGAGGGGAAAATTGATTGACCCTATTATAATTGAAAAGAGAATTTAAATAGAGGAGAGGAAAGAATTTGATAGCTGGAGAAATAACATAAATTCCATTTAAACGTGAGAATGAAGCAAAAGATGATGGAGAGGATGCTACTACAATAACTATGTCGTTGAGAGTCATCATTACTTAATATCTTCCAAAAGGACTCAAAAAGTGAGTGCAAAGTACCAATTAATTAATTATCTAATTTATAAATCACTATTTTATGTCTTTACTCTTTAATATGTTTCCCCAAAGCAATCACCTCTGTAACCTCTCCTTTAAGTTAAATTATTTGTTACTATTTGTTAATTGTAATAGGACATGGTGACCCATGTCTCGTGCACTGTCTCCCTACTCTATTTTACTTGATGACAATATTTTATTTTTATATTAATGAATTACACGTGTCAAGTGAAGATCTGCAGAAGTATCTGAATAAGAAGCTCTTTTAATTTTAATAAAAAATATTTTGATATTTGAATAAAAATCAGGCAAAAAGAGTCGTGCCCACGAGTGGGAGGAAGAAAGGCAATGAGGCATGGACCCTGAATATCAGCTTCATTTAATTTTAAACCAAACCTTGAATTATAATTCTACAAAATAATACGATACTAATCATAATTAAGAATAATAATAATTACTTAATAATTGAGTTGCACGTACTTGGAATCGAAGTTTTTGTTTTGAATTGAAGACAAGTTTGAGAGGGACAAGTTGATCCCCACTTATATTTTTGAAAGACATATCTAACTTCTAAGTGGAAAATTAAGCTGGCTACGGTTATTTGACTATTATTGACCTTATTAGCAAAAAAAAAAAAAAAAAAAAAAAAAAACATGAGATTAGGTGCATGTTTTCCATTTATTTCTTTCTTTCACTATCATACTCGTAGTTGTTATGAATTATTATTTTTAACCCTTTATGCTCCTTTTGCATATGTTGATTTCCTTGACCTTGATGGCTCCAATACTGTTTTAAAGTCTTTTCTTGCATATTTGGATATCTAATATATATAGAGAGATGGACAGCGAGATTACTTTCGAAGAATTGATCATGGAACACAAAAACCATAATGAAATCGAATATCCAAATGAAAAGTGTCAAATTGAAGTTACATATATAGGGGTTTCCAAAGAAATTGAAAAACTAAGTCAAACCGAAAAAGTTGATTCAATTCGACATATATTTGATTAAAATATTTTTAAAAAACTAAAACAAAATTGAGATATAACTATATTTGCGTTATTTACACTTTAGTTTTATTTTCTGTTGCACTAAGTCAAATAGACTTTTTCTTTTGTCGATATTAATGGAGAGCCAATTGGAATAAAAGAATGGAGACCGGAAAACGGGATATGCATTATTTAGGGATCAGTAACAACACGCTAGGCAACCTAAGTACCAAATCCACTGTTTGTGAAACTTTATTTCCTCATTTTAAGGCATCAAATAAACTGCTTCTTAGTGGCCTTTTATCTCCCCATTTTTGTGATTAAATATTATCAGAGCATTGAACCAAAAAAATGTACATTATCAGAGCAAATTGAATGTCACACTAAACTCCAAAACAGTCCACTCCTAACAAACAGAAAAAAAAAGATAATCCACTTTGGAGTGAAGAGTTTACAACACATATAAAGTATTCAGGGTTTTCAAGTTTTATATGTGAATTATCCAGTGTCGTAAGAGTTTTCTAGTTGAACTATCATTAACTATTTATTAAAACACATATCAAATATCAAGTATTTACTTTTCCTACCTTAATGTCACCATCGTTAAGATAGGAAAAGTAAACGATTGATAGTTGTTTACACTGAAAATTGTACAGTTAAATTTGTATATGAGTCGAGCACTCACATTAATCTAACTTTGTTTACATTTCGTTTATCAGCGGATTGATTATTTATGTAACGAAAGACAGTGCATAAGCATAAGGAAAGTAAAGTAAAGTAAAGCAAAGATAGAAGATAAGATCGGTGAAGTGTGGTTCTGAATGATGTCCTCCAACAGCAAGGATCCCTTCCACAAGAGCTAAAAAGAGCGAGAAAATAAATAGAGAAAGTAATGTTTAGATAAAAGGCTAAAAGAGTATTGCATAGCTTAAGGTTCGATTGCCAATGGTTTACAAGTGAAGAGAAATTCCTATTTATAGGGTACAATTATGAACGACTAGTAACCCTTCGGCAAGGATTGCCCCATAGTGCTAAAACTAATAACGTGATGCCAAATGTCCTTATCCGTGGCAGGTGCCAGCCAGAGGCGAATGTAGGATTTTTAGAACATGGATACACCACTAAAAAAAGAAAGAAAAAATGTGTTGGGTGGAAACTGATTCCAACTTCTTAAGGTAAATAATTTAACCTTCAATCATGTGCGCCATTTAACCTTCTTGTAGAATGGCTGCCGAAATATATACATAAAATACATAGTTTAGAAAATATATACATAAACTATCTAGTTTTACGGAGAGACACGAATTCACGTGCCCTATGTTTTGTACATAAATTCTCCCCTGGTGCCAGCCAATATCTCCTGCAGAAGTTGGTACAGTACGCATCTGTGCTCCTGGCAGATTCTGACGCCTTTGCCCCTGTCCTTTTCCTATTGCATCATCCTCATACTTCAAAAAGAGGTGTTTCCCTCTTGAGGTGTCTCTCCTGAGATGTTAATAGGCAGGGGGTTCCGTCATTGGCGTCGTGTTCACGACTCGTCATGTAGCACTCACTTGCGAGAGGTCCCCTTGCTCCGTTTTGTAACTCTTGAGGATATTCGCCCAATACAATAGTTTTTTTAAGAAAAAAATAATCCAATACTATAGTTGATGTGTGGCATTTGGACATGCGATTTCATGTCTGTGATATGAAATCCTGAGATGAAATCAGCGTTTGGTAATGCGATTTCATCTCATGATTTCATATTATGACATGAAATCCCAAATTCTGCCAAAAGCATGATTTGGGAATTTCAAATCGTGATTTGGGATTTTTCAAATATAAAAATTAACCCACAAATTTATATTTTGTAAAAAAGAACCCCACCATTTATATTTACCAACCATGTATTTCATATGTAAATAAAATTTATAATTATATTATTACTTTCTCAATTTTTAAATCATTTATATCTCATTTAACCATTACTTTCACCAACATATAGCCCCGTTTGGTCATGAGAAATATTATTTTTTTTTTCAAAAAATCTTTTTATTTTATTAAAAAAATGATGTTTGGCCATAAAAACTCCAAATACAACTTGAAGTTCTATTTGAAAAAGTGAAAACAAGTCTCAACTTATTTTAACTTTTTTTTAATTTCAACTTCACCTTTATAGTTAAAAAAATCTCTCCAAAAAGATATGATCAAATACAACTCCGACTCCAACTTCAACTTCAATTTCAACTCTAACTCCAACTCCAATTTTTTTTGATTTTCATGTCCAAACGCCTACAAAATTTATTATTACTTCAAATCAACTCCTACTTTATTATTTATTATTCACCAAATTTATCATTTGATCAATAAATATTTTATTTTTTTAGAATTATTTTGTGATAGTGTATTATATTTTTGTTATGAACTTTTGCTTATTTGATAAGATTGTATAAAGAATTGGAACAATTTTGATGGTTTTCACAACTTATGGAGTTTTTTTTGTTTATAAGGAAAAAATACAACTTAAAATCCCAAATCTCATGTCCAAACAAAACTTTATCTTTATCTCATATGATTTCAAATCATAATTTCATGTCACATGGTCAAACGAGCCCTTAAACTAATGAAACATCTACAAACTATTCACATCCACTTCAATTCCACCTCTCTCTCGGCCATAACTTAAAACCTTTAATTATGAGCAACAACTAGTATAGGTACCCGCGCGATGATTTGAGCGTTTATTTAAAAAATATTAACTTATTCACTTTGAAATTATAAAGTTAGTCATTTTTTATTGTATTACATTAACATATTTCAAAAGTCAATCAATTTCAAAATAAACATATTTCAAAAGTCAATGAAATATTAAAAATAATTATTAATAGTGAAATTTCAACTGATATTTAATAACTAATCACAATTGCAATTATTTTAGATGTTTTGATATAAACAGAATAATATTAGTATTTTCTTTAATCATATTCCATTGACTGATTTTAAAAAATAATAAATATTAAATAATTGTTAATTTTATTGTTGGACTTTTACCTTTATAATTTTAATTAATTAAGACACATAATTATTCCTTGCCTTCCATTTCAAACTTTTTTAGTATATCAATTCAACTTCAACAACTAACTACACTTTTTTAAAAAGGTTTTATCTTTCAAACACTGAAAGTACTTAATTGTGTCAATTACAAAATTTCTGATTCAAAATTTTAAATTTCACACTTCTTAATTCAAAAACTAAGGATATATAATTTATTATTTTCTTATAAATTTTCAAACTTTGTTCTGTTGTTCATAATGTTTTCATTGTTTGATTTCATCATTAATATCTTTTAGCATTTTATTTATACTTATATTATATCTTCTAAATTAATTTAATTAAAAGCTCTCATGCTACTCTCAAAATCACCCTTTCACACACATCCCCCACCTTTATCCCACCACTCCCACCCCCGCCAAATTTTATTTTTTTAAGTTTTTCAGTTTTTGTTTAAAAAATTTCTCACCCCACCCAGCCCCTAACCCCTGACCCCTCCCTTCCCCATCAAAAATATTAAATTAAATTTAGTTTTTAAAATACTTTTCTTTTTTACCCTACCCAACACCTCCCCCCCCCCTCCCCACTTAAAAAAAAATTGTAATTTTTTTTTTTTGAACTTTTATAATTTTTTTACTTACCTCAATCCCAAAAAGAATTTTAATTTTTTTTTTTAAAATAAAATAAATCTTTTTTCCTACCCCTACCCCCAAAAGCCACCTACATCCACCACCTCACCTATCCCACACCCACTTAGCCCACCCCCTACGCTGGCCCACTTGTCCTACCCCCACCCCTGCCACCACAATCTCCTACCCTCTCTTTCCTCCATTACAATACCCATCACTCTATCTCTATCCATTTTTATTGTTCCTTAATAACATTTCAAGCATGTTAAATCATATTACCTTAAAAATAAAAAGTCCAACTATTCATTTCATATTTGTAAGAACGTGGATCTATGTATGTATTTATGACTTTTTTTTCTTCTAAAAACAGTAATACTTACATTCAATATATATACAACCTGATATCTCAAAATTTTGTCCATCGCAAAAGAAGTTCACATCTCTCTCTATTTTGGATCCAGCCTTGCACTTGTTTTCTATTCAAAGTTATTTGAGATACATTGAATTAGTTTATCCGTCGAAGTAAAAAAATATATACTTCATAAAAAATGATGATAAAAAATATATACAAAGATTAGGAATAAATATTTAATAATACAATTTCAAAAAATTATCACAAAGTATAAACTCAATAAGTATATTTAAATAAAGAAATTGTTATCAACTTTAACAAACACGCAAGCAACCGAACATAATGATGATGGAGATACATGTGGGATAATGGTGAATTAAAGAGTAGCAACAACAATTTACTCGTTTAAATAGAATCATCGTAAAGAAAATATTGGCATCAATTTGAATTGGTAGACCTGAACATTAACATAGGAAGATGAAGATGAAAATGACATACCCTCCTGCAAATAAAAAATAAAAATGTTAAATCGGAAAAAAGTTTTTGAAAATTGAAGAATTCAGGTATAAAGTTAACGATTAACAACAAAAATAAAGAAAGAAAGCTTAACATTATATATCACCATAATCTATAATAGATCAAAGTAGTATATATAAGAAAGGTTTAAGCTAGAATTCAATTCCAATTCAAATTCTACTTAGATTCAAATTTAAATATCTTATCAATTTGCTAAAAGAAGAAAAATTTACTATTCTTCCTTATCCTTACTTTTTCAAATTCAATACATTTTTATCCTATATAATCTATAAATTTAAATTGAGAGAAAATTTTGAAATCTATCCAAATATTTTTAATAGTAAATAATAACAAATAAAAGAAGACTAATTTGTTTGTCTTCTTTATTCTTAATAGTCTATCTTTTCCCTAAGTTTTTTCCCTTTACTTTCTTTATTTCTTTTGTTTGTTTGTAAAAGAAATCATTTTTTTATAAAAATTAATAAAGATGATATATAAATTGAATTTAGATAATTTTTAATTTATATTTAAAAATTAATAAAAAATTGCAAGTTGGGTGAGATTTTTAGTACACACCACATATATCTATTATTTAGATATATAAATAATTGTAAATAGGTATAATTATTATTTTTATTATAATTACTACTACTACTACTTCTACCACCGCTATTACTACGTATGTACTATACTACTACTGTTATTTTATTACTATTATTACTATTATTATTATTATTATTATTACTACTACTACTACTGCTACTGCTACTGCTACTACTACTATTACAATTATATATAGATATATTTTAAAATATTTAAATTTTAAAAGAGACAAATTCATGAAAGAGTAAAAGTCTATTTAGAACTCTTCAATCATGAGTTTCTATTTTTAAGCTAATGAAAATCTTTTTTTAAATAAAGGATAATATATTTTAAAATTCAAATTTTTCTAATCTTCTAAAATTCAAAATTTTTGTTACAATACTATCAAGTTTTATTCTAAAACTGTCACGTGGCTTCTCAATAACTTGCCACTTGGCTTCTTCTGGTGCTTCTACTTTTACTTTTATATATATATATATATATTATTATTATTATTACTATTTCTACCACCGCTATTACTACGTATGTACTATACTACTACTGTTATTTTATTATTATTATTACTATTATTATTATTATTATTATTATTATTATTATTATTATTATTATTATTATTATTATTATTATTAGTACTACTAGTAGTCTACTATAGTGCTAAAGATAGGGTCTTTACCCTTTATTAAGAAAGTCTTCGAGTCTGAATATTTTAATTGAATTGTGTTTTTAATTGAAAGTCATAGTCGATTTGATAAATTATACTAATAATTTTATTTTTTATTGTGTTAATTTTTTATCATTAATTAACATATATAGATATTCATTAGAAGAGTAAAATGTGGGTATTTGATCCCTTTTCAATTAGATCTTTCTCCTCTTTTTACTCCTTCGTGTATTTATTATTATTATTATTATTATTATTATTATTATTATTATTAGTAGTAGTAGTAGTAGTAGTAGTAGTACTACTACTACTACTACTACAACAACAACAATTATATATAGATATATTTTAAAATATTTAAATTTTAAAAGAGACAAATTCATGAAAGAGTAAAAGTCTATTTGGAACTCTTCAATCATGAGTTTCTATTTTTAAGCTAATGAAAATATTTTTTTAAATAAAGAATAATATATTTTAAAATTCAAATATTTCTAATCTTCTAAAATTCAAAAATTTTGTTACAATACTATCAAGTTTTGTCCTAAAACAGTCACGTGGCTTCTCAATAGCTTGCCATTTGGCTTCTTCTGGTGCTTCTATTTTTGCTTATATATATATATATATATAGAGAGAGAGAGAGAGAGAGAGAGAGATTCTAGTACTATAAAGAAAAAATCTCAGTAAATTGTACACAAAAAATAAAAAGAAACTTACTTTCCTTTTAGTCTGTTTAAAAAAGAAGGACTCTTTTCTTTTTTGGCAATACTTTAAATCCAACTTTTCATGTGGCACGTTTAGGACCACAAGATTAAAGGGTATTTTGGTACATTTGACATAACTTTAATGTAAGACCACAAGTTTCAAAAATCTTCTTTATTTTCTTAAACTTCGTGTCAAGTCAAAACAAGTCATTCTTTTTTAAACGGAGGGAGTAATAATAATATGTAATGGTGAAACATGACCACGTCAACCACGTACAGTTGATCGGAAGGGCGTGAACTGCGCCGATGACTGGCGGTACAGACTGAACTCGGGAAATAGTCAAAATCAGCCAAGTGAGACCCATAAGTGCCGTCAAGTCCCAAGACAAATCCACCGCCGTGTCCAATGGATACAACACTCGTCGCTTTGCCTTTTCTGGCTTATCACTAGTCCTTTTCTCCCTCCCACCAACTCATTTTGAAAATTGACAACTTGTACTCCCTCTGTTTTTTATTTTATTTTGTCCACGTTCACTTCACACTTCATTTAAGAAAAATATTTATTAAGAATTTATTTTACTAAACTAATCTTATTAACTATAATTTGTAAATCTAAGTTTGACTATCAAGTAATTTTTATATTCATTTCATGATAAACGTAGTACTGAAAGAACATGATAAGCTTCTCTTGATTTCACAAATAACTAACAATTAATTAAAATAACTAGTTTTAGTAAGCAGGGAGGTAAAATGAGATAGATGAGTATTTATTTGACCTTTTGAACAGTAAAAATGGAAATTTAAATGCGAATAACTGCAAACAAATTCAAATTATATACACGACGGAGGTACAACATCAATTATAAGACATCTTTTCTCTCTTTGATTTAAATGTTAACGCACCTAAGATAGGTATATCTATAAGTAAGTATTCTTTAATATTCATGGTTGTATGGGGTAAAATAAGATTGGGTTGATTCGGATGGGGTAGGATTAAAATCGGCCCATGATAGGCGTTGTCCCGAGCACGAAATCGAGATGAAAAAACGTCCTTTTGGGAAAGAAAAAGGAATGGCTCAAGAATACCAACAATGGTGACAGCGCACGAAAGGACAAACATAAGAACAGTGTGTCAGGTTCTCAGGTGCACAGGTGACCCTCGACTAAACCGCATCAGACACGCAATATTGGGCTGGCACCCTCCGACAGCTCAACGACAATTGGCCATCGTCTATTGGCTGTTGTACTGTAGGTTTGAAATTTCATCCTCTTATTGGCCAAGAGCGGCCCTTGTACCCTATAAATAGATACCCCCTCCCCATTGTAAGGTGATCTGATTTCACTCCTCTCTATCCTCAAGCAATAAAATCCTTTAGCTTCGTTCCTAAGCTTTCTCTATTGCCTTATTGTCTCAAGTGTTTATTACTGCTTTCTTGCTATTACACTCACTGACCGCTTGTAGCTAAAGTGTTACAGACCACGTTATTATTCATATTTGTTCTCAATCTCTGATTTGCTTATTATTATCGTCATTTATTTAGCTTATTAATTCTCTTGTAAACTCTCTCTACTAGCTCAAAGCTGAAATCATAACGCATGTTATTGACGCATATACAAATCTAACCGTCTCAAAAATCGATAGTTAACAGTTTGGCACTCATCATGGGGCCAGAGCAATTGTGTGGGTTTTAGCTTGTTCATGTTAGCTTTCTTTCTGTGCTTTGCTTTGCAGGAAGACAGGTCATGGTAGATGACAACAACGACTATTTGGAGGATATTGTTATTCTGAAGGTTCCAAGAACTCAGCCAATGGGTCCAACAGGTCGGGGTGGAAAAGTTGTCCCCAAAGACGAAGAACCACCTCTCGCCATAGACGCAATGGACGTGAGCATGCATGGAGGGTGGATGGGGCCTATAGGTCGGGAGGATCGTGAGGCAAGTAGCATAAAGCGGCAGTAAGGGCTCCAAGAGGATTTTGTCAAACCCCTCAAGGAGTTGATGTCTCACATCGAGGTTCGAAATTAGGAGGTGAGCAAGTTGTGGACGAGTCTGATCTTGCGGTTTCCCTGCATCCCAAAGGAAGGCAGAAGAAATGACCTAGACATTCCCGAGCATGAAGATGAAACCTTACTCAAGGCCATGATCGCAGCGCTAAGAGAAGACACGAGGTTGCAATACTTCAAACTTTTATCTCTGGTGAGCTGCATACCGGGACTGTTACCGACAAGGGAAAGGTCTGGACCCATATGCCTCTTTAGTCAGTCAAGCAAGTCAGGAGCAGTGACCCCTTGGTCTGTCAGGGTATGAGGGAAAGACAGGAAGGTTTTCGAACAAGGAGGTAGGTGCGTGGACAAACCTGAATGCTAGAACTGCAGCTCTCCCATGTCAGTCTCACGGAACCCCTCGAAGGATGGTGAATTAAACATCAGAACCCCCGAACCAAGTACATACACTCTCTCTCTCTTTTATGTTTTTTTAATTTAATAAGGTCGTTCTTCCCTAATGCAGAGCTGGAGTGCAGCGAATAGAGCACAAAACATCGCCTTGGGAGGAACAAAGGGGAACAAAAGGGACTATTAAGGCCTGGAAGAGCAAGCTACAATCTTTTTCCCTTCGTCTGGCTTTTTATCCCAAACTGGGTTTTTTCCCGATAATGTTTTTAACAAGGTAGTAGTAGGGACTTCCGGGTGTAATTTAGGTTTATTTCCTTTTTTAAAGGCCAGCGACCTGTGAAGAAATAAAATAAGAGACATTTTAAATGACCCTCGAATAAGACTAGCGACCGCTATCTTTTCAAAAAAAAATAATAGCGAGACGAGGCGATTTGACGGGGCCAGTCTCGAAAGAAAGGAATAAAGTCACAATATTTTAGTGTTTCAACTCGGGAGACGAGTTGCTAGAAACAACAATGATTAAAGGGCAAGGCTCTCGGGATATACATAAAATGAGCAGTCTAAAACCTCTTCATTCAACATTACAATAAAATCCTCGACGTACTACTAAATTTACATGATAAAAAACAAAAATGCACATCATATGATTGGGTGCTCGAAAAAAGGTTAGGATCTATCTCATGGCAGAAAAGTGCGAGCAAAGCCTTCACGAACACTCAGACGGAACTGTCAGCAAAGTGGGAAGCTCTGAAGCTTCAGGGATCCCGCTATGTGTATTATCTTACCTCTGCACCTTCTTGGGATAGACGCTCCTGGTGGCGGTAAAAAAGAAAGGGGCAAAAGAGAGTTCCTCCTCCTTGGACATTTAGTCGAAGAAAGACAACAACAAGAGGGGAAGGAGCCAGTAACCTTTTCCCTCCCCTCCCCCCCTCCCCCCACTAGAACGGGGATGGGAATGCCTTCCTTATAAAAAACCTAAGCCGCCACTCCCTCTCAGCTTTTTTTTCTAGTTCCTGCTATGTCCTTGACCTGTAACTAAGACAGTGGGAAGGACCACCAAGGTCAAAGAAAAAGACAGAGCATGAACTATGGAGAAAATAGGAGTCGAATGTAAAAGGAGCCTGAGCAGGAGAAACTCTAAAAGCATAGAGTGTTGCGGCTAGCCGGCTACTATATATGCGACAACTTAGGCCTATTTAGGTGTTGGTTGAGTCTCATGTTAAGATATTCGCCTTATATATAAGGATAAGAAGAATGAGGAGGCTCTCCTTCTTAACGCACGAACCAAAGTACCTTTTGAGCAATGAATAAAAGTGTGCCACTTGACAACTAGTATTTAATAAAAAGCTGCTAAAAGAGAAATGTGATTTACAAAACAACATGCATACAAGAATTTCCTTCATTACAAGCTTTGACAACAATACCTACCCAAGAATATGAACAAGGAATACAAAAGGTGAAATCTACTCAAAAAACATGTCAGACACATGTTTCCTAGGCACTTGTAGGAGAGGCACTGTTGGGTCCTGAGTCGAGTTAAGATATCTATCTAGAATTGCCATGTATCTAGGACTCTTGTATATTTAAACTAGTCCTAGTCTAGTTAGATTTCATGTAAACACAATTGTAGCACAGGTGTTCTAGGACTCTACTAAAGCTATGTGTTGTAGTTGAGAGACTACTTGTTAGTTGTGTATAAATATAGGCATTCTGTATAAGCCTATTATCAAGAAATATACAACCCTTCTCTCTATTCTCTTGGTTGTGTATTTCTACATGGTATCAGAGCTTCACTAAATGCATAGCTACACTTCACACACACACAAAACCTTAATCCAAAAATAATGGCATCCACTTCAACCCCAGCAACCCTGTCACTTTCTGTAGCTTCACTTCATCACCTTATGGCTGCATGTCCTTTCAAAATTAAGCCTACAAACTACCTTATTTGGAGGACTCAAATCCTTCAATTGATGAAACTTATAAATATGATAAGTTTGATTCACGAAACCAAGTCTAAGCAGTGTGAAACTGAAGCAATAACAGACACTGGAAAGGCTGTTGAAGAAAAGGAGGACAATTCTCTTGTCATAGAATGGGAAGAAAAGGATGTTTTTTTTAGGACTTGGATTTCAGGTACTATGACTGAGGAAAGTATGTACCTTATTGTGGGATGTACAATAGCCAAAGAGATGTGGGAGTGCTTGGAAGAAACATATCTTCAAGTAACAAAGGATAAGGAGTTCCAGCTTAAGCAACAACTACAGAACATTAAACTAGGAACAAAGAAGCTTGATGAGTACTTGAAGGAGTTCAAGGGCATATATGATGGACTTGCTACCATACACAAGCCAGTTGTTGAAGATAGCAAAGTTATTAACTTTGCAAGAGGATTAGGATCTAAGTATAGAACTTTCATAACTGTTATATTGGGAAAGGCTCATTATCCCTCCTTGAATCAGTTTGTCAATTCTTTTAGAGGGTTTGACATGAAAGAAGAAGAGAAGGACGTGGTGCCCCAACAAAACTATAACATGGTTTTCACTACACAAAGAGGTAGAGGAAGAGGTAATTACAACCAAAGGAGGGGAAACTCTAACTTCAATTCAAGAGGTAGAGGTTTCAAACCAGCTGGACAGACTAATGCAAACTCAAGTTAGCCTAACTTGTAGAATGCAAACATTAGAAAAGGGAAGTTTACTTCTGAAGCCTGTCAGATCTGTGGCAGCAGTAATCACTCTGCTTTGAAATGCTTCTATAGGTGGGACTATTACTACCAAGCAGAAGAAGACCTTCCTCAAGCCTTAGCTATTGTCAACTTGCAGAACAACACAGGAAGAGATGATTCCATGTATATGGACTCTGGAGCAACCACTCACATGACAAATACAACAAGTAATCTATCTACTCTCCACACCTATAAAGGGACAGATAAGATAATTATTGGAAATGGTTCTCAATTAGATATCATACATGTTGGAAGTATAAAAAAGATAGGATTGAACATCAAGGATATTCTAGTTGTTCCTAAAATTAAGAAAAATCTGCTCTCAGTTAGTAAGCTTGCAAAGGATAATTCTGCAACTTTTTTCTTTGATGAGTTCGGTTTTCTTATAAAGGACAAGAGGATAGGGACAACACTGGCCAAGGGATCTAACATAGGAGGACTATATCATCTAGAAGACAACAACCTATATACCATGACAGAAACACAAAATTGGAAGAAGTCCGAAAGTATTTGGCACTCTAGATTAGGATACCTTAGCTTGAAGTCTTTAAAGTTTTTGAGTAGTAGCAAGAGTATTAATGTTAGTATTTAGAATAAAGTGCCTTCTATCTATACTAGTTGTCAATTAGGAAAAAGTTGTAAACTTCTTTTTGATTCAAAAATAAAGTTGAGAAGTTTTCTTACATAAGATACATTGTGATCTTTGGGGACCAACACCAATTGAGTCCTCCCAACACATGAAATAATATATTATCTTTGTGTATGATCACACAAGATATACCTGACTTTATCCCTTAAGAAAGAAGTACGAATTTTGTGAAATATTCATCAAGTTTTAGAAAATGGTGGGAAAATAGTTTTCAACTACTATCAAAGTTTTTCAATGTGATGGAGGTGATGAGTTTATCAAGTCTCAGTTTTTTAGTCCTTTGGAGAATTGTGGGATCATCAGACATATATCACGTCCACATACTCTAGAATAAAATGACATTTCTGAGAGAAAACATAGACATATTACGGAAACTGGATTGACCATGTTATTCCATGCTAAATTTCCTCAGTTTCTATGGGTTGAAGCCTTCCTAACTGCAGTTTTCCTTATTAACAGAATGCCCTCATCAGTATTAAAGGATGAAATCCCTTTAGTCAAACTCCATGGTGCTGCTCCTGACTATAACAACCTCAAAGTCTTTGGTTGCAGGTGTTATCCTCATCTAAAGGGGCAAAATAAGTTCTCTCTAAAGACCTATCCACGTGTTTTCATTGGATACAGTAGTCTACATAAAGGATATAGGTGTTATCATCCTCCAACCAGAAGAGTCTATGTATCTAGGCATGTGGTCTTTGATGAACTTAGTTTGCCCTATGTCCAGACAGACTTGCCTAGTTTCATTCAATCCTTACCTCACATAACTACTTTTTATGAATTCTTCTCTACAACTGAGGTTGCTGATCAAGAATATGATCCTGAAGGTAAGGTTGAGCATGATCTAGATGGAGGTGCAAACAATGCTACTGATCAAGAATCAGATGAAGGTGAGATTGAGCAACACCTAGGTGTTGTTGCTATAGATAATGTTGATGATCATGTCCCTGCAGAACCAGTTCTTGATCAAACAGGTAATGTACAAGTGGCTAAGGATACTAATGTGTTCTCAGTTTTTGATCCACAAGAAGCAAGCAGGCATCAGATGACAGGTGTCACGCCCCGAATCCCATCGAGACGTGATTGACACCCGTAGCCGATAAGGCCCTAGAGAACCAACCTGTACTTATGTGCATTCGTATACATGCCATCAGAAACACTCTTAACACGTGAGGACTTATCATGCTAACAACGAAAATTCATAGAACATATGACATATACAAATATACATATGTGAAACTTGGCCGTTGAGGCCATCAAAATAAGACTTCATGCGTCATCTTATATACATATACCCACATCCGTCTACAAAAGCCTCTAACAAGTGCATTGACCAAAATGAGCTAAAAGTCAGGATAAGTCCCCACTTTATACGACATGTACAACACCAATACATATGTACAACTGTGACCTGGAGAAAGCCCCGAACAACTGGAGCTCACCAAAAGCTGTAAATATCCTGCAACCTACTGTAAAGGTCTACTAGAACCTGCGCCTGCAGCAAGTAAGGTAAATTCCCCAAAGGGGTCAGTACGAAGAATGTACTGAGTATGTAAGGCTCATATAAAACTATACAACACATGAATATTTCAATGAACTCAGATACATATGAATAATCCAATGAATAAGTAACCAGTCTGTATTTTGGGAACCATGTGTATTATTTTGATTGCTTCTTTCCTTTAATGCTTACTTGTCATTACATGTGTCACACTGTACTCGGGCCCCGACTGATCAGTGGGTCTTTACATAACATATCGTCATGTTGGGATCGGGTCGAGCTAGGCTTATGCCCCTAGACCTACCACCGATAAATCAATGTATCGGGATCGGGGTCGAGCTAGGCTTATGCCCCTAGACCTGCCACCCATAAATCAATGTATCAGGTTCGGCTCGAGCTAGGTTTTCACCCCTAGAGCTGTCCCCTGTCAGGTTCGGCTTGAGCTAGGCTTTCACCCCTAAAGCTGCCCCCTGATCTAATAATATCGAGATCGGCTTGAGCTAGGCATTTCGCCCCTAAAGCTGCCACCCGTACTCAATCATTAACCACATATGCATTACTTTATTCATTACTTTGAGATCGATACTTTGAGGTTGATACAATGATAGTTATAATCTCACTTTGAACTTTGGAACATAACAGAGACATGAATATAATCACTATTGGAACATTGGAACACAACCTTGTTGGACATTTGGAACCTTAGCACTGACTATGAGACAAAATTCTCCATTGTGCAATGAATAGGAAACATGTGACAATAACCATTGATAATCGAAAATAGGATACCTTGGTACATCTCGGAATAGGACAAGTGTAACGTCGATGTGAACATTATATGCTACAGAAAGGTACGGACAAAGTAACCTTACATACCTTATCTTCCCAATACATAACTACACTGATTCAGCTCCTTCCTTATGTGTTACTCTACAACACAAACACATAATGGAGCAAACATTAATGACTAGCTACATTATAAGTTCATAAGACGGTAAGTAGGTGCTTAACGGAAAGTAGAAATTGTCCAACCTCCAAAACACATTGTGCATCACTCCCCCCTTCATTATACTATCAAATAACATTATTACACAATATTACACTATAACTTACTGCTTTTGCAAAACAACAACACCAAATCAGTCCACACACCACCAAAACAGTCCACAAACCAACATAACCGTTACAAACCGGTAGGATTACCTACCTAGTTTATCCTTTACATTTTCACTCCAACGAAACTCCATATATTCACCCCATAAGGTCACCATACTGCCTTCCACAGTAGCATACCAAAATCATTCCACAACAGTTCCAACATTCAGTTTAACATAACAAAAGAGTATTCTCTTTTCACTACAACAAACGTTCCATTTACCAACACATATAAACATTTCCATCAAGCCATACATAAAAAGAACGATTCAGGGGCAGAACCACACTTTAATATACTAGAATTTCATCATCATAACTTAATTTCTTCAACACCTTAAGCCCCTATACAAGTCCAAGCCACAAGGAAGACAAATTCATCAAAACTAATACAAGTGGACTGTCAACTTAATTAAGGGACTGCTCTATACATTTTAAACACCACCAACATGTTTTAAACAACCTATTATACATATATTACATTAATCTATAAGGGTAAACACGTACCAAGGCTTTAAAAATGGGAGATTAGTCCAAGAACCCTAAAGGAAAATTAGGGCGGCTGTTTGGGGTTTGAGAGAGGAGAGAGTGTTTTAATTTTCTATTTTTGGAAAATGAAATGAATGGATAAATGAGATGAATTTCAGCTCTTTATACACCCTCTTATCTACCTCTTTTATCTCATTCTTATCCAATTTTTGGTCAAAAATAATCCAAGTAGGTGATGCACCTTCTTGGCTATACAAGCTGTCCAAAACAGTCCACTTTCTCACTTTATTCTTACTTGGATCATCTCTTGTTGGGCCTTAGTTATATTTAGGTGTTGGGCTGGTCATCTTCCATATTTTATGTACTTAGTTTGGGCCTCAATTGAGTCCATTAGTTTGGGCCTCAATTGAGTCCATTAATATGTGTCCAAATACAGCCCAATAGCTTAAGTAGATGATACACCTACTATCTTAATTAAGTTACGGAAGCACCTCATTTATGTTCTCCCCTTTTTCCAACGTCTTAATCCTTCTACCTTAATCCACCACTTAACTTTAACCTTACACTCAAGTATGTCCTTATTATCTCAAGTTTAAATACTTTTATCCATCCTAGGTTGATCGTATAAGTTTTGAAAATGTACGGGGTGTTACATCCTTCCCCCCTTAAGAACATTCGTCCTCGAATGTTAGTACCATCACTACACAATTTAAACAAGTTCAAGCCTTAATTTAATCTTTATGCTATCACTTAATACTTATATATACTTACTTTTTACTGCTCCAATTCAGCATCTAAGGCTTCCAATTCGGTTTCAAATAATTGAGGATACTTAGCTTTCATCATTTCCTCAGCTTTCCATGTGATTTCCTCTACCTGTTGATTCCTCCAAAGCACTTTTACGGAAGCTACCTCTTTATTTCTTAACTTCTTAACTTGTTGATCCAGAATAGCAATAGGTATTTCTTCATAGGTAAGATCCTCCGAAACTTGTACATCTTCAATGGGGGTAACATAAGATGGATCTCCTATGCATTTTCGAAGCATGAAAACATGAAATACCGGATGAACAGTGGAGAGTTCTTGGGGTAATTTCAACTCATATGCAACTTGCCCAAATCTTCTGATAATTTCATATGGGCCTATGTAACGTGGACTCAATTTTCCTTTTTTCCCAAAGCGCATTACTCCTTTCATCGGTGACACCTTTAAAAATACCCAATCACCTATGGCGAATTCAAGCCCTCTTCTTCTCACATCAGCATAGGACTTGTGTCGACCATTTGTAATTGCTGTTGAATCACTTTCACTTTTTTCGTAGCCTGATGAACAAGATCCGGCCCAAGTAAAGCAGTTTCGCCTGCTTCAAACCATTCGATTGGTGATCTACATTTCCTTCCATACAAAGCTTCATAAGGCGCCATTTTAATACTTGAATGATAGCTATTGTTGTAAGCAAATTCAATAAGAGGCAAATGGTCATCCCAACTGCCTTGAAAATCTAACGTGCATGCTCGTAGCATATCTTCAAGCGTTTGAATGGTACGTTCTTCTTGTCCATCAGTCTGAGGATGGAAAGCCGTACTCAGATTCACCTGTGTGCCCAAACTCTGCTGAAAAGATCTCCAAAAGTGCGTTGTGAACTGTGCTCCTCTGTCTGATATAATGAAAAGTGGAATACCATGCAACCGCACTATCTCTTTAACATATAATTTTGCATAATCCTCAGCTGTATAAGTGGTCTTGACTGGTAGAAAATGTGCGGACTTGGTAAGCCTGTCAACTATAATCCATATAGAATCAAATTTCCGCAATGTATGAGGGAAACCTGTGATGAAGTCCATATTAATCATATCCCACTTCTAGACTGGAAGATTGATACATTGCATGTAACCTCCCGATTTCTGATGCTCTATTTTCACTTGTTGACAATTCGGGCATTGAGCAACGAACTCCGCAATGTCCTTCTTCATATTTCCCCACCAATACACTGCTTTTAAATCATGATACATTTTAGTAGCACCCGGATGAATAGAATAGCGCGAGTGATGCGCCTCCGTCATAATTCATTTCCGTAGTTCATCTACATCTGGAACGCATACTCTACCTTGGCATTGGAGCACCCCTTCCTGTGTTAGATCAAATGCCTTTGTCAAATTCTTTTCTATATTCTCTTTTAACTGCATTAACATAGGATCTGTAAGCTGCTTTTCTTTCACCTCAGCGATTAGCAAAGATGCAGCCGCATTTTGCACAATAACTCCTTCATCTGAGGATTCAAGAAGACGACCCCCCAAACTAGCTAATTAATGTAGATCTTTGATTATCTCTTTCTTTTCCATCAATTGACCACTAGTGCTTTCTATTGGCTTGCGGCTCAATGCATCAGCTACTACATTTGCTTTGCCTGGATGATAAAGAATATCAATGTCATAGTCTTTTAAAAGCTCTAACCACCTTCGTTGCCGCAAATTGAGTTCCTTCTACTTAAAGATATATTGTAAACTTTTGTGATCCATATAAATATCAACATGAACTCCATACAAATAATGACGCCATATCTTTAAAGTAAAAACCACCGCTGCTAATTCAAGATCATGTGTGGGGTAATTTTTCTCATGAGGTCGTAACTGTCGTGAAGCATATGCTATGACATTACCATGCTGCATCAATACACATCCGAGGCAAACCCCGAAAGCATCACAATACACTACATAACCTTCGGTACCTTCGGGGAGTACTAAAACTGGTGTGGAGGTTAATTTATCTTTCAACTTTTGGAAGCTTTTCTCACATGCATCATTCAACTGAAATTTAACTGCCTTATGTGTAAGCTTTGTTAACGGTGCAGCAATGGAGGAAAAACCTTCCACAAATCTTCTGTAATAACCCGCCAATCCAAGAAAACTACGAATCTCTGTGGGTGTCATAGGTCTTGGCCAATTTTTCACTGCCTCAATCTTCTGTGTATCCACCTGTATCCCTTCATCTGATACAATGTGACCCAAGAATGCAATCGATTTTAACCAAAACTCACACTTAGAGAACTTTGCATACAACTTACGCTTACAGAGAATCTGTAACACTTGTTGTAAGTGATTAGCATGTTCCTCTGGTGATCTAGAATAAACCAGGATGTCATCTATAAATACCGTGACAAACACATCCAGAAATGGCTTAAACACCCTGTTCATCAAATCCATAAACACAGCTGGCGCGTTTGTTAGTCCAAATGACATGACTAAAAATTCATAATGGTCATACCGTGTTCGAAAAGCTGTCTTGGGTACATCTTCTTCTCTAACTCTGACCTGGTGGTAGCCCGACCTCAAGTCGATCTTTGAAAAACACTTATCACCCTGTAACTGATCAAACAAATCATCAATGCGAGGGAGGGGATATTTGTTCTTGATCGTTACCTTATTCAATTATCGATAGTCGATGCACATTATCAACGTGCCATCTTTCTTTCGTACAAACAATACCGGTGCACCCCACGGTGACATACTCGGCCTAATGAAGCCTTTGTCCAGCAAATCTTTCAATTGCTCTTTCAATTCACGCAATTCTGCTGGAGCCATTCTATATGGAGGAATAGAAATAGGCTGAGTGTCTGGAGTCACATCAATGCCAAATTCTATTTCCCTCTCTGGGGGTAAGCCTGGAAGATCCTCTGGAAATACATCTAGAAATTCATTGACCACCGGAACCAACTGCGGAGTTAGTGGTTCCACTTCAGTATCTTTTACCCGTACTAAATAACATATGTATCCCTTAGCAATCATTTTCCTGGCTTTCAGATAGGAAATAAATCTTCCTCGTGGTGACCCTACATCACCCTTCTATTTAAGAACATTCATTTGTGGGAAATGAAAATGTACCTTCTTGGCCCGGCAATCTACCATGGCATAACAAGAAGCCAACCAATCCATCCTCATTATCACATCAAAATCCACCATGTCCAATTCAATAAGGTCGGCCAATGTATCATGGCCACACACAGTTACCACACAATTTCGATATACTCCTTTTGCAACAATACATTCACCCACCGGTGTAGACACTTCAATTGATTTAATTAATAATTCTGGTGCCTTTGCAAATTTCGCCGCAATCAATGGAGTAACATAGGACAATGTAGAACCAGGGTCAATCAATGCATATACATTATATAAGAATATGGATAATGTACCTGTGACAACATCAGGGGAAGCCTCTGAATTCTGTCGGTCCACTAAAGTATAAGTGCGATTCTGGACCCCACTAGTACTGGCTGTTCCTCTGGCACCCCTACCATGGCCAACCGGCTGTACACCTCGGCCCAAAGAAGGAATCGATGCTGATGACGCAACGGCCGATCCTGCCGGTCGTGCCATACCACCCATGCTCCTCTGTGGACAATCTCTCGCTATATGCCCTGGTATACCACACCAAAAGCAGACATTCGTCCCTGACCGACATGTGCCTAAGTGAATACGCCCGCAGTGCTGACACTGCTGACGAGGAAAACCTGCTGCCTGTGATCCGTGAACCCCACTACTCTGCCCAGCTGAACCACCTCTAAACCCTCGAGACTGAGAATAAACACCTGCCTCGGAATGAGAAAATGAAGGTCTAGGTGGTCTAGGGAACATACGAGGCCTAGACCCTCCTTGGGACATCATAGGTGGTCCCATAGGTCTAGCTAGCCCTTTTGGACTGTCCCCTGTCAAATTCATGCACTCTTCTCCTTTGTCGTTGGTCTTACATTTTCTGCGCGAAGGCCTGAATTCTCGCTATGTCCATGTCCTTATTCAAGGCAGCAATGGTGCAATCTCGTACCAAATATGGCTCTAGTCTGTCCACGTATCGATGGACTCTATCTGTCATCGTAGCCACCACATTTGGCGCATATTGAGCCAAGGAATTAAATTGCAAACTGTATTCCCTGACGCTTAGGTTTCCCTGACGGAGATTTAGAAACTGATCCGCACGTGCCTCACGGATCTCATAGGGCAAGTAATGATCAAGGAAAGCCTCTTTAAACTCTTCCCACGTAGGTGGATTAGCGCCAATATCACGGGATTTCTTCCAATCCTCGTACCACAATATCGCTTCTCCCTTTAACCTGTACGCTGCAAGTTCAACTGCCTCTACCCCCGATACATGCATCACTTCCAAGGCCCTCTGAATTTGATCCACGAAGTCCTGTGGATCTGCTTTTGGATTGAACCCAGTGAATATAGGAGGGTCCAGTTTCAAGAAGTCCTGTGTCCTGCGACTTGCCACTCTAGCCGCATCATCCTCATTTGTCATTGTACCAGCTCGTCCTTGGCTTTGTGCCGCCACTAACTGTGTCAACATATGTACAACATTTCTAAAATCTTGATTTGTGGCATTCATCGGTGGTTCCGCAGGTATTTCTCTACCAATTGGCTCTTCCGTAGCTAGAGAGGTAGACGAAGACCGCGATTAAATTTCAGCATTTGCTCCACCTTGACTAGCCTGGTCAGGTGGTAGTCTACTCATTCCTTCGTCAGCAGGCACATCTACCTGCTTCCCTTTACCTCTACCTTTTCTCGTGATCGGCATTGTTACTATATCAAAGAAAAACAATTACTATTGTCAGACACATTTCAACTTACAACATTAGCTCTATTGCATGATCTAGAATGAAGAAAAGAAACAACATCCTAAATGTCCCGTAGCCTCCTACTTATAAATGTGGTGCACAACACACTGATAAGTAAGACTTTACTCAGATACGGCTTTGTAGACACCCTTAGAACGACCTGCTCTGATACCACTTTTGTCACGCCCCGAATTCCATCAAGACGTGATTGGCACCCGTATCCGATAAGGCCCTAGAGAACCAACCTGTACTTATGTGCATTCGTATACATGCCATCAGAAACACTCTTAACACGTGAGGACTTATCATGCTAACAACAAAAATTCATAGAACATATGACATATACAAATATACATATGTGAAACTTGGCCGTTGAGGCCATCAAAATAAGACTTCATGCGTCATCTTATATACATATACCCACATTCGTCTACAAAAGCCTCTAACAAGTGCATTGACCAAAATGAGCTAAAAGTCGGGACAAGTCCCCACTTTATACGACATGTACAACACCAATACATATGTACAACTGTGACCTGGAGAAAATCCCGAACAACTGGAGCTCACCAAAAGCTGTAAATATCCTGCAACCTACTGTAAAGGTCTACTAGAACCTGCGCCTGCAGCAAGTAAGGTAAATTCCCCAAAGGGGTCAGTACGAAGAATGTACTGAGTATGTAAGGCTCATATAAAACTATACAACACATGAATATTTCAATGAACTCAGATACATATGAATAATCCAATGAATAAGTAACCAGTCTGTATTTTGGGAACCATGTGTATTATTTTGATTGCTTCTTTCCTTTAATGCTTACTTGTCATTACATGTGTCACACTGTACTCGGGCCCCGACTGATCAGTGGGTCTTTACATAACATATCGTCATGTTGGGATCGGGTCGAGCTAGGCTTATGCCCCTAGACCTGCCACCGATAAATCAATGTATCGGGATCGGGTCGAGCTAGGCTTATACCCCTAGACCTGCCACCCATAAATCAATGTATCAGGTTCGGCTCGAGCTAGGTTTTCACCCCTAGAGCTGTCCCCTGTCAGGTTCGGCTTGAGCTAGGCTTTCACCCCTAAAGCTGCCCCCTGATCTAATAATATCGAGATCGGCTTGAGCTAGGCATTTCGCCCCAAAAGCTGCCACCCGTATTCAATCATTAACCACATATGCATTACTTTATTCATTACTTTGAGATCGATACTTTGAGGTTGATACAATGATAGTTATAATCTCACTTTGAACTTTGGAACATAACAGAGACATGAATATAATCACTATTGGAACATTGGAACACAACCTTGTTGGACATTTGGAACCTTAGCACTGAATATGAGACAAAATTCTCCATTGTGCAATGAATAGGAAACATGTGACAATAACCATTGATAACCGAAAATAGGATACCTTGGTACATCTCGGAATAGGACAAGTGTAACGTCGATGTGAACATTATATGCTACAGAAAGGTACGGACAAAGTAACCTTACATACCTTATCTTCCCAATACATAACTACACTGATTCAGCTCCTTCCTTATGTGTTACTCTACAACACAAATACATAATGGAGCAAACATTAATGACTAGCTACATTATAAGTTCATAAGACGGTAAGTAGGTGCTTAACGAAAAGTAGAAATTGTCCAACCTCCAAAACACATTGTGCATCACTCCCCCCTTCATTATACTACCAAATAACATTATTACACAATATTACACTATAACTTACTGCTTTTGCAAAACAACAACACCAAATCAGTCCACACACCACCAAAACAGTCCACAAACCAACATAACCGTTACAAACCAGTAGGATTACCTACCTAGTTTATCCTTTACATTTTCACTCCAACGAAACTCCATATATTCACCCCATAAGGTCACCATACTGCCTTCCACAGTAGCATACCAAAATCATTCCACAACAGTTCCAACATTCAGTTTAACATAACAAAAGAGTATTCTCTTTTCACTACAACAAACGTTCCATTTACCAACACATATAAACATTTCCATCAAGCCATACATAAAAGGAACGATTCAGGGGCAGAACCACACTTTAATATACTAGAATTTCATCATCATAACTTAATTTCTTCAACACCTTAAGCCCCTATACAAGTCCAAGCCACAAGGAAGACAAATTCATCAAAACTAATACAAGTGGACTGCCAACTTAATTAAGGGACTGCTCTATACATTTTAAACACCACCAACATGTTTTAAACAACCTATTATACATATATTACATTAATCTATAAGGGTAAACACGTACCAAGGCTTTAAAAATGGGAGATTAGTCCAAGAACCCTAAAGGAAAATTAGGGCGGCTGTTTGGGGTTTGAGAGAGGAGAGAGTGTTTTAATTTTCTATTTTTGGAAAATGAAATGAATGGATAAATGAGATGAATTTCAGCTCTTTATACACCTTTTATCCACCTCTTTTATCTCATTCTTATCCAATTTTTGGTCAAAAATAGTCCAAGTAGGTGATGCACCTACTTGGCTATACAAGCTGTCCAAAACAGTCCACTTTCTCACTTTATTCTTATTTGGATCATCTCTTGTTGGGCCTTAGTTATATTTAGGTGTTGGGCTGGTCATCTTCCATATTTTATGTACTTAGTTTGGGCCTCAATTGAGTCCATTAATATGTGTCCAAATACAGCCCAATAGCTTAAGTAGATGATACACCTACTATCTTAATTAAGTTACGGAAGCACCTCGTTTATGTTCTCCCCTTTTTCCAACGTCTTAATCCTTCTACCTTAATCCACCACTTAACTTTAACCTTACACTCAAGTATGTCCTTATTATCTCAAGTTTAAATACTTTTATCCATCCTAGGTTGATCGTATAAGTTTTGAAAATGTACGGGGTGTTACAACAGGGCACAAGGCAAAACAATTGTCCACAACACACACCTCATTGCTTCCAGAAAACTCAAGTATGGAACCAAAATCTATGATTCAACCACTTGCTATCCCATACTGGAAAGTAGCTATGAAAGAAGAAATTGATGTAATGTACAAAAATCAAATCTGGATTTTTGTACCTAAAATTACAGACATGAATGTTGTTAGTTCTAGATGGGTGTTCAAGACCAAACTAAAGTCTAATGGTACCATTTATAGGTACAAAGCCAGGGTGGTTGCAAACAGATACTTACAACTTGAAGGAATTGACTTTGAAGAAACCTTCAGTCCAGTTATCAAGGCTACAACTATAAGAGTAGTTCTCTCAATTATTGTTAGTTTACACTGGTCTATCAGGCAACTAGATGTTAAAAATGCCTTCTTACATAGATATCTGCAAAAAAAAGTTCATATGAGTCAACCTCCAGTTTTTGTTGATCCTAAGCATCCTCAGTATGTTTGCCTACTGAAAAGGGGATTGTATGGACTCAAACAGGCACCATGGGCATGGTTTGATAGATTTAACCTGTATTTGCTTAATCTAGGCTTCAAATGCAGCAAAACAGACTCATCTTTGTTCATCCTTCACTGCAAAAGAGGTTCAATTCTACTTCTGGTATATGTAGATGACATCATAATCACTGGAAGTCTAGATGGACTCATCGATGAAATAATTTCTGGTCTTTCTATGGAGTTTGCTATGAAGGATATTGGTTCATTACACTTCTTTTTTGGAGTTGAAGTGCAATATTTCAGGGGTGGCATTCACCTAAGCCAGGGGAAGTATGCCTCTGAGCTACTTAAGAAAATCGACATGACAATGCCAGAGGCAGTCAGCACACTTTTAGCACAAAAGCATGGTCTACAACATGCAATAGGGAGCACAGTTAATGCCTCATCCTATAGAATCATTGTAGGAAGTCTACAATATCTTACATTGACAAGACCTGACATCTCACATGCAGTAAACTTAGTAAGTCAGTTTATGCAAGCTCCAACAAATGAACACTTTCAAGATGTAAAGAGGATACTTAGGTATGTCAAGGGCATACTGTAATTTGGTCTAAGAATACTAGCAAGATCACCACTTAGCTTGTATGGGTTCTCATATGTAGACTGGGGAGGTTGTACAATAACAAAAAGGTCAACTATAGGTTACTCAATATATTTGGGGGTAAATGGCATTTCTTGGGCATCCAAGAAACAACTTACAGTGTCAAGGTCAAGTGCTGAAGTAGAGTACAAGGCACCAGCCTCAATAATAGCTGAGATTACATGGATCACCTACATTCTAAGAGATATAGGTGTATACCTGATGGTTGCACCAATACTGTTTTCTGACAATACTAGTGCACTATACATGACTGTGAATCCAGTCTTGCATGCAAGAACAAAACATGTGGAAATGGATTATCATTTTGTTAAGGAGAAGGTGGTCAGAGGACAACTTGTGACACACTTTGTGAGATCCCAAGATCAGATTGCAGACATTCATACCAAGACATTGACAAAGTAGGACTTTGCCAGATTTAGAAGCAAGCTAGGAGTATGCATTCTTCCTCCTCACTAACTTGAGGGGAAGTGTTGTGATATCTATCTAAAATAGACATGTATCTAGGACTCTTGTATATGTAAAATAGTCCTAGTCTAGTTAGATGTCATGTAAATACAAGTGTAGCACAAGTGTTCTGGGACTCTACTAAAGCTATGTGTTGTAGTTAGGAGACTACTTGTTAGTTGTGTATAAATATATGCATTATGTATAAGCCTATTATCAAGCAATATACAACCTTTTTCTCTATTCTCTTGGTTGTGTCTTTCTACAGGCGAGGCTTCGCCTGGAGGACCTCGATCTGTTGTCTTCTCAGGGAATATTTTCTCCCATACGATCAATCAGGCGATGCACCTCATCTAACTCGATTTCTAGATCCAATCAGCCAGATTTCACCTCCTCGAGAACCTTGATCCAGGTGAGTTGAGTCTTGAGTGCTATCTTAACAGAACCCTGAGCCCCTCCGCTCAAGAAAACAGCCAAAAGTAGTCAAATTTTCTTGTTAAGATGATGGACCTCAGCATGGCCTGACCTTGTAGTGGGATGGAAGGGACAACCCCATCCAAGGCATTAGGGATAGCGTCCTAAAACAACCTATCGAGGTTTCCCTGAAGCTCATTCTGCTAGTGGGGAAGCCCATCAATTACCTCTGCTTGCGTTGCATGCTATCTATCCAGATTTTTCTAATTTCGAGAAACTGTTGTTAGGCATCCTCTTTAAAAGTTTCTCTCTCTCATTTGGCTTTTTCGATCTACAGATTAAAAGCATTGATCTCAAAATTATGTCTTGCAAGGGACTCCGCCAGCAAAGATTGATCCCGCAGTGAGCTCTAGCTAGTCTCAAATGCAGCACAACGCGCCTCTAGAACTTGCTTTTCTTTCTGACACTGCTGTAGATTCTCAGCAGCCAACATGTTAACCTGAGAAAAGTGGGGGGAAGGTCTAAAATGGTATAAGGGATCAAAAAGACCAAAGGATGAAGGATAACATAGCATAAGGAAATGTCTACTTACCAGGGTTGAAGTATGGGCGCTCACGTTAGCAAAACATTTGTTCGGTGCTGTGTCAATCCTACCTTGATCATCAGGAAAAACTAAGGGTATGATTTAGTTGGCCACTCTAGTTATAGTCTGATTTAGTTGGCCACTCTAGTTGTAGTCTGATTTAGTTGGCCACTCTAGTTGTCCTGGAAAAAATATCAACATCTGCAGGGACTAATATATAAACTATTTTAGGCAGCGAAACCACACTCGTCGGTGCGGTAAATCAGCCCAACAGCGCATAAGGATCGTTCACAATGCGACCCAGGGAGGCTCCCGACCTCAGATCGGGGCCCCTACTCAGCGACCACTGAATGAGGTTTGGCGAACGATTAGGGACAGGCACAAGTCCCATAACAAGCGAGCTCTCTGCATAAGCTGTCGAGCTTCTAGCGCGGACATCACCCTGAGACCTCTTTCTAAGAGGCTCACAGTCTGCCTCAGCAGATTCCTCATCCAAAATTATAACCCTCAGGTCTGGTCTTTTCCCTTTGGAAGATGAACGAGGGCCTTTACTGGTCCAAAATCCAGCGTCGCTGCACTGGGTGGCGTTTGAACACCAAGACTAGCTTCCACAGGCTTGGACAAGGAAGGTGCTTGAGGCTCTGCCAAGTAGGAAAGGATGAATGTAGTGGCCAAAAATACAGACAATGCGACGCTTGCTGGATAACCTTCATACCAAAAAGAAAAAAAAAAGAAATGAATATTAGATACAAAGATACGAGTCACCGACATCTTGGGAGAAAACTCAGGAGTTTGTGATGCTCACCCAGAGGGCAAGCCAGATCCCTAAGATAAGAGGAAAGGGGGGCCCAAGTTCTTATCCTACCCCACTACAGGATCTTAAAAACCCACTCTCTTAAAAGACCAGAAAGAAATGAAAGGACGCTGACGTCATTAGAGAGCTGCAAAATAGGAAAGGTCAGACAACTGCCTAGAGGTGTGAAAGAGACAGCTAAATAATAAGACAATAGGGACTTACGACAAATGTTCTAGGGAGAAAGAAGAGGTTCTCGAACTAAATTTCGGGAGGCGATAACCATGAAACGAGAGGCCAATCAAGGCCAAGTGAATCATCTCGATCATCTAGGATCAAGCATGACCCATGGGTTCCAGTTGAACTATGCCACCACGGACTAGCCGAGGAGAGAAAAGTAAGAGAAGATGTGTCGCAGTAAACTCCACACCAATTAAATTTGCCAAAATCCTGATGTAGGCCACGACTTTCTACAACCTAAGGTTAAGCTGCCCCAGGCTTAGTTGGAAAGTATGATAGAATGAAATGATAACGTCATCAATAGGGTCGCTCAAGCCTTGAAGAAACAGAAAGGTGTGTATGAAGGTAAATTCAAGCCTGTGGGTAGTGATATTGTCAGTAGCATAAGGAACTTCTGCATGAAAATTTTGTGACCGGCCTGTAATCCGCCCAAATAGTGTCAAAATTTGCCCTGGATATTTGGGAAGTTACCTCCCCAACAGGCGGATCATTCCATTTGTCATCGGCAAAATGAAAACCTTCAGCATAATGCGCTCCACAGGAGAACCAGAAGTAACCCCATCCCCCTTACAATCGCAGGATGACTCATCTAAACTCGACGAAAAGAGAATAGGGGTAGAAGGATGAGATATTAAGTATAGATGGAATAAAAAATACTTTAGTTTAAAGGGTTTTTCCTGTAGGTACGAGGCTGTAAAAAGATAGGGGAAAAAAGTAAAGGGAAACCTTTGACAAAGTAGGTAAATATACAAGCACTACAAGAGAATGCTTTTCGGCGCTTGGAACTGAAGTGTCAAGGCGACTTTCGAGGAACTTCACCTCCCTTCCAGTCAGCACGTGTCGAAAAAAAGGACAGGATTTGATAGGAGGCGTCGTAATAGAATTAGGCGATGCTACATTTTAGTAAAAAAGTTGGGAGAATGATGAATGAAAGGGGTTCTCATGTGTTTACTTCCGTCTTTCGCTCGAACCATAGTTGCGCGACTAAAAGTCGGAGGGAATATTTGTATGGGGTAAAATAAGATTGGACCAATTTAGTTCGAGTAGGATTCAAACTGGCCCATGATAGGGGTTGTCCCAGGGATGAAGCCGATACGAAAAAAGAAAAGGAATGGCTTGAGAATACCAATGATGGTGACCGCGTATGAAAAGACAGATAGAATAATAGTGTGTCAGGGTTCTCAGGTGCATATGCGACCCTCAGCTGAACCGCATCAGACACGCAATATTGGGTTGGCACCGTCCAACGGCTCAACAAAAAGTGGCTTTCTCCCATTGGCGGAAAGCAATTCTTGTACCCAATAAATAGGTACCCTCTCCCCCATTATAAAGGGATCTGGTTTTGCTCCTCTTTATCCTCAAGCAGTAGAATCCTTTAGCTTCGTTCCCAAGCTTTCTCTATTGCCTTATTGTCTCAGCTGTTTAATATTGTTTTCTTGCTATTATGCTCGCTGACTGCTTGTAGCTAAAGTGTTAGGGACCATGCTATCGTTCAGATTTGTTCTCAATCTCTGTTTTGCTTATTATTAACGTTATTTATTTAACTTATTTATTCTCTTGCAAACTCTCGCTACTAACTCGAAGCTAAAATCATAACGCGTATTCTTGACTTACCTACAAATCTAACTGTCCCAAAATCGACGGTAAATAATGGCTAAAATTTAATGGACATTTGGATATAAAATTTGTGAAATTTGACAAAAAGTTAAAAATAATATTTTAAAAATTAGAGTTTTGTTTGAACATGAAATGATGAAGTTATTTTTGAATTTTGTAAGTGATTTCAAGTTATTTATGAAATAACTATTTAGTTTAAAATAATTATTCACCCATGGAAGAAATTTGACAACATAAATACACAAAAAATAGAATTAGCATACTAATAAACAAAAAAAAGGGTAAATTTACATAAAACAAAAGAAATATGAAAAAAAAAAAAAGGAATAAAAACATTGCACATATTTGTCTCCCTAGAACTTCTCTCTAAAAGTATCAACTTGATAAAAAAAAAAATTAATAATAATAAGTACAAAGTGTAAAAATTTAAGAAAAATAATTAAAATTATCTGTCGATTAACAAAACGATAAGACCAAAAAAAAAAAAAAAAGAAAGCGTCTACTTTCAATAATGACTGATGCCATAATTTTAAAACTTATCACATTTTAAAAAAAATTCTCATGATTTTTGCCTATATGCAATGACAAAATATAATAATATCAATATTCCATCGCGGTTGAAATACAAATGTGTATAATTTAGCAATATTTGTTATTATTTAGCAATACGAAGAAATGATATACCATTAGAAATACAAATGGTATAATTTAGCAATATTTGTTATGATTTTGTTTGTCGTTCTTCAAGGTTACAGTTAGATACGAAGAACTTCAATTGCTTATTTTTAGTGCGCAATATTCATCATCGAAGAAGTGAAACCTACAAGTACATGACTAGGAATCATCACAAAAATACTTTACTCATTAAAGTTATAGAATAACTAATCAAGGAATTTCACACATGGCATAACAAGTGATCTTAATCGTTGTTATAGTATGTAAGAGAGTAAAAAAGTACCACATACGAAGCTTCAATGATTAAAAATAAAAATCATTATTTATATGTCCCCTTTTGTTAATCTCTAACCCAAATATTTCTCTCACCTTCTTCTGTATTTATGTATTCCTCGATTAAACACCTAAACTTCATACTTAATTTTCTTCTTATTCTTCTTTAAAAGCTAAAGTTTTTAGTCATATTTGTACGTTTATTTCTCAATTATTTTTATAGCTTGATGTGGATATCTGAAAATTTTGAGAATTTTATTATCATATGACAATTCAGGAAGAAGATTTATGAGTTGTAAAAACTATAATGTATGAATAACTTATTTTGTTGGGGATCGTATGTATTTTTTTTATTTTTTTTTAATATTTAGAAAGTTCAATGTTAGTATAACTTTTTCTGTAGTTTTCCTGAATTTGATCCATGTAATTTTACAAGTAATATATAATTATATAGCATCAATACAAATAAATGAAAATTGTCGATTTGCTAGATTAGAACCTAAGATATCCATATAAATCAAAGAGGAATGGAGGAGGGATTTGAGAGAGTTTTTGGAGAATTGGGGCTAGTCATTTAACGGTGAATTTTTCGATCAGGGTATTATAATAGATTTCACCATTATTTTCTTTATTTTTTTAAAATATTTTAATTGGTGTGTGTGTATATAGGAATATAAAATTGTTTTAATTAGCCAACGTGGATAACACATCGAATAAAAAGTCCAGCTGAACAACGCTTGGATATACATACATCACTAAGCCTACGAACTTAGGGGCGTTTTTAAATTCACTTATACAAGCATAGAGTTTTTTTAATTAATGATATGCATAGTTCAAGGATAAAAATAATAATTCACGTCAAGTTTGAAGGTGTTTTAACCATTCACTTTAGAATTAATTAAGGTACAACATAAACTAGTTCGGACATTCCGATTACCAAATAAATTTGACACTATTTTAGTTTTTTATAATTCTAATAATTAAGATTCACTAAAATATGCAAATTAAGTTCTGAAGTAATGATTTATATGTCAAACAATAGTTTTTTAATTATTATCTTAATATTTTCTTTCACAGTCATTAATATAATTTTCTGCTTAATTTAATGTTGTCGAGGGAATATAAATACTACTCCCTCGGATCATTTTTATGTCTCTTTACGAAATCACATATTTTTAAAGAATTGACCAATATTCAAAAGGAGTTTAAGGACGGATAAAGAATAATTTATTAACATAACTCGCATAATTAATTTATTAAATATTTTCTTAATGAGAGTTTCAAAACTTTAACCATAAACAAAAACGACGGGAGAGATAATACCTTACAGCAAGTTACTTCCTCCATCTCAAATTATATGTCACGTTTCTCTTTTACATGTTTCTTAAGAAAATATATATTAGAAGAGATTTTGACTATTTTACCCTTCTTTATACTTAAGATATAATCTCTCTTCATCGAATATTTACTTTGTTTATATGTCCTTATTCCATAATTAAAGTATTTATAGTGTTGAAGAACAATTACTACTAAGAGTTGAAACGAATAATTAATTTTATTTTGAACATCTAAAGAAATAAATAATTTGAGACAACTAGTTTTCAAATTATTGATTTGGATATGTGAAAAGAAGATGCATGGATGTCCTATTAAGGAGGAGTGAGATGTTAGCTATATGGGTGTAAGAAGAGGTAGAGATAGACCGAAAAATTCTCGTGGAGAGGTGATTAGACCGCACATGTCTCACATGCACTATCGTGGACATGATCCTATATAGAAAGATATGAAGGTCGAAGATTAGGATAGAAAGTTATAAGTCGAGCATTGTCTAGTTTCATTTTTAGTATTATTATTATTATTATCATTACTCTCCTGCTATCTTATTCTTCGATTGTTTTACCTAATATTTATTTGTTGTAGTTATCATATTATTTCATCGTTGCTACTGTTCTCTTTTTCATTATTTTCAGTATGGCTTCACCGCTACTGTATTTGCATTATATACTTGTCTTTTATATATTGTACTTGAGCAAAGGATCTATCAAAAACTATTTCTCTACCTTTATAAGGTAGATCTAAGGTTACGTACGCTCCGCCTTCTCCAGACTTCACTAATAGAATTATACTGAGTATGTTATTGTTGTTGTAATGATTTTTCAAATTTATTATTTTCTCTATCCATCTTTACTTGTCCATGTTACTAAAAATATATGTCCAACAATACTTGTTCAATTTGAAAAACCAATGGATATTTATTATCTTGAGTCCATTTTACCCTTGGCATTAAATACTATTCATTATTCAATGCATTTTTCAAAGCATTAAATTTTTTATATTCAAAGGGTGATATAGTAAAATTATCCCTATTATTTATTATTTTTTAAGGTGTGTGCCAAGTCAATAGTGGACAAGTAAGGATTGAGGGAGAGTACAGATAGTTTGAGAGTGAGAGTATATTTTTCATTAGGGGTGTTCACCGGTCGGTTATTGGTCAAAATCAAAACCAAACCAATATAATCGGTTTTTAAATTAACGAAACCGGCCAAACCAAATCAAATATAATATATATTTATCGGTTTGGTTGTTATCAATTTGGGTTCGGTTATTCGTTATCAACCATAAACGAAAATAAAAGAAACGGTTCATTCAAAAGAAGAAAAAAAGGACAACAACTCCTACAAGTAAAAGGAATTCGAAAAGAGATTGGTTGTGCACGAGCCAAGAATTTCAAGAAAAATAAAGAAGACCTTTTTGCTTTGTCTTGATTTTGTTCAAAAGGACAACTCATTCAAAAAGAAAAAAACAAATCTTGAGATTACCATATAAAATAGTAAGATGACGTATATTTAATACAAGACATTTAAATTATAAATAAATTTCGATGAAAATATATATAAGATATTTAAAATTATCCATAAAAAATAATTTATTATGTATATATAATTATAAAAAATATATATCGAATTTGTCGGTTCGGTTTGATTGTGTCTTCGATATCTTTGAACAAAACCAAAACCAAATAAATATTATCGATTTTAAAAAATTTAAAACTAAACCAAATCAAATAATAATTGATTTACAAAATCAATTTAATTCGATTTTTTAATTTGGATCGATTTTTATCCCAACCATAAACACTCCTATTTTCCACAGAGAAAGTTGCAACTTGGAAAATCTAGCATTTAATAGAAGATTGCCGCCCAAGGATTAAGTTAAATTTTGTGATTAAATGCAAGTTGGGAGTTGTGGAATGATACCGTTGGCGTATCATTTCTTGGTAAAAGAGAAAAATAAAGTTGTGTTGCCGGAAAGAAAGGAGCTGAACCCGCGGGGTGCCTACACAATCCTGCCCTTGCTGATTTCTACCCCCACCCAATATTGTCTTTGGTGTTTGGTTTTTGGGGGATAGGTTTTTTTTTTTTTTTCTTTTTTCCATTTGATGTTCAGTATTCGTATTAGAGCTTGATTAAATTTAGATTTATATCGAAAAGTCCCACATTGGGGGTAAAACACTTCTTAACAAAGACGATTCCGTACTCAGGAGTACTCGAACCTGAAACCTCTGATTAAGGATTAAAGAGTATTTACCGCTCCACCACAACCCTTATTGGTGGGGATGAGGGTTCTTGAAGACCAACATCTCTTGCTTCTGAGAAACTCTTGCTAGTATATGAATCTTTTACATAATAAAGTTTACATTTACTCACTTAGTACTAATTTATTTGAACTACTTCCTTTATCTCATGTTAGTTAGTTGGTTATCTTACTAAAAATAGTTATTTCATATTAGTTGTCCACCTTACTAAATCATGAAAACATTCATTAAATTTTTTCCATATTATCCCTGCAATTAATTCTTTTTTAAAGTGTTCACACTTGTTTGTAAAGTTTTTAAAATTTTTTTTAATGGATGAATTAGTAAAATTACCTTCTTATTCATGATTTCTTTACATGCCAAGTGATTTGAGATGGAAGGAGTATTGATTTGACACACACCTTAAGAAAGTAATAAAATATAATAAACTTAATGTTTTAAGAAATACATTGAGTAATGAATAGTATTTAATAGTAAGGGTAAAATGAACACAAAGTGATAGATTATCCATTAATTGATTTTTCAAGTTGAACAAGTATGGCCGTAGAGGGAGCATTTTCTAGGAGTGAGTAATTTTCTTTAAAAATGTATATATAAGCTAAAAACATCACTTATTTTGGAATGGAGGGAATAACTAGTTACTTCCTCCGTTCGGATTTACTTATCATATTTTGACTTGACACACTTATTAAGAATATAATGATTAGTATAGTGACTTTACCATATTACCCATCTAAATTGATGTTCAGTACTTGATAAGTATTGAAAAATGATTTGGAGAATAAGTAATTAATGCTAAGGGTAAAATATAAATTTTTTTTTTTTGTATTTTTTGATTTGTCAAAAATGATAAATAAAAATAAAAATTAAATTAAAAAAATAGTGATAAGTAAATTTGAATGGAGAGAGTAGTAGCAAAGTGACATTAATTTCAACATGTAATTGCGAATGTGCATGAACCACAAGGTGCATTCATACGAAAGAGCCTAAGGATATGAAACAGTAAGATAATCTGGAAAACACTGGATTCAAGGACATCAGGGTCTGATGAACATTAAGTTAGTAAATTACTCCCTCCATCTGTTTTTGCTTGTCAATATTTTCTTAATTAAATTTTTATTTTTATTTGTCACTTTTGACATATTAAATTTTTTTTCCCCCTATTTTCCCCTTTGAATTAATTGCTTATTCTCCAAATTATTTTCAAGACATATTACTCTAACCATCAATTAATAGGTAAAATAGTTATATCAACAATTGTTTTCTCAATGAATGTGTCATGTCAAAGAGTGACAAGTAAAAGTGAACGGAAGGAGTATTTGATGATTAAGGGTTTAATATAACTCCATCTACGTAATTACTCCCTCCGTTCGCTTTTACTTGTCACTATTTTCCTAATTGGATTTCTATTTTTACTTGTCTCGCGACCGAAATGAGCCAAGGTAACAAGAAAGTGACCAAAATAAGCCACTGATCTAATTAGTAACCGAAATAGGCTACCCGGAATTATTTGTTCCGTTTTACCATATTTAGCTGACGTCTCCGTTAACTGTCGGGAACAGTTAAAAATCTTTAAAAACGGAAAAAAAACTCCGAGTTATATAGCACGGAAGTAAAAAATCCGGGTTTCAAATTATTTTATTTGAAACCCGGACTTAATACTTCCGTGTTATTTTAAAAAAAATATTTTAAAGAACACGAAAGTTTTATTTCCGTGTTCCACTATAAAATTATTTTTTATATAACCCGAAAGTAATAAGTTCGGGTTCCACTATAAATTTATTTTTTATTTAAAACCCGGAACTAAAAGTTCCGGATTATGAATATTTTTATCACTATAACCAGGAACTCCACAAATATTTTGACTGTCATGGAGTGATGGTTTATGCATTAGCATTGATATCAGAACTACCATTGTTGCTTGTTGCCTCTCCCATTTTCATCTGATTGAACTTATGCATAAAGAGGTTGAAGTATTCTTTGCTCATATGTTGGCTGATAAAAGTGAGATCCATAGGATTGTCTGCTTCAGTTTCTTCCATTGACACTGCACCATTCCCTCTGACTTGACCTTGATGGTTCTTTTCATTTGTGAACTGGAAATCCTCAAGAAATCCTATCAACCTAAAGCAGTCTTCTGCCATATGAAGTATCTTTCCACAATAAGTGCATGAAACATCGGGGTTGAATTTTGCTCTCCTTGGTTTGAATTTTCGATTTTGCTTCTAAAACTTTGTTGAATTATGTGGTTGTTCATCCTTGGATAAGCATTATTTATCCTCTGAGGAGTGATGAAAATATTCATAACCGGGAACTTTTAGTTCCGGGTTATATAAAAAATAATTTTATAGTGGAACACGAAAATAAAACTTTCGTGTTCTTTAAAATAAAATTTTTAAAATAACACGGAAGTATTAAGTCCGGATTTCAAATAAAATAATTTGAAATTCGAATTTTTTACTTCCGTGTTATATAACTCAGAGTTTTTTTTTCCGTTTTTAAAGATTTTTAACTGTTTTCGACAGTTAATGGAGACGTTAGCTAAATATGGTAAAACGAAACAAATAATTCCGGGTAGCCTATTTTGATTACTAATTAGATCAGTGACTTATTTTGGTCACTTTCTTGTTACCTTGGCTCATTTCGGTCGCGAGTTTTCATTTTTGACATATCAAGAAAAGACAATTTTTTTTTCATATTTTACCCTTAGCATTAATTGCTTATTCATCAAACCATTTTCAAGACATATTACTTTAAACATCAATTAATAAGGATAGTATGGTAAAATAACCATATCAATAATTATTTTGTTAATGGGTGTGCCATGTCAAAAAATGACAAGTAAAAGCGAATGGACCGGAGGGAGTACATCAAAATCAAAACAAAGGAGTATATATTTGTGTTACTCCCTCCGTTCCAAAATACTTGGCCTCTTTTGACTTGACACACCCATTAAGAAAATATTAATTAGAAGTGTATTTTATAAAATTAATTCTATTAATGATGTTTTGAAACTCTAAATTTGACTATTATTATTTTCTTTAATTATTTAATGATGAGGATAATATGAGAAAAAAATAACAAAACATTCTTGATTTGTGAAAATGAATAACTAATTTGAAACAAATATATTTAAAAAGAAGGTCAAGTAAAATAAAATGGAAGGAGTATTTCTTTGAGAAGAAAATAATCAAGCAGTACAAAAATTAAAGTTGTATATTAATCTCGAAGGAAGATCCGAGGTCTGGGGGTGGTCTTGTCCAATATTTGTGTATTTTCATGTTAATCTGAGCTCCTTTCTTTTGTTATTTGTGGTTACACTTGGCTCAATGAGGGCCAAACTCCAAGATACCCAAATCATATAGACAATGGCGTATATAAGAATTTTGCACGAGCAACTTCTAATTATTATAACGTCTTGTGACTAGTGAGTAGTTTGAATATCGAGTTGAAGGCCTAAATGGTCACCCAATTTATAGTGATTGATCAATAAAGTCATTTATTTTATTTTGATTTACAAAAATCATTCAATTTAATCTAATTAACTTTAATTTCATGGTCATTCAACTTTGCCTAGTTAGCTTCCTCGATTGTTTTAGTTGGAATCACAATTGTCGGTTCTTATTTAATGACGTGACATCTGTAATTTTTAAGAAAAAATATTTTAAAAATCTAAATCAATACTTAGATTTATTTAGGACGCGAAATCATCCTAAACCCGACCTATTCTTGACCAAATCCGCTTAAAATGGGTTGACTATATGAGAGACGCCATTAAAGAACATTTAACTAAAAAAAAAATGATAGATTCTTCGATTTCTAACATTTTAAATAGTAGAATACCCTTAAAAATATTTAATCACCCGATTATAAATTATGATACACCTAACTCTGTGAATGGAGGAAATCTATAGTTCTTTGAGGCAATATGTCTAGGAGTAGATGTTATTGTTGAATCTGTATTCAAAGAAAATATGAGCAGCAAAACAATATTTTAAACTATTTCAGAAAATAGGAAAATAAAAAAAGGATGAAAATTGAGTCAATTGAATTCACATTGTGTCCTTAAGGAAATTATTCCCCTTATTGTATCCGAGGTTAATGGAATATATCTTCCCAGAATATAGAACGACTTAATACAACAGAATAGTGGTACCTCAAATTTTGATTAAAGACGAACTTATTCAACGACAACAAATCACACTTAAGCTTTTTTGGAAGAAGAAGAAGAGTAGAAAAATTCGGACAATTCGTACTTGATATATGAGGAAGAATCAAATATTTATATAATTATTGCCAACAGGTACTGCTTCAGAAAAGAAGCAAAGGTTCTAAAAAGTTACACTAATTCGAAAGCGACGGGGGCATGTGCGGTCGCACATCAACCGCTCTTCCAAACCAGCAGAAAGTTGGGAGTTTCAGAGTTTGGATTGTGCGGTGCATGTGCGTTCCGCACATAGCCTTGTGAATTACTTTCACCTTCCTTCTTCTGAAGTGGCAAACTTACATCAATTGGTGTCTTGGCATTATTAAAATTTAAATACTTAAACTTGTCAAGTACCTTTTCAATATAATGAGACTGTGAAATTGCTAAACTCTATGGAGTTCTATGAATTTCAATCCCTAAGATTACATCAACAATTCCTAAGTAGGTGTATGGATCGGTCGGTTCGGTCCGGTTTTGTGTATTATCAGTTCCGTTTATAAGTTTTCAATTTGTAAACATGCTAAACCGATAACCAAACCAATAAAATATTTGTTATCAGTTTTCGGTTTACGATTTTTGGTCCTTAACGATTTGGTTTTAGGTTTAACCAATAAGAAAATGCTCCTTTAATATTTTTTGCTTTCTTTTCGTATTTTTATCTATACATATATACACTACCTTCATGCATAAAAGTCTACACAAATTACAAGTAGAAGAAAATTCAAATACATTATTACTAAAACAAACTCATTTTCTTTTTGATTAAGTAGCAAACTTGAATGCAGTAGTAATGATAGCGATCTCTCAAAACAAAAAACAGTATCAGTTTATAGTTTACACTGATGGGTAGAACCCCACCAAGTCAACGACTTTAAAAACAAAACAACAACACTAAGACAACAACTATAAAATGCATGGGGTTCTAGGATAAGAGTATTATACAAGATACTTAAATGATAACTTCAATTTGCAATATACTTTAGAAAAATCATTGTATTTAAAATCTAAAGTCATTATTATATAACTAGGGATAAAAATATTTTTTATATAATCTTATTGGGTTATCAATTTAACCGTTAAATAAAACCTTAAAATCAGAAATCGAATTGATAACCCAATATTTTTGTCTATATTCTTTAACAACAAGTCTTGCCTTATATTTGTCAATAGTTCCATCAACTTTTATTTTTCTTTTAAAGATTCATTTTGAAGCTAAAGATTTATTTCCAAGAGGAAGATCAACCAATTCCTAAGTATGGTTGTTTAAGATTGATTCGCTCTCACTATTGACTGCCTCTTTTCAAAATGATGAGTCCGCAGAAGACATGACTTCTTTAAATGTTTGGAGGTCATTTTCAAGAAGAAATGTCACAAAATTCGGTCCAAAGAAAGTAGATTTTCTTTGACGTTTACTCCATCTTGTATTCTCTTTATTTAGTGTACTTTTCTTTGGTTCTTCCCAATGTCGTTTATATCCTTCACTAGACGACTCACATATTGTTTTCTACGGGTAAACGTGTTCAAAAGATTCAGCATTATCTTATTCTATTACTGTATTATCATGAATGACGGAATGTTCAGATTTGTGAACCAAAAATCGGCATGCTTTACTATTTATAGCATATCCAATAAAAACTCAATCAATAATTTTTTGTTTTATTTTAATCTTTTTGGGTTTATGAACCAGTACCTTAGCCAAACACCCTCATACTTTAAAATATTTCAAGTTAGGTTTTCTTTCTTTCTATTTCTCATATGGAATAGATTATGTTTTACTGTGGGGTACTCTATTGAGTATTCGATTTGCTGTAAGGATAGATTCGCCCCCCAAGTTTTGTGGTAAACCAGAACTTATTAGTACGACATTCATCATTTTCTTTAATTTTTGATTTTTATTTTTTGCAATTCCTTTGGATTGAGGTGTGTAAGGGACAGTAGTTTGATGGACAATTTTATTTTCTAAACCTATCTCTTTAAAAGGAGATTCATACTCTCCACCCTATCACTTCTTATCATTTTGATCTTTTTATTCAACTAATTTTCAACTTCAATTTTGTATTGCTTAGAAGCTTTAATTGCTTCATCCTTACTATTGAGCAAATAAACATAACAATATCGAGTACAAAAGATTTGAATTTCTTTTAACAGATTTATAAGGATGTTTAACAAACTTAGAATCAATGCATATTTGACATTGTAATTTATTGCACTCAAACTTATGGAATACTTCTAAGCTAATCAGTTTTCACAAGTTTTTTAATTGGCATGTCCTAAACAAACATGCCATAAATCATTAGACTCAAGCAAGTAAGAAGAAACTAAAGTTTATTCATTTAAATAGCAGTTACATTGAGTTTGAGAAGACCCTTAGTTAGGTAACCTTTTCCTACATGTATTTCATTTTTTATAACTACAACCTTATCGGAAATAAAAACACACTTGAATCCGTTCTTGGTTAGAAGTGATGTTGAGACCAAGTTCTTCCGCAATTCAGGAATATGAAGGACATTATTTAAAGTCACAACCTTGTCAGAGGTCATTTTCAAGCATATCTTGCATGTTCCTTCAATTTTTACTGTAGAAAAATTTATCATAAAAATCATCTCATTGGATCCAGCGGGAGCATAACATGCAAACAGGTCCTTATTAGTACAAACATGATGGGTGGCACCGGAATCTATCTACCATTCCCTTGGATTGCCAACCAAGGTACATTCAGAAAGCATGACACATAAGTTTTTCACGTTTTATTTGTTTCTGCATATTTGCTGACCTTTTTTCTTGTCTTACTTTGGAACCTGATAATCTTGAGCCTTGTGACCAACTTTGCCACAATTGTAGCAATTGTCTTTGAATTTTTTCTTAGGTGGGTTATTTTTTGATCCAGATAACTTCTTCTTTTTTTTAAAATTTGTGGGTGCATCTTCAATAATATTTGCTCCTGATATTGCTGAGTTTTATGAGATTTCTTTTTCTACAGCCTTATAGTCTTCCTCGATCCTCAACCAAACAATAAGATCTTCGAGTGTCATCTTTTTGCGTTTGTGTTTCAAATAGTTTTTGAAATCTTTTATAAAGGAGACAACTTCTAAATTATTGTTACCACTTGAAACACATGATTCACAATCAAACCTTCCACAAAGAGATCATGAATAATAACTTGTAATTTTTGAACTTGAGCAACAACAAATTTGTTGTCTACCATTTTGAAGTCTAGAAACTTTGCAACTATAAACTTCACTATACCAACATCCTCTGTTTTGCATTTTTTTTTTTCAAAGTATTCCACCATTTTTTATGGTCTTCACATTACTATACACACCGTACAAATTAATCCTTCAGCCCACTCAGAATATATTTTTTACATAGAAAATCTGAATGCTTTCAACCATCAGTCACTAAGAGTGTTCATCATTCGGAGTTGATTCCGACAAAACTGGAACACCTTCCTTAATGAAGTTCTACAGGCTCAAAGTAGTAAAGTAGAAGAACATCATATGTTGCCAGCGCTTGAAGTCCACACAAGAAAAATTTCTCGATTTCTCTGTCGGGTCTATTGTAGGAGCAATATTTGGACTGCTCGATGAGGCAGTATTTGTCGTTCCGTTGTTGACTTCAGTTTCATTAGTTATTTTTTCTGTCAAAATTTGACACACAATTTAGTATCACCAAATACTAATAATAAATACTTAATTTTTATTCACACTATTTATAGTCAATGACGAATTTTTTATATTCTTCAAATCGTTAACCGAATGAATTTTAAATCCTAACGAAGTTTTTATATTCTTCAAATCAGAATAAAATTCAAACGGAGTAGAAAATCATAAGATTTTTATCTCCAGAATACAATACAAATTTAAACAAGTATATATATAATTTCTTTAAGATTGTTATTGTTAAATCTGTATTCAAAGAAAATATGAACAATAAATAATACTTCAAACTATTTTAGAAAATAGGAAAATAAAAGAAAGGATGAAAATCGAATCCACTGAATTCATAGTCCTTAAATAAATTATACCTTCATTGTACCCGAGTTTAATGGAATATATCCTCCCAGGATAGAATGATACACTTCAATAGAATAACGGTACCACAAATTCTGATGAACGGTGAACTCACTAAATGATAGCAAATCACACTTGAGTTTTTAGAGGAAAAAGAGTACAAAAACTTAAAAAATTCGTACTTAATATCTGAGGAAGAATTATATATTTATAGTTAACAGGTACTGCTTCAAAAAAAGTAAAGGTTTTAAAAAGTTGCACTGATTTGAAAGCAATGAGGCCTGCACGGTCGTACATTGGCTTGTGCGGCGGCACATCAACCGCACTTCCAAATCAAAAAGTTGGAAGTTTCAGACTTTGGGTTATGGTGCATGTGCAGCCTTGTGCGGCTGCACTCCTACAACACATACCCCAAATAGTGAACTAAAGAGACTCGTCTCTTCAGTATGCTTTGCTTGTGCGCCCCGCATATCACCTTGTGCGGCAGCACATGAAGGAAAATTTTGGGTAAGATTTTTGGATTAAATAATCGATATATAATTAAGTTTAGATGAATTTTATCCAAAAAGATAATCTCTCAATCATTTGACAAATCCAAATTCAAAGCCAAAGCTGAAGTCAAAGTCGAGCCGAGCGAGCGAGCGACGACAACGCGAGGCATGTCTTCTTCTCAACCCACTAACAACATGAAGAAATGCTTCTATATTTAAGCACATAAAAGTTCCTTGTGTAGGAGAAATGCTTCTTTCAAAAAGTAAAAGAACATTTCACTCCATTTAGAACCCAACAGTAGAGTGCTCTATGAGATCAATTGAAACCTATATATGCTGGCAAGTGTTTGATATCCTTGGTTGAAGAATATACCAAGGACATGGGCACATATGGTTTAATTCTTTGAGGAATACATACCAAGAATAATTTACTGAACAAGAAGATGAGATTGTCCTCAATAGGGGTGTATAAATGCAACACTGATGAAGCTTCAAGGGTAATCCAGGAGATAGTTATGTAACCTTTTGCACTAGAGACAATGGAGGACATATTATCTGTTCTAAGGCTAGACCCATTCCTAATACAACTAGCATATGTATTGAAGCAATAACTATTCAAGATGGTTTGGAATTTAGTGTAAATAATAACCTGTTGCCAATTATTATGAAAAAGATTCATTAACTATGAAAGGGTTTTGGATAGAGAGTGGGAAGTACCCTAGAGAACATGATCTGTCATAATCTCTTTGATCCCTTAATTTATGTAAGAGAATAGTGAGAAATTTGGTAGAAAAGTGGAAGGGATCTTTTTGCATATGATAATCAAAAAGAGTGGGATATCACATTCCTCAACCGCGGAGAGGTGTATGTTCAGCAAAATGAATCCCGGGGTTAGTGAAGTTGTCTCCACAAGATTGGACACTGCAATCTTTTTAGAAGTTAAGCTTTCAAAGAACTACCGAGTCCATTAAGAACTCAATCTCATTTGGACAAGCCGCTAGAGGAGTGAAAACTCCTTCCACCGTAGGGGTGAAAAAGGCGGCATCATCATCATCTCTAGCGGGATTAGCAATAGCATCACCTCCGATAGGATTAGCAATGGCGGGAAGAATGACTTCAATATTTTCAGCAGCGACTTTGGCGGCGGAAGGGACGTCTAAAGACATAGCTAAAGAAGGGAACTTTTCTCTTTAGAAGAAAGAAGAAAATGGTTGCATGGAACGACGATCAATGATCGATAAATACGCAAGGAAAAAGAAGTAGACGTGAAAAGATCTAGTTAAAAGAATAAAGGTAAAGTTGTCAACCGGGAAAATGTTTTAAAATGCAATTGGTCAAGTTTGGGTTTTCTTGAAATCCCTCTAGAAGCCTACGGTGGACACACATGTCGGCATGCATTTAAATGGCACACTAAGGATGAGACGTAGCATTGAGGTTCCCGCCAGATCAGGAGTTTGAAAACAGTGTGTTCTCCCGTTTCACGGAGCTTCATTACTTAACCTCCCGGAAGTGGAGGGATGATCTGTATGGGAAAAACAAGCCTAGGGACACATGACACCCATCGAGAAGCTAGCATATGATGCGAAGCCTCGAGGGATATTTTAGAGGTCTCGACTACAGAAAGCGCCCTCTCTAACGGGGAAGTATTCAGTGGAACGTCCCCCACGATAACATGACACAAAGGACAAATAAGGGATAAATTTGTCAAAATGCTCAAAGACGCAGATGAGCCTGTACAGGTTTGAGTGACGTAGGGTTATTGGCTGGCACCATCTCTAACGGACGGGACATGTGGCTAAAGGGCATAGGTTTAGGTACTACAAGGCTCTCGTGGCATATTTAGATTGGCCAAAGACCTCAAAGACGTAGATGAGCCTGTACAAGGTTGAATGTCGTAGGGTTATTGGCTGGCACCATCTCTAATGGACGGAACGCGTGGCTAAAGGGCATAGGTTTAGGTACTATAGGGCTCTCTTGGCATATTTAGATTGGCCAAAGACCTAATATTGTGACCTGTAAATATTTGCCCCTCCTCACTTGAAAAAAAATTTGGACTTCCACTCTTTTGCTCAATATAATAGTTTTCTTGGTCACCAATCATTTTCTATTCTTCACTGTTTATCTAGCTTTGTGATAATCTTACTACGTCAACAAATGGGATAATCTGGAATTGATTTCAAACGTGCTCATATTTCGCACCTGGCTCGCTCATATTTGTGTGCTTTACTTTGATTATTTCGCTTACTTTATACACTATTCGTTTCTGTTATCACTTAGTAATCAAACTTCTAGTAAATCGGATCTAAAATAAGGTTAAACCGTAATACATACTCTTGACTCACCTACAAATTCAACTGAACCAAATCCACAATAAATACAAGTAAGAATGAACAGAAAGATTATCTATCTTTAATACAAGAATCAAAGTAAAATGAAAAAGAGGGAGTATCTCGTTATTCTATCTTTTGACAATGAATAGTTTGAGAATTTAGCAATGGTTTAATGGTCATTAAGAAAGATGCATGTGTAGCGCCACAATTCCATTAAATGTGAGCACAGAAGTAGAGCATGTGAGCACTCTCACATAATGAAAGTTCAGTTTTTTATTGATTTTACGTGCCAGCATCCCAAGACAGACACAAAGTACCCTCTCCCACTTGCTCCATTCCTATTCTCCACTTCCACTTCTTTTGTATGTAATGCAGGTGCAAACATTGTTACAATAGCAAACAAGACAATGTATGTACCACTTGAGCTGACAAAATTTGACCGTGAAATGTAATCCGTTCAATTAGTTCAAGGTTGAAAGAATTATTGACTCATTTATTTATTAATTTAGCTCCATAAATTCAATTCATTTCAAATTATCAAAATAATAATGAGTTGAACTGCCTAAATTCAGTCCAACCTATTCATTTAACACTTCTATACCACCGTGAATTTTGCATTTTCTGCCTACGACCTCAATCTAAAAGTTATGAGGCCCCTAACTAACCGCAATCTTTGAGTGCTCGGAATACACTCGTCTCCGGCAGGGTGTGTTTTATCATGAAGTATACTTTTGGGGGTGGGGGTGGGGGGGTGGGGGCGAATTTGGATATCCATGTCCCAAATTAGTACCGAATACAAGTAGGAAAAAGGAAAGGAAGAAGAAGCGAAAATATAAATTTTATATACAACTATATTAATAAATATTTATTACTCTTTCCATTATTTATTACTGCTACTTATCCTTATATTACAAATAATTTTTTTATTTGCCTATTTTAGCCCATCAAAAGAAATTTATTATTTTCTTTCTTTATTACTTTTATTATTAAGTAATGAGATAAAGAACTAATAGTCAAATTTTAATTTTCAAAAAATAATTAATAAGGTTAATTTTATAAAATAAGCCTTTAATAAATATTCCCTCCATTCACTTTTATTGTCACTATTTCAAAAATAAATTTTTACTTTTACTTGTCACTTTTAATATATTAAGAAAAAAAGTTATTTTGTTTCATATTTTATCCTTAGTATTAATTACTTAATCCCAAATTATTTTACAAGACTTAATACTAAACATCAATTAATATGAGTGTTCTAGTAAAATATTCATTTCAATGATTGTTTATTAATGGGCGTTCAAAGTTCGAACAAGTAAAAGTGAAAGGAGGACGAAGTACATTCTTAAGAGTGTCAAGTCAACATGAGTAAAGTAAAAAGGAACAGAAGAACAATCAAGTACTCCATCCGTCCGATATTACTCGTTCACTTTCTCTTTTACACACTCGTTAAAAAACTATAAATAAGAATGATACTTTTACTAATTTAATACAATTGGTATTTATATGCCTTATCCATCAATACCAAGATTTACAATGAACGAACTTTACAATATTTATACTTTCAAAATGAATTAATTTAAAGGTGAAATTGAAAAAATTAAATTAATTCACTCTTGATTTTATAAATTGACGAGTAATTTGAGACAACTATTTTAAATAATGTGGACAAGTACTACGGGATGAAGAGAGTATTCCCCTTCATTATTAAGTTTCCCACATTATTTTTTTGAATTTAGATTTTGTAGAACATTGTTGTATCATAACTAAAAGTTGGATCCTTAAAAAGTAGTATAATTTGGGGGTGGGGCTGGGTGGGGGTAAAATTCTACAAACAATTTGTTTTTACTTGTCAATATTTTTTTAGTTGGATTTTTATTTTTACTTATTACTTTTAATAAAAAAAAAAAAAAATTTATTTTACTCTTATTATTAATTAATTATTTTTTAAATTATTTATTATTCTAAATATCAATTAATAAAAATAATATAATAAAATAATTATATTAATAGTTATTTTTTATTAAGTGTGTTATGTCTAAAAGTTATAAATAAAAGCGAACGGAGGAGTACAATTGATGAAACAGTCCCAAGGAGTATCATATACGTACTACTCATGTGCCATTTTGTGGGGTGAAAGATTGTTGTTGCCAACATTTTTACCGAAAATAGCGTCGACAGTTGGGACACTTTCGTCTGGTAAATTTAAAAGGAAAATGTCATATCCACTCGTGTCACTTCACGTCTAGTTCACGTGCTCTAGTGACACTGCATTGGTAATGTTCGTGTCCACCACGGAGCCCCCAATCGCGTGGGTTTAATTGGTCATCCTCGATAAAAGTAAATATAAAGAAGGTAAAACCCAGAGCCGTACAAAACCTAATTATTAATGGCGGCTAATTCTAGGTTGTCCACCACGTTATTCCTAGCTGTAAAAGTAAAAAATTCCAATTCAATTTAAACTTCAAAATTATCTTGTCCAAAGGAAAGTCCAAGAATCAGAAATTTTGATCATATTGTATTTTTCTACACAATTAATGCATATAGTCTTTTCTTCCTTTTCTAGAAAATGTCTTGAATTGAACAATTAAAAAAAAAGATAAAAAGAGTAGAATTTGTTTGAGATTAAATAAAAAAGGCAGTTAAACTATTTTCAGAAAGAATAAAATGAAAAATTTGTTAAAGTGTGGCTCCCAAATTAGTTTAATTAACTTGATTCGCAAGCATCTTTCAAAATGGAAAAGTTCTCCTTCCGGAAAATTACCAAAATAAAAGGATCCAAATCAACGACCAGTAACAAGTACTCCCTCCTTTTCATTTTACTAAATTAACAAAATTTTATTAATTTAATAAATTGAGCAACTAAAATAGACACTTGCATTTACTGGTCAAAGAAATGAGTTGTAGGCAATTGCTTATGAATTTGACCGACATAACATTTTTAAACTGAGCGGGCATCCTGGGGCTCACGTGACCAGTCGCACGGGCTTCGAGATATAAAAATAGATGCTGACTCAGCTTCATTTGAACTTCACTCATTGGACCAACCTTATTAGTAGGGCCCACTGTACGTACGTGTCAAATTTTTAACGGTTTATGACTTACATATATGCGGCGAGTAGTTTTTCTCTCCGTTGGTCCTCGACGGAATCTTTGGGACCGACACACCGACGGCCGGTGACTATACTTTGGACTTTCATACCAATATCAACTACTCCGATGAACCAGAAGTCCCCAAATGAAAGTGTTACTCATTCCATTCACCTTTACTCGTTCATATTTAACTTGACATCTTCTTTAAAATATAATAAATAAAAAAGTAATTTTATTTTATCACAGAATAAAATTGATATAAAAAGATAAATTAATTCTTGATTTTCCTAACTGAACAACTAGAATTGGATAACTATTTTAATACTACTAGACAATTCAAACTGGACTGAAGCAGTATCAAGACATAAAATTTTGCTTCACTTATAAACTAACTACCGGCTCGGATTGACTTTTGGATTATTTTTACTATTTTAGCTTATAACCAAATGCTTATAAATATTTTTTTTTAATTTATGCAAACACTATAAAAATACTTAAAAATTATTTTAATTTAAATCACTTAAAATAAATCAATTCAAATTCTTTAAGAGAATAAAGTAATAATTTTTATGTTTCATGGTCACTCAAATGAAGACGCAAAATAAAACAAAGGAAGTAGTAATTTATTTAAAATTGACAACTTTTTGTATTATTTCCAATAAATTAATTTAAATTTCTTATTTAATTATTAATGATACGATTTTATAGTCATAAAAATTTTATGATATATTTTAGATCACAAATATCAAAAATATTTTTATTTAATTTATTTTCTTCTTCTCAAACTACATCACTTAAATTAAAATTAAAACTAATATATCCATTGGATTTCATTTTATTCTTTCCTCGTCCAGGAGGAAGATATTTTTAGAATCTGATATAGTGTACTCCTCCGTTCCACTTTACTTGACCTCTTTTGAGTTAATACACCCATTAAAAAATATTAATTAGAAGTGTATTTTATAAATTAACTCTATTAATGATATTTTGAAACACTAAATCTAACTATTACTATTTTTCTTAGTTATTTAATACTGAAGTTAATATGAGAAAGAAATAATAAAATACTTTATTTGTGAAAATGAATAAATAATTTAAAATAAATAAATTTGAAAGAAGGTCAAGTATTTTGGAATGAGGGAGTATGATACTAGGGACAATGAATTAAGGGTGGCCAAAAAGTTTTGAAATTAAGTTGTGGGGACTCAAGTCTTAATTATTGAGTATGGGTGACTATTTTTAGATTAAGGATTAAGGGGATAAATTTCATATCCCCAAGTTTTTAAAATTACACTTTGACCCATCTTATATAAAACCCTAAAACTAAAAAAGAAGGGGGGAAAAATGCGGCTCTGCTCTCTATTCTCCTCTCTTGGATTTTCTTTATTGTTGTTGCTTCTTGGTGCTCCTTCTTCTTCTTCATCATCATCTTCTTCATCTTCTTCATCTTCTTCTTCTTATTCATCATCTTCTTCTTTTCACTGCTTGTCGCCATTGTTGTTATTGTTCTTGTTGCTGCCGCTACTGCTGCTATTGGACCAAATTTTTGGACCAAATTTTGTTCGTATATCACTGAGCATTACTTCATAGGTGATTTTGGTAAGTAAAATTAATGATTTTTAGTTCAATTTCTCATCTGGGTATATCTGCTATTTTTTCAATAATTTTCTGTAGCGTATCCAACAACTGTTGTATTCATTTACAACAGCTGTTGGATTGTTTCCATTACTGTTAAAGTAGTTCCAACAGGTAAGTCATCTGTTGCAACAGATGAGTCATCTGTTGCAACAGATGACCTAGTTGTTGCAGCAGATGGCCTACCTGTTGGATTCATGTTACAACAGCTCAATCCAACAGCTAAGTCATTTGTTGCAACAGATGGATCATCTGTTGCAACAGATCACTCATCTGTTGCAACAGATGACTTACCTATTGGATTGAACTGTAGAACCAGTAGCTCAATCCAACAGGTAGGTCATCTGTTGCAACAGATAGGTCATCTGTTGCAACAGATGAGTGATCTGTTGCAACAGATGGATCATCTGTTGCAACAGATGACTTACCTGTTGGATTGAGCTGCAGAACCAGTAGCTCAATCCAACAACTAAGTCATCTGTTGCAACAGATGAGTGATCTGTTGCAACAGATGGATCATCTGTTGCAACAGATGACTTACCTGTTGGATTGAGCTGCAGAACCAGTAGCTGAATCCAACAGGTAGGTCATCTGCTGCAACAGATAGGTCATCTGTTGCAACAGACGACTCATCTGTTGCAACAGACGACTCATCTGTTGCAACAAATGACATATCTATTGGGACAATGATAATGAATATAATTTTGTTGTTGTACATAGCTACTCAACTTTACTATACTATCATTATTAATATTTTTAACAAATTTCTTTAGGTACCATTAATGGAGGATTCAATAATAATAGGTGTTGATTGTTATGGTGAGTGGATCGAGAAGAACAATTGATTTATTTGGCATTGGAAGGATGGTGACATGTTAGAGACTATAGCTATGATAGTCCAAAGAGATGTATTGTATGATGATTTTATGAACTTAATCATCAGCAATTGTGGACTAAATTGCCAACCAGAAAATCTTGTCATCAGTTATATGCACAACTCTTTTGAAAATTAGAGGGTCCTACCTTTTAAGATAACCTCAAGTTCGTTTGCGTGCTTATCTGAGTGATGCAGCTAGGCCTATTTTAAGGGTGTACGTGGTTGAAAAAATAATAGAGAATCAGAATGTAGAACAAGAGCAACAAGATATGCTACTTGATAAATTGGATGGTGTGGACATGAATATTTCAGATGATGAGAGTGGAGATGAAGTGGAGGAGGATCAAACACCTACACCCGTTGTTGCGAGCAATACGGTGGGCAGTTCTCAATATGTGCTCCATATGTAAGACGGTTGGCCACAAAAGAACTACATGCCCTGATCAAAATGCTCCATAATTATTGTAATAGTAAATAGTCTTGTTGTTGGTTTAGTTATGAACTTGATAATTTTAACTCATTTTAGTTGGTCATGTATGTTATTTATTATATAAAATATATTTTTATTTATGGTCCAACAACTGTTGTATGTGTGGGAACTACTTATCTTGCAACATATGTTATATCTATTGCAACAAAATTAAAATTAGTTAGAATAATGAATTATGTTGCCGCAAATGATTAATATGTTGCAATAAATTATTCATCTGTCGGAAATAATCAAACAGATATAGAAATCTGTTGCAGCAGGTGTTTAATATATTTGATAATTTTCAACAAACTCTACATATGTTGCAACGGATGCATTATCTGTTGCAGCAGATGATACATCTGTTAGAAATAATCAAACAGATATACACATCTGTTGCAATAGATGACTAACCTGTTGCAACAAATAACTCATCTGTTGGAAATTATCAAACAGATATACACATCTGTTGCAACAAATGACTAACCTGTTGCAACAGATGACTCATCTGTTCGAAATAATCAAACAGATATACACATCTGTTGCAACAGATGAATGATATGTTTGATTATTTCCAACATACTCTACAGATATTTGATGTGAATTACTTCATTAAATCATGATTAGTGATACATAAAGTTATTTAACTATAATTAGCCTTCAATTAATAAGTTCAATTACAATCTCAATGAATTACACAGTAATTACATGTTCAACTAAGTGTATTCGTCCTAAATAGAGTGATCAATCGACTAATTTGATTTGAATTACTTCATTAAACCATGATTAGTGATGCACAAAGTTATTTAACTGTAATTAGCCTTCAATTAATAAGTTTAATTACAATCTCAATGAATTACACAAAATATAATTAGCCGTCAATTAATAAGTTTAATTACAATCTCAATGAATTTCATAGTAATTACATGTTTAACTAAGTATATTCGTCCTAAATAGAGAGATCAATCGACTAATTTGATGTGAATTGCTTCATTAAATAATGATTAGTAATAAAAAAAGTTATTTAACCATAATTAGCCTTCAATTAATAAGTTCAATTACAATCTCAATGAATTTCATAGTAATTACATGTTCAACTAAGTATATTCGTCCTAAATAGAGAGATCAATCGACTAATTTGATGTGGATTGCTTCATTAAACAATGATTAGTAATAAAAAAAAGTTATTTAACTATAATTAGCCTTCAATTAATAAGTTCAATTACAATCTCAATGAATTTCATAGTAATTACATGTTCAACTAAGTGTATTCGTTCTAAATAGAGAGATCAATTGGCTAATTTGATATGAATTGCTTCATTAAACCATGATTAGTAATTAAAAAAGTTATTTAACTATAATTAGCCTTCAATTAATAAGTTCAATTACAATCTCAATGAATTTCATAGTAATTACATGTTCAACTAAGTGTATTCGTCCAAAATAGAGAGATCAATCCACTAATTTGATGTGAATTGCTTCATTAAACAATGATTACTAATAAAAAGAAGTTATTTAACTATAATTAACCTTCAATTAATAAGTTCAATTACAATCTCAATGAATTTCATAGTAATTACATGTTCAAATAAATGTATTCGTCCTAAATAGAGCGATCAATCGACTAATTTGATGTGAATTGCTTTATTAAACCATGATTAGAAATAAAAAAGTTATTTAACTATATTTAACCTTCAATTAATAAGTTCAATTACAATCTCAATGAATTTCATAGTAATTACATATTCAACTAAGTGTATTCGACCTAAATAGAGCGACCAATCGACTAATTTGATGTGAATTGCTTCATTAAATCATGATTAGTAATAAAAAAGTTATTTAACTATAATTAGCCTTCAATTAATAAGTTCAATTACAATCTTAATAAATTACATAGTAATTACATGTTCAACTAAGTGTATTCGTCCTAAATAGAGTGATCAATCGACTAATAGAGTCATTTGTTGCAATAGATGTGTGCATCTGTTTGATTATTTGCAACATATGAGTCATCTGTTGCAACAGATGAGTATATCTGTTTGATTATTTCCAACAGATGAGTCATCTGCTGCAACAGATAAGGCATATGTTGCAACAGATGAGTCATCTGCTGCAACAGATAATGCATCTGTTGCAACAGATGACTATATCTATTTGATTAGTTTCAACAGATTAATCATCTGTTGCAACATATGTAGAGTATGTTGAACTAATCAAACATATCATTCATCTGTTGCAACAGAAGTGTATATCTGTTTGATTAGTTCCAACAAATCAAACATATGTTGATTTGATTTATCAGCTACTGCAACACCTGTTGAGTATGTTGAAAATCATTTGCAGCAGATGTCTATATCTGTTGCAATATTTCCAACAGATTTACATCTGTTGCAGCAGATACATTAAAAATGTTGGAAATAATGTTGTAAATTTGTACATCTAAGAAATTAATTCATAACAAAATAAAATTCATAACAAAAAATAAATTCAAGCCATCACAAATTACATAAAATAATTAAACAAAAACATGAAAATATAAAAATTGTTATGTTGTCAGAACCAATAATTACATAGAAATAAAAGTCATCACAAATTACATGGTCATTTGGAAACGAGCATTATTGTCCTCCGGCAAATCAAAATATTGCCCAAAGCAGCTGTCCTTAAAATAAACATCCAATTTTTATTCTCGAAGTATTTTTCTAAATGTGTCAAAGAATTTTTCATAGCCGACTTTACCACACAATCACTAGTTAAATCTGTGGCACCATCACACTGCATTCTCATAAGAAAATTATCAATACATATGGTTTTGACAAACTCTTCAGTGGAAGGGCTATTAGGATCAATGTTAACATTTAGATCATGTTGACTTTTTGATCTAAGTTCAGGATCTCTTGTGAAGCTTTCCTCTTTCTCGTGTTCATTTTCATCATCTTCTCCTTCCTCTTCTTCTTTTTCTTCATTTTTATCATCTTTTTCTACTTCATCATCTTGTACAACAAGCTCATCTAGTGGTGAATGTAGCCTAACTACTTTACTTCTTCCTTTCTTTGGAGTTGATTCACTTTCTTTTCTTTTGGGAGTCATTTTATCTACAAACAAGAGGAAAATAAAAAAGATTATAATTGATTTGTGCATCATTAAAAAAAGGGTAACCATGAATTTAACAAGTACAACACAGTAAAATAATAGTTTCAACATATGAGTGATCTGTTGCAACAGATGACTCATCTGTTGCAACAGATGGGTCATCTGTTGCAACAGATAAGTCATCTGTTGGAAGAAATCAAACCAGTAGCAAGAATATTATTGTTTCTTCCAACAGATGACTTATTTGTTGCAACAGATGACCCATCTGTTGCAACAGATGAGTCATCTGTTGGAAGAAATCAAACCAGTAAAATAATAGTTTCAACATATGAGTGATCTGTTGCAACAGATGAGTGATCTGTTGCAACAAATGACTCATCTGTTGCAACAGATGAGTGATCTGTTGGAAGAAATAAAAACAGTTTCAATACTGTTTTGATTTCATCCAACAGATGACCCATCTGTTGCAACAGATAAGTCATCTGTTGGAAGAAATCAAACCAGTAGCAAGAATATTTTTGTTTCTTCCAACAGATGACTTATCTGTTCCAACAGATGACCCATCTGTTGCAACAGATGAGTCATCTGTTGGAATAACTCTTATAATTTCATCCAACAGATGACCCATCTGTCGCAACAGATGAGTCATCTGTTGGAAATGTTTTTACAATAAACCAACAGATGATATAGTTGTTTCCAACATATGCTTAATATGTTCCATCATATTCTTATTCTGTTGTAACATATTACACATTTGTTGGACAATATTTTTACTATGCACATATATAAACAAGAACACCACCACCTTTTGTTCAATTTTCTCAAAACACCACCAACACCAACAACAAGCTATATCACACTAAGAACACCACCACCAACAACACTAACAAGTTATAACATCTCTTGAACAACACCAATATTTTTACCAATACACCAACAACAACAACAACACCAACAAAACTAAGAAAACCAATAAAACCAAGAACACCAACAACACCAACAACAATAAAAAAAAATTTAAAAATAGGGCACCAAGAACACAAGCAACACCAACACCAACAAAACAAAACTAGGGCACCAAGAACACAAACAACACCAACAAAACAAATAACACCAAGAACACCAACACTACCAACAACACCAACAACACCAACAAATACCAACAAACCAAAGTGAAGTGATTCAATACAACAACACAAACAACAAGACAAAATTGTCACAACAGATATCTCCGAAAAAAGTCAAAATTCAAGTTTTACTATTTTTACAATAATTTTTGAGAACAAGAGCAACAACAACAACAAAAAAATTATATTTCACTTAGAAAAGATACCACATTTACATCAACCACCATATTAAGAGAACAAATACCACAAATTAGGATTATTTCGGATTATTCTTTTTTTTTTAGCATCAAATCTCAAAATTGTTAACCCATACTTGAAGAGAATACAACTACAGTTCTTTTTTTTCTTCATTAACTAAAAAGCCCTAATTTTTTGAAAACCAACAAAAAGAGAAGTCCTTACCTGCGAAGAGAGAGAAATTGACGGCTACAAGGGAAGAAGGAAGGATGAAAAAGCCGAATAATGAGTCGCCGGAGGTTTAAAGTCGACGAAAAGCTTGCCGGCGGCGATCTGTTGGGAAGCTTTTGGAGTTCTGTTGGAAAGAGGAGGAGAGAGCAGAGAAAATGTTTGAAGAGAAAGAGGAGAAGTGGGTGTCAATATTGGATTCTTTTATTTTTATTAGACATTAAATAAGTTGTGGATTGTTTTGTATTTTTGAAAAGATTAACAAGTTTTAAAAATATTAATTGAGTCCCCAATTAACCTAATTTGATTTTTAATTGTGTTTGACTTGTTCTCTTGATCAAGAGTCACCAAAAGTTAAAACAAGACTTGTGAGGCTCCTTTTGTTTAATCTTCTCATGATACTACTGCCTTTTTTGTTTTTTTGGGTACATGTATGGTACTGCCATATTTATGAAACATTTAATAGCTATAAGCAGTCCAATTCCAATATATAAATAAAAATATAGAATATAAAAGTAATGTGCATAATTAGGGGCCGGGGTTGAAATATCGGCTGTGTGTTAGGATCCTATAAAAGAGGTAACAAAGTGTTCTGGTCTCACGGACTTGAAGAAGAAGCACAACTCTGTCTCTCCACAAACTCAAAACTTTCTCTCTCATCATCTTACCGTACCTTGCTTGTACTAGTACTACTACACTAGTGTTTTCTTCAGTTTTCATATAAACTCCAGAGAGCAAGAGAAACATAGGATTACGAGACTTATTTTGATTCCTTCTCTTTTTTTAGACCATATGGTGTATCTCTTTATTGTCCACTCAACTTTATAAGCCTCACGCTTACACAAAATCCTTTTTAGCCTTTCCTCTTTCTTGTTTCCTTTGAGGCTCGCTTTGTTAAAAGGACTTCCCTTTGTTATCGCCTTGAAAACTTTGTGCTCCGTTTATGTGTGCGTGGTGGTTTACTTTCCTCTTCTTTTTTTTTGCGCCCCCTTTAAGACTATATATTCCATCTTTTAAAGACGTTTGCTCTTCTTTTTGTCAGATGTCTTTGGTTCTCTCCTTGTGTTTGAAGCTTCCCTTTGACTATTCTCTTCTTTTTAATCCTTACTAGTCTCGTGCCACTCTCAAAGCAATCTTCCTCTCAGTCCTCTGTTTTCTCACTAAACAGTGAAAACAGCTAACACACCGCTCTGATATGGATCATCACAGTCTGCTATGTCCGATCAAATATACCGAACACAAAAAAACCATTAGAAAAGTCACTAAACCCTCCGTCATGAAGCCTAAGAAAATGACACAAGTCCGGAGATCATCAGAGGACAATCCCACTATTCCAAGGACAGTACGGATATCTGTTACTGACCCGGATGCAACCGACTCTTCCAGTGATGAGGAAGAACTTTTTGGACGGAGACGTGTCAAAAGATACATCAATGAGATAAGTATTGAGACCTCATCAATCAATGACGTTAAAACTCTGAATACTAGCAAGAAACGAGCAACTGAAGATTTGCAGCAGAAGCAGAAGGCTTTGAAGGGGAAGCAAGTGCAGTTACCGGCGGATGGTTCTGTTAGGAAGTTCAGGGGTGTGCGTCAAAGGCCGTGGGGGAAATGGGCTGCTGAGATTAGAGACCCAGCGCGTCGCGTTAGGCTATGGTTGGGTACTTATGACACCGCTGAAGAAGCCGCAATGGTTTATGATAATGCGGCCATTAAGCTTCGTGGCCCAGACGCCTTAACCAATTTCATCACTCCTCCAACAAAGGAGAAGTCAGAAGTCAATGTGGCTTCAAATTCGGGCTATGAATCTGGCGATGAATCCCATAATCTTTCTTCTCCCACCTCCGTTTTGCGGTTCAGAACGATCCAATCCAGTGAAGAAGCAGAACAACAAAGTGGGTCCGAACCAATTCTCGAAGAAACAAAAGGGGATGTTTCTGTTTCGGAAGAACAATGTCCAATACTGGTGGAAGAGCCAACACTTTATTCGATGCAAAACTTCGAAAACCTTGAGTGCCAGGGCGAAACAAGCGTCTCAAACGAGTTCTTGCCCAATGATGTTCCCTTCTTGGACGATTTCTTCAAATTTGGAGCTGCAGAACAGACACTATTTGAGGACACAACAAGTTTTCCCAATGATTTGTGCACGCCATTTGATGACATATCGTCTTGGGATTTCGCGAATGACGTGCTATTAGACCATGAAGTTTTCAGATTTAAGGATTCATTTCAAGACTTGGGTGCATTAGAAGTGGATAATTATTTCAAAGACATTGGAGATTTCTCCAGTGTTGATGCTTTAATGGCCTTATAATCCAATCTCAAGCTTTCAAAAGTGTTCATTGTCCTCGGTTTGCCAGAGCTATTGGCAAATTTTGTTTACCGGCGACAATGAGAAATCGACTAGTGCCTTACTTCTCAGTTTTACTATTAGATGTTTATTTTCAGGAGTATATTAGAGTTGTTTGTTTTAGATTCTCCGTGTAAGTTAACGGGGTAGATTTTTATTTTGTTTTTTTAATCAAAAATGTTTTGATAATAAGTAGAGAGGTTTTCTCTAGTGTTTCGATGTAATGCTTTACCTGGACTTAAATGAGATGCATAATGTTTACTGAAATTTGTGTTGCTCGGGCTTCGACGTGCATTTAATTTTCAGAATCTAGTGTTTTTTCTCCCACTGGTATGTAAATTTAACTCAATTAACTACTGAGAATTTCACTTTTGCTTGCTTGTCCCTCGAAAGACAATTTTTTTGTCCTTTTACTCCTAAGGAGACGCAAAGTTGCTTGAACAAGTAAAAGTGAATGGAGAGAGTAGTTTTGATTGGTCTCGAGTTCTCTTCACTATCACAGGATTTTGCAACTTGAATTGTTTTTAATGGTTAAGAGATTTCAACATCACTTCACACTGCTTAGTCTTATTATAATATACTTAATGTTATGTTTTATTAGTAGGTAAATCATGTATTAGATTGTGTGTATGCTAATAGTGCCAAAGTGGGATTCTCTTTGCCCAACGCGAGCAGGCGGGATTTGCGGTTGTTCACTTGGCCAAGTCGGTGTGTTTTAGCTTTGTGTGAATGGGTTCAAGCTGTGTGTGTAAATACTGATGAGTACTGACTTTGTGGTAGTTGAACATTGATGTGTTTAGGAAACGTGATGGTTATGCATATGTGTGCTGAAAATGCAGCGGCCATCCAAGGACAATAATTCCAATGCCTATACAAATAATAATAGTACGAGGGCGAGTTATTGATGAACAATATGGCTCGCCGTCTATAACTATCATATCATAGCATTTGTTAGCTTGCTGTAGTTTGTTGCCTCTATTTATTTCTTCATCTATTCATATCTTAAAAATTTAATAAAGAAATCATCATAAACATGAAGAAAAAGGAATGAAATGTAAGCAAATAAGGACAAATTGGAACAAACAAGATTGATATATATATATATATATATATAGTACTATTATTTAATGAGAGATAGAAAGTCAAGCTAATTACTCATTTCGAACAGCTTAGCTCAAGTAAGTTAAAAGAAAAAACAGTTAAACCTTATATTATAATATATGATAATTATAATTTTTTTGTGCTATTATATATAATAATACTTAAGTTTTGGAGCTCTTTGACCCTTAAGGGACTAAGAGGATGTTTGGATTGACTTTTCTTAAGTAACTTAAAAGCTAAAAGTCATTACCTAACTTTTATCTTTTAGCTTATTTTTGTACTTTTTCAACATAAAAGAAAACGTTTAAAACACTTTCTGTCTTTCCCAAACACCTCCTAAAACCTTAACCCGGCCATGCTCACACGTTAAGCTTCAATATATATTCCACTACTTTTGTTTTAACAATTTACTCAATGGACAAAAATAATAGGGAGATAGATAAAATCATGCAAAACATTTCCCTTGTGCGGATACCTGATTTATTTCGTTTCTTTTTCCCCAACAATACTAAACTCGAAGCTTTTTTTCAAAAATTCTGCTTGTAATATTTTACTTTATTTACAGATATGCTGGAATTAAAGGGGTAAGTCCTTGGTCAAAAGGTGAGAAAAGTTAAATCTAAAATGACATAGTGTGTGTACCACGCTGGATGTTTTTGTTTCTGTCAAACAAAGAGAATGAAATGTCAGCAAATGCAAATTGACACTTCCCAATTAGTGACTGCTCATATCTATTGGCGAAGCCCTGAATTTCTGCAAGATAATTGGCCCGAATTATTGAAAAACTCCAAAGCTATTATCAGCCGAACAGTTCACAATTCCACTATACTGAATCATTGATCATCGGTTACAAATTAATGTCAACGCTGTCTTTTTTGCTTTCTTATTAATCTATTCGAAACTCCATACACTTTTTATGGGGTGTGAAAAAAGAATTTCCATGCTTCTTTCTTCGTTTTGTCTTTTTATTTGCGGGAGGTGTGAAACCGTAAAAACTTATACTCATTCGGTATTTGTATCAAATCATACTAATTTACTATGCTTAAGTCTTAAATTAAAATGTGACTATGTATTATTGAATAATAATTTAATGATAATTAAGGTTACATGACAAGAGGGATTGCTCGGATGATAAACAATACCCTCGACCTTCAACCCTGAGTTTGTGGGTTCGAGTTGCCAAGGAAGCAAAAAGAATGAAAGCTCTTAGGGAGGGGAAAACTGTCATGTATTTATTAGTTTGTTGTAAACATGATCGGATCCTACATTGAAAATTGAGGGTTGGGTGGAGGAGGTAAAACTTTCCAAACCAAAGACGACCCACTTTAAGAATTCGAACTCAAAATTCCTACTAATATAAGGAAAATAATGAAAAGAATGGTATACGAAAAAGGGAATATCAGTCTTGAGTTGTATAGATGAGAGAAAGATAGTTCACATGTAGCCACTAGTCATAATTTCGCAGCCAAGCCAAAAAAACAGAAGAACAACGACTTACTTCAAGCTTATTAATTTCATAGGATCCAAGTTGCAAACATAACTGTTGAGAAGATCTTTTTTAGTCCACCTCCAATCTTGAATATGATCACTAATAAAACTCTACTTTGCCAACAATAGAACGTGTCAAAATGTGAGTGTTTCAAACATTGAATTGGCAATTTATTTAAAAACTTTAACTTTATGCGCAAAAAGTCCAAACAAACACTTCGCCTAAAAAAATTTACGTCTTTGAGAGGTACGTGGACTCGTGGACACACCTCTCTCTAGAGATAATACTTATATTAAATTATAACTAGTTTGAGCACTTATAAATTGAAAGTGAAAATGCAGAGTCTCAAAATAAGCGTTACTTTTCTCTTTTTGAGAGTTAAATTTGATTAATTTTCGAACCTAAATTAGGCCAACTCAATATTCTAAATTAAAATATAGCTATTTAAAAATTATACAAAAAGTAGTAAAAGTTATATCTTCTCGTGTTATAATATCATGAAAAAATACTTTTAAATATTAATCAAAGTTTACGCAGATTGAATTTCAAAAAGTGATAAAGATAGATAATATGAGATGGAGTAATTTGTTTAAGTAATAAAAATAAATGTATGTGTAAGATATTCGTAGTATTCATTTGGTCCATTATAACTTATAAGCACTCGATGCGAGGAAAGTTTCCATCTCCATTCTCTGCATTCCATATCTATTCATTACTCCTTTAGAATTTTTCAATGAACATTTGCTTATTATAAGAAGTGGTTTGTTGGGTTAAAATTTGGTCCAAGAATACTTTTAATATGATTGTGACATTTTTTATTTTGGATCAAGTTGGTAAGATTTTCTCAAAAAAACTTTAAACCTTTAATAGTATCCAACACCTTTAAAAGTAGAGCCGTTTCTTTTCAGATATCAATGTGAAACTTTGTTTGCACATCCAACAATCTCCCCCTCGAAAGTCTCAAAAGATTCATCGTGTTTGTGTGCCACCGAACATCGTCGGGTAAAAGTCGTAAACCGACCCAGTGATGGGAAAGGCACTAAACCGAGCCCACACCATACTCCCGCCATCTTCATACTCATCCCGCTAAATCATTGACTCTGATACCAGTTGTTGGGCTAAAATGGTCCCAAAATGCTCTTGATTTTGTGTGATATTGACTTCTTTGAGCCAAGTCCACACGTTTGTTTTCCAAAAGGCTTCATACCATTAAGAGTATTTAACACCTTATACATAGCTTCTTTTTATTTTCAGTGTGAAAATCAGTACATGAATGAGGCAGCCATGCTCAATCTCAAGATACCATTGTTAAGCTCTCAAGCTTTGTATGTAAAGAGAGAATTTTTATTGAAACTGAAAATTGAACTTATGATTACAATGAGCCTTGCTCTGAGTTTTATAGGCTGAGGATTACAAAATATCTTCTACCAAAATATCTACTTAACCAACTACCAGCTCATCACCTACATTAACAAAGACTGTAACTAACTACCTGCAACAAACAGTAACTAACCAACTAATGGAATGTGCAATGAATTAATGTAACAGTGCTAATCTACTTAACTAATTAACAAATTCAACACCCCCCCTCAAGCTGCAGGGTGCAAGATATTGAGCACACCAAGCTTGCCTAGTGGATGCATATGCTGAGCTTGCCACAAACCTTTTGTTAAGAGGTCTGCAAGTTGTTGTTGTGTAGACACATAGGTAGTATCAATTAGTCCAACCTTGATCTTGTCTTTGATGAAATGACAATCAATTTTCTATGTGCTTGGTACTCTCATGAAGCACTGGATTAGCAACTAGTTATATAGAAGATTTGTTGTCACTCGTGACAGTAATAGGCATTTGAAGTGTCACACCTAGCTCAGTAAATAGACCTAGTAACCAAGTAACCTCAACAACAGTTGAGGCCATGCTTCTATACTCTGCTTCAGTTGAGCTTCTGGATACAGTGTGCTGTTTCTTGGACTTCCATGAAACCAATGAATCTCTAAACTTAACCACATAGCCTGTGATATATCTTCTAGTATTTGGGCATGCAACCCAGTCAAAATCACACCAACAAGTCAATACATTTATTGTCTTAGCCTGTAGCCACTCCCCTTGACCAACTGTACCCTTTAGGTATCTAACCACTCTTACAGCAGCATCCCAATGTGATCTTTTAGGAGTCTGTATGAACTGACTAAGAGTCTGGATAGCATAGCTGATATCTGGTCTTGTGATGGTAGCACAAAGAAGTTTACCAATCAACCTTTGATAAGGTGTAACATCATGTAAAATGACATCTTCAGTAAAATCAGTGATCTGATCATATTCTACTGATGTCAGCCTTAAATTTGACTCCATGGGAGTTAGTGCAAGCTTTGCACTACTCAAGCCTACATCAGAAATCAACTCTAAAATGTACTTTCTCTGGTTCAAAATAACACATTTTTCTGACCTTAATACTTCAATGCCCAAGAAGAACTTGAGTTCATCTAAATCCTTGAGTTTAAACTGCTGATGCAATGTCTGTTTAGCCTCAGAAATTAGCAGTTCACTACTCCCAGTTATCAATAAATCATCAACATAAACCAACACTATCACTAAATATTCATGCTTCCTTAGAGTAAATAAAGAGTAATCATAAGTGCTTTGACAGAAACCAACATGTAATAGAGCATTAGTAAGTTTTATATTCCATTGTCTGGAGGCTTGTTTCAAACTATACAAAGATTTGAGTAACTTACATACTCTAGTTTCTCCAGGATGCTTGAACCTCTCTGGCAGTTCTATGTACTCCTTTTCATCAAGATATCCTTGCTGAAAAGCATTGTATACATCCATCTGGAATAAACCCCATTTTTGGACACAGCTAGTGCAATCACACACCTGATAGTCACCATATTTGCAACAGGTGAGAAAGTATCATGATAGTCTAGGCCTTTCTATTGGCTATAACCCTTGGCTACAAGCCTGGCCTTGAACCTTTCTACCTAACAATTGGCTTGACACTTGATCTTATATACCCATTTGGAACCTACTGTATTCTTCCCTTGAGGTAAGTCAACTAACATCCAAGTATTATTATCTTCAAGGGCATGTATCTCCTACTTCATAGAGTGAATCCACCTCTCATCCTTAGCTGCTTCTTTATAAGTCTTTGGCTTTGTGAGATTGTTGCAGTAAGCCTGGTATTGTGGAGTAACACCACCACAGGACAAAATGTTACTCATTGGATGCCTTGTGCTATTTTGACCCCTTGTGACAGTAATGTAATCTCTCATCCAAACAGGTTGTATACTCACTCTAGTAGTTCTTCTAGGAGTAGCTTCTTCAGTTGTAACTGTTGGGATGGAGATTTCAATGGAAGTTGATGTCTGAACTTCATGTTCAGGTGATGATGATGCCTCTATTCCTGCTATTTGGGATGGATTACCATACATGATCTCTGCTGGAGATGAATCAACATCCTCAGTATCTTCAATATGTGTTTCTGCTACAAATTCTAAAGGAGAGCCCAGGAGTATAGAAGAATGAGTTTCAGACTTGTTCTGGTCAAAAGGAAAGACTTCTTCCTTGAAAATCACATCCCTATTCACAAAGGCTTCCTTGTGTGGATGCTCAAAAGTAAATAGCCTTTCTGCAACTCTGAATATCCCTCTCTCTAAAAAAATTTCATTCTTTGGTACCACAGATGCATAACATAAACACCCTATAACTTTTAAATGTGATAATGATGGCTTCTTTGCAAACAACATCTCATAAGGACTCTTGTTCTGTAGAGCTGAAGAAGTTAATCTATTCATTAAGTACACTGCAGCCTTTGTACAATGTCCCCAAAATCTAATAGGCATCTTTGACTGAAATCTAATAGCTCTAACAATATTGAGAATTTGTCTATGTTTCCTCTCAACCACCCTAGTTTGCTGGGGTGTGTGAGGACAACTACTTTGGTGCAAAATACCCAACTTATGAAAGAAATCAGTGCATTAAGAATTAAAAAATTCTATACCATTATCAGACCTCACAACTTTAACATGAGCACCAAATTGTGTTTGTATCATTGGCAAGAAATTCTTGATAGCTACAATTGTCTCAGACTTCAGTTGTAACATATGAACGCATACAAATCTACTATAATCATCTACCACTGTTAAGAAATAATGCTTGTTGTCCACAGTGGGTGTTTTATATGGTCGCCAAAGGTCCATATGGACTATATCAAATCTCACAGATGCTCTAGGTTTACTGATAGGGAATACAAGTCTTATTTGCTTAGCTAATGGACAAACACAACAATTATTCAGTTCTTCAGTACCTTGCACTATGTCTAAATGCTTCATAACCTACATAGAAGGGCGTCCAAGCCTCTTATGGCACAGGTTGATGTCCTATTTTATTACTTCTGCAACCACTTTTTTTGAATAATAGCTGGTGACTTGCAGATTCTTTATTCCACGCTCCCTCCTAAATATGTACAAACCACCTTCTTCTTTACCAATCCCCTTCACCTTGCCACTGAAGAGGTCCTAAAACACATAAAAGTCAGGATAGAAGGAAACAAAACAACTTAATTCCCTAGCAACCTTAGATACTGATAGCAGGTTGAACTTAAAATCCGGCACATAGAGAACATTCTTCAGTGTCTCCTTGTCAAATAAGGATGCCTCTCCAATGTGTGTGATGTCTGCTTTGTCTCATGTAGGCAAATGTACTTGATCTTTGGCTAAACCACTATGTTGCTTCAGCAATTACTTGTTTGCAGTCATATGATGAGATACACCAGATTCTACTATCCACTCCTGTGTAGGTACATTAGATATTAAGCAAGTGACAACACTTGCCATACCTGTCATGTTAGCCTGCTTAGTCTCCTGCACATCCTTGTTCAACAAATTCAAAATATGCTTATACTCTTCCTTAGTAAATGCTTGTCCTCTGACCATCATCCCTTTGTTATCTGCATGACTAGTGGAAGGTCCATGATTGGTAGAAGCCAAATGTGTATCATCCTGATAGCTACTTGAAATGTTGTTTGCAGAGTGTGGAGCACCATAACTAGTAGAAGACTGAGTTCCATATCCACCAACACCAGTATATCCATGACTCCCATGGTAATTAGTATTGTCTCCATGACCTTGATTATCATTCACATGACCTGCTCCACCTTTGAAGCCTCCATGATCTCCATAGCCCACTTTCTTCTTATTTTTCCAATTAGGTGGACATCCAATCAACTTATAGCAATTTTCTTTGGTATGACCAGTAAAGTGACAGTATTCACATTTCCTTCCGTTGTAATAGTCCCTTCCCATGTTGCGATCGATATTCATCACCATTACATCTGGTTTTTCAATTGCATTAATCACACATGCTAAATGTTGTACCTCATCTTCGATTATCATGGCATAATCCTGGTTAAGAGAAACAATGATTCCCTTCAACAATATCTGCTTCCTTGCCTGATTATATGAATCATTTAGGCCACTCAAAAATTGAATCAATCTCATTTGTGTCAAATGCTCTATAAGATTGTGGACATGCATAATCAGGAGCTGGCACTACAACATCATACTCACTCCAAAGTTCTTCAACTTCGTAAAATATTGTGCTACAGAGTCTGTCCCCTACCCAAGCGTAGTGATTTCCTTATGCAGTTGGTAGATACGCATTCGATTAACCTTGTCAAACCTCTTTCTTAGGTCTTCCCAAACAGAATGGACACTCATAGCATAGACAATTGCACTAAGAAGTTCCTCACTAATTATGTTCATCAACCACGATAACACGATCGCATTACAAGTTTACCATTATTCGTGCAAATCATCTCTGTACAATGCCCTGGTACAAGCTCCGGTAACAAATCCATACTTCCTCTTGGCTAAGAGTGAAATTCGCATGGATCTTCTCCACAATCCATAATTCTCCGATCCAATTAGCTTTATAGGAATCAACACTGTCCCCGAAGTGTCCGATGGTCCAATATACAGGGGATCATTCTAGTCAATTCTGGGAGCCACTATTGTTGATAGGTGGATAAAAAACAAATAGTAAAATCGAAGAAAGCTTGATGAAAAAAAACAAGCAAAATGCCCAAACCAGAAGAGATCTCAACTCTTCAACAACAACAATCTAAGTAGCCAGTATCGATTGCTCTGATACAATGTGAAAATCAGTACATGAATGAGAAAGCCATGCTCAATCTCGAGCTGCCATTGTTAAGCTCTCAAGCTTTGTATTTAGAGAGAGAATTTTTATTGAAACTGAAAATTGAGCTTATAATTACAATGAGCTTTGCTCTGAGTTTTATAGGCTGAGGATTACAAAATATCTTCTACCAAAATATCTACTTAACCGACTGCCAGCTCATCACCTACACTAACAAACTCTGCAACTAACTACTTGCAACAAACAGTAACTAACCAACTAATGGAATGTGTAGTGAATTAATGTAAAAGTTCTAATCCACTTAACTAATTAACAAATTCAACATTCAGCTACCAATATAAGATTTTGTTCGCACACCCAACAATATACACATAGAGTATTTTTTGATTGAGAGGGAAGCTAGCTGCAATCAAACAAATATTCAATTATAAACTTGTCGACATCCCTATTTTCATAAGGCGCAACTTCGGGACTAAAAACAATAAATAATTATTTCAAAAAATTTAGAGAGTCGCCACCTAATTTTAGGAAAACTAGGAAACCAATTAATTAAATTAAAGAAAAATAGTCTGTGAAACCAATTAGATTCTAGGTAAGAGTTCAGGTTATTCCAAAGAGAAGGTGTTAGGCACCCTTCGAAATCCACAAAGGTGGGTCCCGACTGAACTCATTATTTCAATTGAGAAGGAGATAAGAAATCATTTGCACGTATAAGAAAAATAAAAACATGTACAAAATAAGATAAAGAATGAATAACAAAGACGACCTAATATTTTTCTATCGTTAAACAAAATGATAATTACAATAAATAACTCAAAATGATTCTCGAATTTTGAATTCGAGTGTCTTCTTTGGGAAGAAACTCCATGTACCTGTAAAAACACTTGGTAAAAATGTTAGTAATGAATAAATATAAATCAATGAAATAATAAACAAAAAAGTAAACCCCATCTTATATACATGGGAGGCCTTGGAAATCGAAGAAAATTTCTTCATCGGCCAAGTATATTAATACTTGAAATAAAATAATTTGTAAGACCCCGTACCTTTTCGACCCTACTTGTTTGGTGATCTAGGGCGCATTTATATGCCTGATTTGAACCATGTTTACTTTAGTTTTGAAAGCAATAAGTACGTAATTTGTATTGCTTTGATGGGGTATTTGATAGTGTGCTAATGTTTGCAAAGAAAAGTCGAAGAAAGGAAGAAAATCACATTTTAAGTGTGGGGCGCGCCCAGGGGTGTGCCAGGTCGCTTTTGGCCGCAATTTTTTTGGCACAGGCAGCACAGGAGCGCGCCAGGCAGCGTGCCAGGCCGCCTTTGCCAGAAATTTTTCTGGCATAGGCAGCAAGGGGGCACGCCAGGCGGCGTGCCGGGGTGCTTTTACCAATTTTTTTTCTCCAACTATTAGTCTATAAATAATACCTTTGGGTTATGATATCATTATTCCATCTTAGTAGGACTACTCTTGGGCGAGTTTGGCATCCGAGTTGGGATTAATTCTCCTTTATAATTATTTTATCAAATTATGTTCAATTAAGCCATGAGTGGCTAAAATTGCTTATTCTTGGGATTGAGGCTACGAACATGAGTCTCGTGAGTTGAATATTGTCGTAACATTTATGGAATTATTTAAACATGAGATATATGGTGAATCATGCATTGAATTTGGTGGGCTAAACTCACATGTGTTAATGGGCTCAATTTGAGGCCCAAAATGAAGCCGAAAGACATGGCCCAAATGGAAAATGACTCATTCTTGTGTTGACTATGTGGACATGGCATTTAATGACCAAGAATTGGATAAGGATGACTAGAGGGGATATATAAGACAAAGGAAAAATCAGATTTTTTTCATACAAACACACATGCCATTCTAGACATTTCCAAGAAATCCCTTTTGGCTCTCAAAACCCTAAGTCATCTTTTTGGACAAGATCATCATTTTTCAAGCTTGGGTAAGTGTTTAATCTTATGGTTTAATATATTATATGCATGAGAGAGTATGTAAATCATGATGGTTATGTCTAAAAGTGTAAGTAGTGCACTTTTGCTTTTTGTTAATAGATGTGTCATCTATGTGATTCAAACTTGAAAAGAGACTTGAGGCTTTGATGAAAGTGAATAGTGTGGATGAAATATCAACATGTATGGTGTGGTTATGTCCTTACCTTGATTTTTCTATGTATGTGTATAATTTGGGAGATTGTTGTGATGTAACATATTGAGGTGACTTGATGGAGTAATTGTGATGTTGTGTTGAAGAGGAAGTGTAAAATATAAACTTGGTGTGAAATGCTATTGGTTAATGATGCCTTGGTCAATGTATGGAATATTGTGGTATTATTGGTGTTACAATGCCGTGAATGGTATTGTAAAGGGTGAAATGACGTTATAGGGTAATCATGTAGCTCATTGTCATCTTATGCACTTGTAGGGTAGTTAGTTATTAAAGTGAACTCCGTTATGAACTTGTGTTGTAGAGTGAAACGTAATGAAGGAGCTGGACTATTGCATTTACATATAAGATTGTGTATTCATATTGGGAAGATAAGGTATGTAAGGTTACTCTTTCCGTATCCTTCTGCAGCACATATTGTTCACATTGTCATCGTACTTGTCCCATTCCGAATTGTTCAAAGGTATCCCATTTCAGGTTATTAATTGTTGTAAATCACATGTTCCTTATTCATTGATCAATTGTGATTCATATGTCTCATGTTCACGGACTAACATTTCAAAGTTTCAAAAATGTACAATCACTAATATATCAATCTCATAGAAGTAAAGAAAGGAAGTAATGGATAATTGTTTGTATGTTCTTGAGTTACATCCCAGGGGCGATATAAAAGCCTAGCATGGGTTATCACAGTTACATCCCAGGGGAAATAGAAAAGCCTAGCATGGGTTAATTACATCCGAGGGGTTAAAATACCTAGAATGGGTTAAATCTCATCCTAGGGGCGACGAAAAAGCCTAGCATGGGTAGAACGATAAAGATGAATAAATGTAAAGACAAAAGAAGTAAAGAATGTAATGTACATGGTTCCACATATGCAGACCAATGATTTATCTGTTCTGACTATTCTCTTACTTTTGATTCCATGGAAGTACATATATATCATGCAGTTTCATATAGCCTTACATACTCAGTACATTCTTCGTACTGACGTCCCTTGGGGGACTTACCTTACTTGTTGTAGGCACATGTGCTAGTAGACCTCCACAGTAGGTTACGGGTCATTTGCAAGTCATTGGTGAGCTCCAGTTGGTTCGGGGCTTTCCGAGTCACTATGTATATTTATTTTGGTATTGTAAATGTTGTATGAAGCGGGGAATTATCCCGACTTTAGGTTGGTTATGTATATGCATCTGTTAGAGGCTTTGTAGACGTACGTGGTGGGATGAATGAAATAATGTATGTCCATTATGACTTGGTGGCTTTAACGACCAAGTTTCATATATGTATATATATCACATGTTTCCATGACTTTCGCTATTAGCATCTTGTATCTATACATGACGGTGATATTTCTTGAATGATATGCATATGAATGGACATGGATAAAGATTAGTTCTCTCGGGCCTTATCGTAATTATTTGTATGTTCTTGAGTTACATTCCAGGGGCGATATAAAAGCCTAGCATGGGTTATCACAGTTACATCCCAGGGGAGATATAAAAGCCTAGCATGGGTTATCACAGTTACATCCCAGGGGCAATATAAAAGCCTAGAATGGGTTATCACAGTTACATCCTAGGGGAAATAGAAAAGCCTAGCATGAGTTAATTACATCCTAGGGGTTAAAATACCTAGCATGGGTTAAATCTCATCCCAGGGGCGACAGAAAAACCTAGCATGGGTAGAACGATAAAGATGAATAAATGTAAAGACAAAAAAAGTAAAGAATGTAATATACATGGTTCCACATATGCAGACCGGTGATTTATCTGTACTGACTATTCTCTTACTTTTGATTCCATGGAAGTACATATATATCATGCAGTTTCATATAGCTTTACATACTCAGTACATTCTTCGTACTGACGTCCCTTGGGGGACTTACCTTACTTGCTGCAGGCACAGATGCAAGTAGACCTCCACAGTAGGTTGCTGGTCATTTGCAAGTCATTAGTGAGCTCCAGTTGGTTCGGGGCTTTCCTAGTCACTATGTACATTTGTTTTGGTATTGTAAATATTGTATAAAGCGGGGACTTGTCCCAATTTTAAGTTGGTTATGTACATGTATCTGTTAGATGCTTTGTAGACGTAAGTGGGAATATAAATGTAAGAGATGTATGTCCATTTTGACTTGATGTCCCTAACGACCAAGTTTCATATATAACATATGTTTCCATGAATTCCGTGTAGTTGCATGAGATATAATAATGTTCATACAGAAGCATGCATATGAATGTACATGAATAAAGATTGGTTCTCTCGAGCCTCAACGGCTTTGGGTGCCAGTCCGTCCTGTAGGAATTTGGGTCGTGACAAAAGTGGTATCAGAGCAGGTCGTCCTAAGGGTGTTTACAAAGCCGTGTCCGAGTAGAGTCTTGCTTATGGATGTGTTGTGCACCACATTTATAAGTAGGAGGCTACAGGACATTTAGGAGTTGTTTCTTTTCTTCATTTCTAGATCGTGCAATAGAGCCAATGTTGTAGGTGGAATCATATCTGACCATTGGAATTGGTTTTCTTTGATATAGTAAAAATGTCGATGACAAGACGAGGTAGAGGCAAAGGTAAGCAGGTAGATATGCTTGTATGTGAAGGAACAAGTAAATCACCACCTGACCAAGCTAGTCAAGGTGGAGCTGACACTGAAATTGCATCGCGATCTTCTTCTACTTTTCCAGCTCCGAAAGAGCTGAGAGGTAGAGAAGTACCTGTAGAATCGCCTATGAATGCCACTGACCAGGATTTAAGAAATGCAGTACATATGTTGACGTAGATAGTTGCGGCACAAACTCAGGGATGAGCTGGTCCAATGACAAGTGAGGATGAGGCGGCTAGAGTAGCTAGTCGGCGGACACAGGATTTTCTGAAATCAGACCCTCCCATATTCACTGGGTCAAATCAAAAAGAAGATCCACAGGACTTCGTGGACCAAATTCAAAGGGCTCTAGATGTCATGCATGTGACTGGTGTAGAACCAGTTGAGCTGGCAGCCTATAGATTGAAAGGCAAAACTATATTGTGGTATGAAGACTGGAAAAGATCGAGGGGTATTGATGCACTTCCAGCTGGTTGGGAGGAATTTAAAATGGAATTCCTTGATCATTACCTCCCATATGAGATTCGGGAGGCATGTGCAGACCAGTTTCTCAATCTACGTCAAGCGAATATGAGTGTCAGAGAATACAGTCTTCAGTTTAATTCTTTGGCTCGATATGCTCCAAATGTAGTGGCCACAATAGAAGACAGATTCCATCGATATGTGGACAGATTAGAGCCATATTTGGTAAGGGACTGTACTATTGCTGCTTTGAACAGAGATATGGATATAGCTAGAATTCAGGCTTTCGCACAGAAGATGGAGGACCAAAGGCAAAGAAGAAGGGTACACGAATTTGAACGAGGGTCGTCAAAGAGGGCTAGACCTATGGGACAGTCTATGGTGTCCCAAGGAGAATCTAGGCCTCAAATTTTTCCTAGACCGCCTAGACCATCATTTTCTTCCCCTACAGCAGGTACTTCATCCCAATTTCGGGGATTTAGGGGCAGCCATTTTGGGCAGAGTAGTGGGCTTCAAGGTTCACAGACAGCAGGATTTTCTCATCTTCCGTGTCAGCGCTGCAGAAGGTATTATTTAGGTGAATGCCGATTGGGGACAAATGTTTGTTTCTGGTGCGGAATATCGGGGTACATGATGCGAGAATGTCCACAAAGGGGCGCGGGTGGTATAGAACGACCTACGGGGTCAGCCGTTGCATCATCATCATTGGTTCCTTTCGTAGGCCGAGGCGTACAGCCTGCTGGTCATGGTAGAGGTGTTAGAGGAGCAGCTAGTTCCAGTGGAACCTAGAATCGCACTTATGCTTTAGTGGACCGGCAGAATTCGGAGGCTTCTCCTGATGTAGTCACAGGTACATTATCCATATTTTCGTATAATGTATATGCATTGATTGACCCGGGTTCTACATTGTCATATGTTACTCCATTGATTGCTGCGAAATTTGAAAGAACACCAAAAATATTAATTAAGTCAATAGAAGTATCTACACCAGTTGGTGAATCTATTGTTACAAAAAGAGTATATCGTAATTGTGTGGTAACTGTGTGTGGTTAAGATACACTAGCTGATCTTATTGAACTAGAAATGGTGGATTTTGATGTCATAATGGATATGGATTGGTTAGCTTCCTGTTATGCCACGGTAGATTGCCGAGCTAAGGAATTACATTTTCATTTTTCACAAACGAATGTTCTGGAATGGAAGGGTAATGTAGGGGCACCGAGAGGTAAATTTATTTCCTACCTTAAGGCAAGGAAAATGATAGCCAAGGGGTACATATGTCACTTAGTAAGGATGAAAAATAGTGATGTGGAACCACTAACTCCTCAGTCAGTTCCAGTGGTCAATGAATTCCTTGATGTATTCCCTGAGGATCTTCCAGTTTTACCTCCAGAACGAGAAGTAGAGTTTAGTATTGATGTAATTCCAGGCACTCAGCCTATCTCTATTCCCCAGTATAGAATGACTCCAGCAGAATTGCGAGAATTGAAGGAGCAATTAAAAGACTTGATAGATAAGGGATTCATAAGGCCTAGTATGTCCCCGTGGGGTGCACCGGTATTGTTTGTAAGGAAGAAAGATGGCACGTTGAGAATGTGTATTGACTATCAGCAGTTGAATAAGGTAACAATCAAGAACAAATATCCCTTCCCCAGAATTGACGAATTGTTTGATCAGTTACAGGGTGCCAAGTGTTTTTCAAAGATTGACTTGAGATCGGGTTACCATCAAGTCAAGGTTAGAGAAAAAGACATACCCAAGACAGCTTTTCAAACACGGTATGGTCACTATGAATTTTTAGTTATGTCATTTGGACTAACAAATGCACCAGCTGTTTTCATGGCTTTGATAAATAGGGTGTTCAAGCCATTCTTGGATGTATTTGTGATCGTGTTCATAGATGACATTCTGCTTTATTCAAAATCACAAGAGGACCATGCTAATCACTTACGGCAGGTGTTACAGCTTCTCCGGGATCGTAAGTTGTATGCAAAGTTCTCTAATGCAAATTTTGGTTAAAATCCGTAGCATTCTTGGGTCACATTGTGTCAGATGAAGGAATAAGGGTTGATACTCAAAAGATTAAAGCGGTGAAAAATTGGCCAAGACCTACGACGCCTACGGAGATTCATAGTTTTATTGGATTGACAGGTTATTATAGGAGATTTGTTGAAGGGTTTTCTTCTATTGCTGCACCCTTAACGAAGCTAACACACAAAGCAATCAAGTTTCAGTGGAATGATGCATGTGAGAAAAGTTTTCAAGAGTTGAAAGATAAATTAACTTCCACACCAGTATTAGTACTTCCGGAAGGCACAGAAGGGTATGTAGTATATTGTGATGCTTCGGGAGTTGGTTTAGGATGTGTGTTGATGCAGCACGATAGTGTAATAGCATATGCCTCACGACAGTTGCGGCCACATGAGAGAAATTATCCAACACATGATCTTGAGTTAACAGCCGTGGTATTTGCTTTAAGGATATGGTGTCATTATTTGTATGGGGTTCATGTTGACATCTATACTGATCACAAAAGTTTGCAATATATCTTTAAGCAGAAAGACATAAATCTGAGGCAGCGGAGATGGCTTGAACTATTGAAAGACTATGATCTTGATAACCTATACCATCCAAGAAAAGCAAATGTGGTAGCTGATGCGTTAAGTCGCAAAGCAGTAGGAAACACTAGTAGCCAGTTGAAGGAAAAACAAGATATAGTTAAGGATCTACACCAACTAGCCATCTTGGGAGTTCGTCTTCTTGAATCTCCAGATGAAGGGGTTATTGTGCAAAATGCAGCAGAATCTTCATTAGTAGTTGAGGTGAAAGAGAAGCAGTAGGCGGATCCTATGTTATTGCAACTGAAAGAAAATGTACAACAGGGTCTGACAAAGGCATTTGATCTTACGCAAGAAGGATTACTTCAATGCCAAGGTAGATTATGTGTACCGAATGCAGATGAGCTGAGGAGACGAATTATGACTGAGGCGCATCATTCACGATATTCTATTCATCCGGGAGCTACCAAAATGTACCATGATTTAAAAGAAATGTATTGATGGGGAAACATGAAGAAGAACATTGCAGAATTCGTAGCTCAATGCCCAAATTGTCAACAAGTAAAAGTGAATCATCAAAAACCAGGAGGTTACATGCAATGTATCAATCTTCCAGTTTGGAAATGGGACATGATTAACATGGATTTCATCACGGGTTTGCCTCGAAAACTATGAAAATTTAATTCCATATGGGTAATAGTTGACAGGCTTACCAAGTCAGCGCATTTCCTATCAGTCAAGACCACATATACAGCTGAGGAGTATGCAAAGTTGTATGTTAAAGAGATAGTGCGGTTACATGGGATTCCAATTTCCGTTATATCAGACAGGGGAGCACAATTTACTGCACATTTTTGGAGATCTTTTTAGAGGAGCTTGGGTACACAAGTGAATTTGAGTACGAATTTTCATCCTCAGACAGATGGACAAGTAGAACGTACTATCCAAACACTTGAAGATATGCTACGAGCTTGTGCGTTAGATTTTCAAGGCATTTGGGATGATCATTTGCCTCTTATTGATTTGCTTACAATAATAGCTATCATTCAAGTATCAAAATGGCACCTTATGAAGCTTTATATGGAAGAAAGTGTAGATCACCAATTGGATGGTTTGAAAATGGTGAAACTGCTTTACTTGGTCCAGATTTTTTTCAGCAAGCTATGGAAAAAGTTAAAGTGATCCAACAGCGGCTACAAACGGCCCAAAGTCGACACAAGTCATATGCTGATGTTAGAAGAAGAGGGCTCGAATTTGCCATAGGTGATTGGGTATTCTTGAAGGTGTCAACGATGAAAGGGGTGATGAGATTTGGAAAGAAAGGGAAGTTGAGTCCACGTTATATACGGCCATATGAAATTGTCCGAAGATTTGGGCAAGTTGCGTATGAATTGGCACTACCCCAAGAACTCTCCACAGTTCATCAAGTATTTCATGTTTTGATGCTTCGAAAGTGCATAAGAGATCCATCTCGTATTGCTCCCATTGGAGATGTACAAGTTACAGAGGATCTCACCTATGAAGAGATACCTATTGCTATTCTGGATAGACAAGTGAAGAGGTTAAGGAAGAAAGACGTAGCTTCGTAAAGGTACTTTGGAGAAATCAACAAGTAGAAGAGATCACGTAGGAAGCTGAAGAAATGATGAAAGTCAAAGTACCCGTATTTGTTTCACACGGAAGAAAAAGTTCAGAGTGCGGAAGTGGAGCAATAACAAGTAAGTATCTATAAGAATTATGTGTATATGTATATATGCTAATATAAAAATGCATTTGTTGTACTTGAAAAGATGTTATTAACATTCGAGGACGAATGTTTCTAAGGGGGGAAGGATGTAACACCCCGTACCTTTTCGACCCTACTTGCTTGGTGATATAGGGCACATTTATATGCCTTATTAGAACCATGTTTACTTTAGTTTTGAAAGCAATAAGTACGTAGTTTGTATTGCTTTGATGGGGTATTTGTTAGTGTGCTAATGTTTGCAAAGAAAAGTCGAAGAAAATCACATTTTAAGTGTGGGGCGTGCCAGGCCGCTTTTGGCCGCATTTTTTTTGGCACAGGCAGCACAGGGGCGTGCCAGGTAGCGTGCCAGGCCGCCTTTGCCAAAAAAATTTCTGGCATAGGCAGCAAGGGGCGGCCAGGCGGCATGCCGGGGTGCTTTTGCCAAATTTTTTTCTCCGACTATTAGTCTATAAATAAGACCTTTGGGTTATGCTATCATTATTGCATCTTAGTAGGACTACTCTTGGGCGAGTTTAGCATCCGAGTTGAGGTTAATTCTCCTTCATAATTATTTTATCAAATTATGTTCAATTAAGCCATGAGTGGCTAAAATTGCTTATTCTTGGGATTGAGGCTACAAACATGAATCTCGTGAGTTGAATATTGTCGTAAAATTTATGAAATTATTTAAACATGAGATATATGGTGAATCATGCATTGAATTTGGTGGGCTAAACTCACATGTGTTAATGGGCTCAATTTGAGGCCCAAAATGAAGCCAAAAGACATGACCCAAATGGGAAAATGACCCATTCTTGTGTGGACTATGTGGACATGACATTTAATGCCCAAGAATTGGATAAGGATGACTAGAGGGGCTATATAAGACAAAGGAAAAATCAGATTATTTTCATACAAACACACATGCCATTCTAGACATTTCCAAGAAATCCCTTTTGGCTCTCAAAACCCTAAGTCATCTCTTTGGACAAGATCATCATTTTTCAAGCTTGGGTAAGTTTTTAATCTTATGGTTTAATCTATTATATGCATGGGAGAATATGTAGATCATGATGGTTATGTCTAAAAGTGTAAGTAGTGCACTTTTGCTTTTTGTTAATAGATGTGTCATCTATGTGATTTAAACTTGAAAGGAGACTTGAGGTTTTGATGAAAGTGAATAGTGTGGATGAAATATCAACATGTATGGTGTGGTTATGTCCTTACCTTTTTTTTTCTATGTATGTGTATAATTTGGGAGATTGTTGTAATGCAACATATTGAGGTGACTTGATGGAGTAATTGTGATGTAGTGCTGAAGGGGAAGTGGTAAATATAAACTTGGTGTGAAATGCTATTGGTTTATGATGTCTTGGTCAATGTGTGGAATGTTGTGGTATTGTTGGTGTTACAACTCCGTGAATGGTATTGTAAAGGGTGAAATGATGTTATAGGGCAATCATGTAGCTTATTATCGTCTTATGCACTTGTAGGGTAGTTAGTTATTAACATGAACTCCGTTATGAACTTGTGTTGTAGAGTGAAAAGTAAGGAAGGAGCTGGACTATTGTATTCACATGTAGGATTGTGTATTCATATTGGGAATATAAGGTATGTAAGGTTACTCTTTCCGTATCCTTCTGCAGCACATATTGTTCACATTGTCATCGTACTTGTCTCATTCCGAATTGTTCAAAGGTATCCCATTTCAGGTTATTAATTGTTGAAAATCACATGTTCCTTATTCATTGATCAATTGTGATTCACATGTCTCATGTTCACGGACTAACATTTCAAAGTTTCAAAAATGTACAATCACTAATATATCAATCTCATAGAAGTAAAGAAAGGAAGTAATGGATAATTGTTTGTATGTTCTTGAGTTACATCCCAGGGGCGATATAAAAGCCTAGCATGGGTTATTACAGTTACATCCCAGGGGTGATATAAAAGCCTAGCATGGGTTATCACAGTTACATCCCAGGGGCAATAGAAAAGCCTAGCATGGGTTAATTACATCCCTGGGTAAATACCTAGCATGGGTTAAATCTCAATCCAGGGGCGTCAGAAAAGCCTAGCATGAGTAGAACGATAAAGATGAATAAATGTAAAGACAAAAGAAGTAAAGAAATGTACATGGTTCCACATATGCAGACCGGTGATTTATCTGTACTGACTATTCTCTTACTTTTGATTCCATGGAAGTACATATATATCATGCAGTTTCATATAGCCTTACATACTCAGTAATTCTTCGTACTGACGTCCCTTGGGGGACTTACCTTACTTGTTGCAGGCACAGGTGCTAGTAGACCTCCACAGTAGGTTGTGGGTCATTTGCAAGTCATTGGTGAGCTCCAGTTGGTTCGGGGCTTTCCTAGTCACTATGTACATTTGTTTTTGTATTGTAAATGTTGTATAAAGCGGGGACTTGTCCCGACTTTAAGTTGGTTATGTACATGTATCTGTTAGAGGCTTTGTAGACGTATGTGAGAATATGAATATTAGAGATATATGTCCATTTTGACTTGATGGCCCTAACGGCCAAGTTTCATATATAGCATATGTTTTCATGACTTCCGCATAGTTGTATGAGATATAATGATGTCCATACAGAAACATGCTTATGAATGTACATGAGTAAAGATTGGTTCTCTCGGGCCTCAACGACTTCGGGTGTCAATCCGCCCCGTTGAATTCATCGTGACAGAATTGAACTTAAAATAAAATTCGTCTTTTATAATGGGGAGACCTCGAAAATTCGACAGAGTAGATTTTATCATTGACCAAGTATATTAATATTTGCTCGAAATAAATAAAAAATGCCAATAAAAAAGCAAATCAAATGATAAAAATCATATAGATATCACATGTTCACAGAATCCATGTAACATTTACAAAATTCAATATACAAAGGACAAAATCCAATATGAAAGTAAAAAATAATAAATTAGGCAAGAACCTTCTATCCAAAGTAATTAGCAAGCAAAATGGGTACAGGGATGTGAAAAACACAAAAGCAAAAGGTACGAAATTAGTGTAAAACGTTCTAAAACAACCATAATCACCTATACACATCACAACAAAAGGAGACTGAACCAATACCCAAAAATAGAACAAGCAAAATCAGTGCATATTCATATAGGAAAAAACAATCATAAAGAACATCCATGTCTGTGGAGTTCATCCGAGAAGCAACAAATTCATGGGTAAATGCATAAATCAACTCAATAGAGCAGTGATTGTATAAAAATAGAACAAAATAAAGAGATAGAGTA